>JAQLOL010000001.1:7602043-7612632 GCA_029783665.1 Naso thynnoides
GTCGCTTTGCCCCCCCCCCCCCTGTTTCCAATCAAAACCATTTGCTGCAGCGCATTTATCAATTCTTGCGTATGTGTGTGTGTGTGTGTGTGAGAGAGAGAGAGAGAGAGAGAGAGGGAGAGAGAGAGAGAGAGAGAGAGCAGAATGCACTGCAGGCAGACAGCGCGCCGCACAAAATAATTATTTATTTATTTGCGAGGCATGTTCCCCGAACGTTTTTTGTCTTTTTTTTCCTTGCCGGACAGGCTGGGCGCTACAAATTTTAGGCCAGGCGGGGTGCCTGGCCTAAAACGGTCTGCCGGAAACCCTGCTTTGGCAATTATCTGTAGACTGACAAAAGATTGTTCACCTAAATACTTTGGCTACTAAATCTACACGCTCTTCTGTCTTCATTTTAAAACATTTTAAAATAATCTCAGCCTTTTAGTGCCACGTCACAAATTATCTTGGTCCATGCTAACACACCTGAAAATGCACATCACATGACCATTCATGTGCAACTGGCATGCACCTGAGTGTGCCTGTGTAAACAGGAAACAGAGGATTGGGCTGCTTAGTTGCAAGACTATGAAAGAAGAACAGCAATAGCTAAAGTAATACCAGAGAGCTCTTGGCTTGAGACCGATAATTAGTTGAACTTTAAGCATAGTTTCAAAAGTCAGCGACGACTCCATTTTGTTATCCATGTTGAGTTAACCTCTGATAGTCAAGGCTGATAGACACTTTATAAAGGCTGTTCAAAGCTTTGGTCAGTGAAGTACACTTTGTAATTTCAGTTTCTTTAATTTGAATCTGGTGACCCCCCACCCCCCAACTACTTAACTGACCTATGAACTGTCCAACAAAACAATAATTCCAACAATATACTAAATATGCATTAAAAAAATAACTGCATTATTTTTTTCCATATTGCAAGTTAAAATAATGTAAGGACTAAGTCTAAATCCAAATAATTAAAACAAAGCAACTTTTTCTCTTTGACTCCCTCCACTGTCTCACCCTCCCTCTGCCTCTCCCTCTGCCTCTCTCTTCCCCTTATCTGTCTTTTCTAGTGGGAGCGAGACAGATTAACGTCAACGCTGGTTTTACTTATCATACTGTAGGCAGCACCAGCCTGCAAGGGATAGAGTGGAAACAAACTGCATCTCCATTCAACACAGGGTGCGAACACAGTATACTACAACTGCACATAACACACATACATTCTAAAGATGCATGATACAGATTTTTTCAAACACTATCGATAACTGATGATTACCTGCTTCACATGGCTAATACTGATTAGAAAAACCCCAGTAATGTCATTTTTGCTGTTGTAAAAATAAGTTATTAACCTGTTATTGTTTTAAAAAACAAAAATGAAAGAATAAGGCGGTGATGTTGCAAGCAAATATGGAAGACTTACATAGCTCATACTAACCAAATCCAACTGACATCACTGATACTTTGTCCCTCTGCTCTGACCTGAAATGATTTGCAAACTACAGCCATCTACATCCGCACACAACCTGCTCATGTTTGCCTCTGAGCCTGACAAGTTTGGATCTCTAGTCCACACAGTGTGACTCTACCCAGATGCAGCTGTTTAACAACATAAGTGCAACAACGGCATGATCTTCTTCTTTTTTCTAGGTGGATATCAATCCAACTTTAAAGGTGCATATTGTTATCTATGGTATCAGAGATACTTGATGCTGTGCTTGTAAAGCGAACAATACATATCCAATGATAAAAAGTTCTTATTATGACCTGATTTATTAGTACCTATGAATTTTGTTGCATCCTTAGTACATAATGTTCAGTGAAGGGGACTGAGTAAAGCCTTTCCCAAAAGCAGAAAAGTTAATGTAAAAGTTTCTCCTTTCAATATTAAAAATGCTGATTTGTCTGTGAGAAATTAATGTTTAGCATTGGCTTATGTATGCAATCCAAGTAAAATTCATTAGTAGGGTTGGGTATCGTTTGGGTTTTTTTCGATACCGATGCCAAACTGAACCTTTTAAAACAGTCCAGGTGCCTAAATGGTGCCTGAATCGATGCCTTTTCTTTTCTTTTTTTTTTTTTTAAGCACAGAATGACACTGAAATTTAAGAACACCCTTTTTTATTGCTCAGGCATATTAGAATTTGAAATTCACAAATATTATGCCGTTTAAGTATGTTTAACTATGAACAAAACCCTTATATTAACATTTTAGAATAATCACATAGTAAATAAGTAAGTAACATCAGTTACACAGCACCAGAGAGCAAATAGCATAACTGACCACTCTGTCAATTAACAGGCACCGAAATGTGCATTGTGATTCAGGTAGGTATCAGTTGTGTAGGAACCTGTGCCATATCGGTACTGGTTTTTGGTACCCAACTCAAATCACTATAAAAACAAAATGGCTACATTCTGCACCAAGTAATTATCATTTTCGCTCGTTTTCAAGTTTTATATATGACAATAAATATTATACACACATATCTATTTCTATGTCTAAATAAATTCAATTGTTTTCACATGTGTGTTTGCATGAGTGAATATATGTTGTGCAGTCACTGCGGTTGGCAAACAAACCCCCCTATGTATGGGTGTATGCGGATTTATGTGCACCTATCTTTGTGTATTACTCAGAGGTCCCCCCGCCCTCTAATGCTCAAACACACAAACACACAAACACAAACATTCACACACAAACAGTTAGAGCTTAATGAAGCAGAACTCAGCCTGGTGCCCATTAGCCTGATAATTAATAATTTCTCCCTGCCTCCTAACACACTTATCAACTTGCAGAGGAGGTTGTGTGTGTGTGTGTGTGTGTGTGTGTGTGTGTGTGTGTGTGTGTGTATGTATGTGTGTCTGTGAGTGCCTGCCAGTGCCTGTGCACTTTGGTAGATAAGACAAGTTCTAAATAATGGTATACATGTATGTTTGCATGTCTGCAAATATGGTTCATAAGGATGCATCCAATTCTACACACATTATTTAGCAAAGTACAAACAATGGGATGGACACAAATATTTCTACTATCCAAAATTGTCTATTAATTATTCAGGGGTCAAAAAAGTTGCTCTGGGACTGAAACATCCTGCATGCCAGCTATTATGTCTCCTTAAATTGACATGTATCATTCTAAATGGACAATACTGTTGCTTCTACTTCAGTGTTGACGGATTTATTGCAACATCCGGCAATTTTGCCACATGACACAAATCAAACACCAAAGTGGACCAGCAGGTGCAGCGCAGTGCAAAGTACTGTGATGCTGAGGATCCTTCATCACTGACTTCTACATTTGCTATATCACCTTTGACCCTCTTTCTTCAATGATGTGTGTTGGGCATTTCTGCTGTTTCTGGGCTTTTCCGCCATGCTGGATTGCCAAGCTACTTCCTGCACAACATATCTGGAAACTTTGAGAAGCGCTCTGTGCAGAGAAGCTAAATGGACTGGTGATAATAAACTAAGAATGGTTAAGCAAAGAAGATGAATAAAGAGCAGACTGCTGAGGTCTTTCCAGTGCACAAGGCCCACAGACTGACATTCTAAAAAATGAGTGGACATCTACTTCATTACCTAGAAAAGCAGCAACATCTGTGTGCAGATGGTGCTTTGTAAAGGGGAAACATTACCTTCTTACCTTCATGAGGCCAACTCAAAACTGAAAACTGAGTACCTTGATGTTTTGGACCAGGATCCATCTTGTGTCCTCCTCTCCTGCTTTCTTCACTTCATCTGTCTCTGTTTCACTTATTCTTACTGCAGTGATCTAGATGTTATTTGAACAGAGAGAAAAAGAGAGAGATACACAGACACAGATAGAGAGGGTAGAAAAAAAAAAGGAAAAGAAGAAAAAACACAGAGGAAAAAGTCAGTATTGCTACAGTTTCATTCTCTCATTCAGCAGAATTCCTTCCTTCCTTTCTCCTCTCCTTTTCCTGTTTCTTCATGTTCTCCCCTATCCCTTTCACTGCACTCACTCTACCTCCATCCCCTCCTTCACCTCCTTTCTCTCTATCTCTGTGAATAGAACATCAAAAGCCTCTCTGAGTTAGATGGGGAGTGACAGTGTTTGCTATTGGTATGCAGGCAGACATGTCTGCTCCAAAGTGTTAGTCTGAAGGCCTCAGCTAAGTGTTTGTCAAGACTTAAAGCCATTGTTCTCGTCTCCTCTCCTCTCAGATCTCAGACCTCTCCCTTTCTCTCTCTCTATCTCCCTCTCTCACTCCACTTTTGTACTTTGATGGAGCATTTTACTACAGTTTGTGCATGTGTGTATATAGGGAGGCTGTTGTAAAAAAAAAAAAAAAAAAAAAAGTCAGTGTGTGTATGTGTGTGAGTGAGTGGTTGTGGTTGACAATGTGTTCACTTTCACTGCTGCATTTAACAATTAGCAAAATTCATCAACTTGTTGCAATTGGTGAGGACTAGATTCTAACAAAGATAAATCAAGTCCAAGTCTTTCTATGTCAAGGTGATTGTGTCATGCTTTTCTTCCAAGGCTCCACTGATGATCTATTCTATGGTTGCAGTGTAAATGGATAAAAGTGCTCCCTATCTTTGATTTTGTGAGCATATTATATCACAAAAAGTAGGTTCAAAAGGTGTAAAATGGGTCAGGACCATAAGGAAAACGTGTCTTGCTGTCTTCAACAATAAGTTCTAAGTAGAGCTGTCAAAGTTAACGCGATAATGAGTTGACTCAAAGTCCCATTAACGGCACAGGTTTTTTTGACTGGTGATTAATGCAGGCACACTAGGTGAGTACAACCCTCAGCCCACCCCATAGTTTGGGAAATCAGGGATGGATGCAGCAGTAACATTGTGGACAGCGAGCAGAAAAAAATATCCATGGTTTTCTGAATGGCAAGTTCAACTTCAAAGCCCTGCAAGATGGTTATTTGTATTTACTGTTGATGTGAACCGAGTTACCACTAAAGTATGTCAAGTTTTAAGTACTACTTGCTGGCCAAGCAATACAAAGGCAAACCGCTCTGGACAGTTTGCAACGGAGATGCGTGGACAAATCCACAAGCAACAAACTCTCAACAACGATAGCTAAAAAGGGTAAATATTCTGGTCAGTATTTGTCATTGTTTTGTATTGTTGCAAATAATAAACATTCATTCATTCACTATCAGTACCCGCTTATCCTTGCATGTGTGTGTTTAGGGCTGGAGCCAGTCCCAGCTGACTTTGGGCAGTTTATCACAGGGCTGACATATATAATAATAAACATTCATTGCATAAAGCAAGTATTTTTGTCAACTCCCATATTGATAAGAGTATTAAAAACTTGAAAAATATCCCTTTTAAGTACATTTAAAACAGATAAAAAATATGTGAATAATTTGTGATTAATTGTGAGTTAAGTATGGACAATCATGTGATTAACTGCAATTTAATATTTTAATCAATTGACAGCCCTACTTTTAAAGACAAGCTGAAATGACTTTTTCCAGAGCATCAACTGCTATCTTGTGATGTACTTGCAATTCAAACAATTAAACAACCACTGAATGGGATGTGGGGGCGGGACATAAGTTGAAGGAATCTGATTGGAGTGTTGCTGGCAAGTGTTGCTGTTACTCCTTGGCAACCATTGCTGGGGATTTGCTAAATTTTAACACCAAGCTAGCTTTAGTTTACCTAATATTTACAGGTTTATACTGACTGTTGGGTTGGTGTGATATAATTGGTTGAATTAAAAAAATGATTCAACCAATAACGGTCCAAGTCAACGATGACATCAGGGACCCAGGAGATTTTGTTTAAATGAAAAACAGAAGTGGCAGACTTTAACATAAAAATATGAAATAATTCAGTTTTTGTAATTTTTTTGTGATACATTTTTACATTTGACTACAATAAGAACATGAATATGGTCCAAAAGGGTTGAAAATGCATTTCTGACATCAGCTCGACTTTAAGAGAATTCAAAAAACGCTTTAGGAGACGCAGATTGTCCTGCAAGGAACGGGCACATTTGATACATTAGAAACACTCAGCAGTGCACATTAGTTTCTTGCCCAGCTAAGAGTTTTCCTCAAAGATAAAATAGATGAGTCATCTCTCCATGCAAGCAAAATTTCTCAATAGATTTCTCAATCTCCTGATAATGAAGAAACCAAAGGGATTATAAGTTAAACTTTGGAATGGAATATAGTTTGATAACATAAAAAACAGAATAATGGGATGTTAACACTCATATATGAAATACAGGAGATTGATGTAGTACACCTGTCTTGGTCCTCTGACAACGTACACACAAACATATGACCATCATCAATAAAACCCAACTGAAAAATGTTATATGATTAGCTAAATAAGTTGAACGGTAATGTCTCTTTGGTGTTTCTCACTTGTTTTCTATCTTGCTGTAACCATCCCTCCATATCTTTCTTGCCCTCTCTCAGTTTCTTTTGATTTACACCCTCACCCTTGTTTCAATCTCTCCCATCTTTCCTTAAATGCTTCCCTCTGTCTCTCACAGTTTAACTTGGAAGTATTTCAGTGTGTGTGCGTTTGCGCGCGCGTGTGTGTGTGTGTGTGTAAACACCGCATTCCTACCAGGGTTGCACTCAAGGCCTGAAAACAAGACGCTGCTCTTTCTTTGAAGTCCAACCCAAGGTTCTATAGGGTGGAACTGTTAATCACTGATAACCCTGCAGCATCTCATCTCTCCCTCTTTCTCCCCGTGTCTCACCCCCACTCTTCTACTATTGCCCTCCCATCTCATCCCCTTCTTGTCTTACTGGTATTTCGTTTCTCTCTGTCTTTTTCTTCCTCTTGCTTTTCATCCCGTTAGTTTTCACAAGAGAGTAAGCATCTTGTTGTGGTTTTTGGCTGATCACCACTGGCGCGTGTGCTGTGTTGGTAGGTACTGTCGGTGGTGCAGCAGTAAGCCTAGTGGTGCCAGTAAAGCAGATTATGAGTTGATTTTGGCGAAGGAGGCTGGTAATTCCTTTAAACCAACAAAGCTGTTCCATTAGCCCCCTGCTGTTGTCCTGAAAACAGACAATGTAATGCTCTAAAAACACAAGAGAGAAGACAGCTAAACATACATGCTTGTATCCAGTACCATCTCAAACCATGTCAATATGCAAAATAGCACACTTGCTTATTCAACAGAACACGTTTAATCATCAAGATTGTACACACACACAGAGCGTAACATATTTGGAGAAGTGCTCTTAAGGTACTTTCTATCTGACCTATTTTGCAATGGTCTGGACCAACGCCTTGAGGGTTCTTTGTGGTTGAGAAAACTCAATACCAAGGAAAAGGACTGCCTGATGGCTAGACCTGCAATGATTAATTGAATTATCGGTAGAATATTAATCGCCAACAATTTTGACTACTGATTAATTGTTTCAGTAATTTTTTTAAAAAAAAGTAAAACAAACTGCTGGTTTAGTGTCTTAAATGTGAGGATCTGCTGCTTTTCTGTGTCATTTATGAAAATAAACGAGGAGTCTTTGCGTTTGAGCTGTTGTTTGGACACAAGCAGCTATTTGAAGACGTCACATTTGCCTCTGGGAAATTGAGAGAAGCAGGCCCTGTTTTCATTGAATAATTTAGTTAAAAAAAAAAAAAACAACTTCACATCACTTCAATGATATAAAACAATATCCACAATCTTGGATGAAACCTAGTTTCATATCACGAAGTTAACTTAATATTGATATACTGCCCAGCTTTACTTACAGACAGACTAACAGACGGAGTGGCAGTCAGAACAGCAGAGTAGATTTCCGCTCTGTGAATTGCTGCTTTGGGATACACACAAACACACACACAAAACAGTTGGGATATCCAGACCTGCCACTGAACAGGATTACCTCTGTCATGGGAGGACTGGTAACCCCCTCATCAGGACACATAAACACAGACACACACACACACATGTCCGTGCACGCCAACACATACACAAGCATGTGCACACACATCACATCACATCAAAATGGTTCACTGGGCATGCTAATAAGAATGCGTATGAATGCATGTGTGTGTTTGTGCGTGTTTGTGTGTTGAGTAGTCTCTGATGGCAAGGATTAGGGACTCTCAGTCTCTCAGCGAAGAGCCAACCGGCGCAAAGACATGCTCACACACACACACACACACACACACACAGAAGCCGTGGTACAGTTCATTCACTTTAGTGCTTGCTACAGCACATATTCGACTCCACAAAACGTTATATTCAGTAAAATTCTGGTACTCTGTTGAGGAGTGTAGGGTGGGACCCATGCACATAATTAAGTGCTTTCTTTCAGATAATACAGTAACAATGGAAATGTAACAGTGAAAATTTTAAATTTTAATTTAACTGACATTATTTGTTTATGTATTCTGTCAGTTCATCTGTTTGTAAGTTGCATTCCAAAGACATTAAAATGTAAAAACTGAGAGATCGTCAGACTTTGAGCTTTTAATAAAGTTTCAGAACCTTCACCTTCACAAAGCCCCAAATAAAATATTCTACCTTCATTAATGTCCTCTGCCCTCAATAGTGAACACGCTCAACAGTAAACATGTTTAAATACTGACAGACATGTTGATTTTACGCTAAAATAGGGTTGTGCTAAAAAAGCGATACAGCAATATATCGCAATATTTATTTTCGTGATATCTGTATCGTATCGTGGCCCATGTATCGTGATACATTTCGTATCTTGAAGCCCTCGCCAAAACCCAGCCTTAAAGTTTAGTGGCACAGAAAAACTCTTGTGCATTTTATTTTCATGTTTCGAATTTCAGTGTGTCCACTATTTCAGTGTGTCCAGTTAAAGTGCAAGAGTGCACTTAAATTTTATTTCTCATTTTGATGTTATGGCAGCTACATCAGTGTGTCCTGTAATTTGCCAGTACCAAAGGAAGTTCTGAATTAAAGACCTATTAGAAAATGCTGATGGAAACCAGCATTTATTTGCTGTAAACAAGTTTTTGGAAAGGCGCCAGATGTGCATTTTCATTTTTGTGAGTTTCCAAAAGTTCTACTACAATTTGCTTCACAACTAATGGAAACATGGCTACTGTTTTTAAACTTGTATCATGTGAAATTTGTTGCAATTTAAACAGGTGAAATGTTCTGCAACAATTGCAGTTTTGTTTGATGAAGAAAGTGCAACTACTTGTTAAGGCTAAGGTAAAAAATTACTTTTACTTTAGGGAAACATTGTTCACCTCTGTTCTTCCATGAACTCCAATGTCTCCTCCATTCTACCCCGACCTCTACTCCTCATGGGTATTTTTAAATCCTTGTACTCTGCCAGGTCGATCTGTTGCTATGAGTGTCTAATATTAGTGCAGAGTTTTTTTTTAATTGTAGTTACTGCCAGGAGTTGTCAACAGACATTTAAGGGATACCTTCTACTTTAAACCCTGCACTCCCCTTCCTGGCCAAGCTGGCAAATGTGACAATTTGGTAGTAAGAATGGGTCGACAATTTCAGAGGGAAACAGTGAGTGGTAAGCATCTGGATTCCAGTGGACAACCCTCAGCAGAGGCAAAGGAAATGAGACAGAAAGATATCCAATGTTAGGAAATATAGAAACAGCAATAGCATGTCAGAATGAAAGAGACAGAGGACAAGATGAATGTTAGAGAAAGAGAGAAAGAGCACTTAACCTCTGGTTAGTGGGGTCAGATCCCTGTGGTAGAAGGGGAAAGGAGGTCCCTGCACACACACACACACACACACACACACACACACACACACACACACACACACACACACACACACACATACAGAGATGGAAATACAGACACAAAGAGGCACACGTGCATATACACAAAATCATTTTTATGCAGACACTTTTCTGTGGTTTCAATTCTTGTGGAGGCACATTTGGACCAGGGAAGATCTCTTTGCCCAAAAGCCACTCAGTCTCACCCTCTTGCTCTGTCCTTCTCTGACACAAACGCACAAATGCACAGGCCGATGCACACACATACACAAGAGGCTTGTGGCTTTGTGGAAAAAGTAAAAATAAATAAATAAATAAATAAAAAATATATATACACCACATTCATCTCCCAAACTGCTGGCTATTCTTTTCACATTTACAAACATTTGCATAGCTTTGTGTGTGTACGTGTATGTGTGTGTGTGTGTGTGTGTGTGTGTTCTCTATGTAATAAGACAATACACAGAGATATGAAAGACAGCGAGGAAAAAAAACACTCAGAGGTAACAGAGTTAAAGTTGGACAAAAAGATGGACAGAAAAAAATGAACCAGACGGAAAGAAAAAGGGAAACAGACAGATACACAGAGAGCAGAAAGAGAGAGCAAGTGAGAACTCAGAGAGAGACGGAGAGAGAGAGAGAGAGAGAGCGCATCAATTATTTAGTGAAGGTAACGTGAAGCTTCCTTGGATCAGGCAAACTGCTGGCTCTTCCCCAGAGAAAAGAGAGAATGAATTAGAGTGAATTCATTAGAGACCGTGTGTGTGTATGTGTGTTTTAGTACAGTCCAGGCACCCACCTTTTCTCACACACACACACACACACACACACACACACACACACACACACACACACACACACACACACACACACAAACAGAAAAAAAACACACACACACACACACACACACAC
>JAQLOL010000001.1:7660218-7675218 GCA_029783665.1 Naso thynnoides
ACTAATTCCCTACGTAATCCTACAGTGTGATCTTATGTCATGTAGTTTAGAAAAAGCAGGAAAGTGCTGCAATTAAAAAAAAAAAAACTACCTGTACTCTGATGTTTTTTGGTCAATACTTCTAATCAAACAGTGCATTGTATTAAACTGACCCTTGAATGCATCACTAGGAAGTTAAAGACCATAACACAGAGTCACTTCTCGCTTCAGTGTCATCAGAGATTCTAGTTTTTCTTACATTGTTTCTACATCAAAAATAAAATGTACGCCTCATTTACCTTCCTTGACTTTTGTAGAAGGCTCTTCTAGTAATGATCTTATGAAAAATTCCTTTAGCTGTCCCCCAGGAAATGCTTTAACATTCAGATTGCACTCAGTCATGTCATTGGGAATTAGAGTCCAAAAGAGTCATCTAATAGGTTGCCTTGCTCTGATTCTTCAAGCAGAATTTCCAATGGGCCTTTGCAGGATACAAATAAAGCGGTTGTTCAGACAGCAATGTTTTGTAAACTGGATGTGCTTTATTGCTTTTTTTTTCAGAAATGTGACTGAAATTCTATTTTGCATCACGCTTTCTTAAATGAGCAAATGAATTTCCCAACTGACTTCTTTCCTCTTGTGGCTTCCCAGAGGGTTTAACCGAAATTCAATCACTGAAGACAATCGGGGTGTAATTAAGCTACTTCTAATTTAACTGTCGGTCAGGAAATGATAATAATATTAGCCTTTACTTACAAGGAAACTCAATTAAAAAGAAAAAAAAAAGACGGTGACATTAGCCAACTGTGAGACGCTACGACGGGAAGCCAAAGTATGGGAGATGAGAAGAGCAGTGAAAGAGTGTAACAAAGAAACAGACCGAGCAGAAAAATGTGCAGTAACCAACTCAACAACAACAGAGTAAAGCAAGAAGCAAAAGAAAATACACAAGAAGAAAGGAAAATGAGACGACGTGAGCGAAGTGTGCATAGTAATGTGCACAGTACTTGAGTCTATATTTAAATGGTGCCATTGAGCTGCTTGTTGAAAACAGAAGCAATTGAGTTGACGGGCTCGACTGTACGCACCCGTGAAAGGCCATGCATACATTATTCTAGAGTTGAAATAATTTGTCGACAATTAGCCAGAACAGGGTACAGTGAGAGGCTGATTAGCATGTTTGTACAAGTCAGCCACAGAAATAGAGACACAAGGGCTTTGAAACTGACATGAATTCAACATTGCGCACACTCTGTCATATTTTCATTTTCCTCATTCATAGTCTTGCTTTTTTTTCCTGCACTCTTCTTTAAGGCTAAATTAATATTCATGCAGAAGCAAATGATGAATATGGATGTGCAGACAAACTGATTTGTTTCAGTGACGATAACAAGAAAAAAGAGAGGGAACACAGTCCCTTGAGAAACAACGTGTGCGGATTTCTACTCGAGTTTTCTGTAGTTTTTTTCAGTTAGGGAACCCTGTGTATGGAGTCCCTGCAGTGTACCCTCTTTGTGCTAAAAAAAACATATCAGAGAGCACACTGGGTTTTAATATTTTTTAACAGTCATTTTGGTACCAGAGAGAGATCATTTTAATTTTGAGTAAGGTGCCTGTATTGCTCAGTGTGTCACTGTGGCTTTTATTAAGATCAAATATTACATTTTTAAAAAAATCTTAAAAGATATTCTATTCTTTTCAATTGTTTTTTGGAGGGCAAACAAGAGAGCCTCTATGGAAAATTACAAATTGATCTGGATTCAGTTCAGTATATGGAAGCCAAACCTTAATGCTCGAGATTCAAACAAGTCAAGCAAAAACAAACGCTTTTAAGATGATGGAATTGTGTATTTTGCAACATACTGTCAGAGGCATTTACATCTTAGAGTTTACTATTTTGCAAATCGTGGATATATACAATTGATGCATTTCATTTTGACATACTGACGTTTCAACAATACATATCAAAGTGATGCATGGTGGTAGCAGATCATTTAGGCATTTGTCTGTTCGGCAAAACCAAAACATGATCTTTTCTGAATCTGAACCAAGAGTTGCACCTATGACTGTCAGATGGTGTGATGTCAGCTCAGAGATAAGCAGTGGGAGAGCTAAAAGGATGCATGATGTCATAGAGAACCAAATAAAAACACACACAATAATGAAAGTGACTGTCTCTGTCTCTGCTCCTTTAAACAAATGAGATTTCAGGCTGTTTTCCTCAAGTGACTTGCTCCTTTACTGTACATCAGGTAACGTTAACACATTAGACAGCATTCGAATCTAACTGTAAGCATTAAATCTGATCATTCTCCATGAAGAAATCGGCCTCTCTAGTCTTTATAATGACATCTCTTTCTCATTCCGCACATCTCCTTCTCTGTCCACCAGCATCTAAACAAAATATCACAGTATATATGATTTATTCCAAAAGCTGGTTCAGAATATTAATGCAATTTATTTCTTTCTAGAATCCAGTGATCACACATTTTCTGGTGTGGTTTGAGTGAGAAGATATAACACCAACGTGAAAGCAAACCTCCAGAGAAAAACAATCCCATCTATCCCACCATGCATCTCTTCACCTTTCCCGCTTCTCTTTGGACGGCAGGCAGCGTTTGAAGCCTTATCGGGTTCTCTGCTGTTTCATGTCCGCCAGATGAAGGCTTTTAATGTCGGAGCAAAAGGTAGTGTCTGAATAATTACTAGGGCGCCAAGCTGAGAACGCAAATTACTGCACACAGCAACAGATGTGTTACACACACACACATGCACCAACAGAGCGGCACAAACATGACTTACATGCAAACAAACAGGCCATTCACACACACATGCACACACAAACATGCAATCACACAGCTACACGAGCTACACCCATCTTTGTCTCAGGTTCACAGGTATACAAGCACACACACAAACAAAAACGCAGTAGAAGCTTCAGTCCAAAGTCCTAACTACCACTGGTCATTGAACGTGTGTCATCTTCAGGGCCCTCGGATAAAGACATTTTGAGAAATCATATTTTCTCCAATATCCCTATTTTTCGGACAT
The DNA here is from genome assembly GCA_029783665.1 of Naso thynnoides. Classification (NCBI taxonomy): domain Eukaryota; kingdom Metazoa; phylum Chordata; class Actinopteri; order Acanthuriformes; family Acanthuridae; genus Naso; species Naso thynnoides. The sequence continues at coordinate 7,663,249 of JAQLOL010000001.1, forward strand.
GGTGAATTTAATTTTTGCCTGGCTTCTTGTCACACTTACACTGGCACGCACACACAGATTACATTATTCAGTGTCTTAATCCCTAAACCATGAAATTATAAACACTAATGTGATATAACATTAGTGCTTTGGTACCTGGGAAGTTTCTGCTTAACTAGTTTGTGCAGTCCAACAATGCTGGGATGTTTTTAAGCCTATGTGTTTTCCTTTTGTCATTTTTATAACTTTTTGTGGTCATTTTAAGCCTTAACAAGGGCATTAAGACACCTGAATAGAATTCAAGTTTGAAGCTATATCATCTTGGAATTTAGATTTTTGTAAAATGATAGAATCGGATCATTTTGCCTGTGATGTTATTAGAGGTTCAGTTAAGGGCCAAAATTGACGAGAAAAATTTTACTTTGTGATAAGGTTTGATATCCCACTACTACTTAAACAACAACTTTGTAAGATTCAGTGGATCCAGTAATACAGTCTAAAGTATCACTTGTTACCCTGCTAATTTAAGCTAGTGTAACACTGCTAGCTACCTTGCTAATGTAAGCTGGCTAAAATAAGGTCCCGCTTGTTACATAGAAATTGAAATGTCATGGACGAGTTCTCTGTGTTAGTCTGAGTGGTCTACTGCCAACACACACAAACTACTTTATATGTGGTCATGGCTTGATGTGATGTAATGTTTTATATCATTAATGAACTCTACAAGAAATAAAATTACATGGCTTTTTGGTAAAAAATTAAGTCATAATGAACTGGTTGCATTTTAATTTCACAGCTCATCCTGCAGGTCCAATTGTTCCTGTACCAACATTACTAAATTTTGCACCTGAATTACAAACATATTATCCTGTCAAGTCCTAAAAGTATCCTTTACCCGTTTTAAATAATGTCCATTTTATGTGAACATTTTGAGAAATTGCTCCTCAATGTCCCTGGGAGATATTTGGTGGATTTTCTGTCACCAGAAAGTGTAACAGCTGGTGAATTTAAACTCTAGAAAAATCTGTGATGTGTAGCATTTAGGCTACAACATTTAACAAGATGTAAAACAACAGATCTGATATATAATTTTCTGTTTTATTTTTCCTGGATATCATGTTGTGTTTGTGGCGTGTATGTGTGTGTGTCAGCTGCATTGCTGTGTATCGATGGTACCTTTAATCAGGATGACAGACAGACAGAACTACTCCCTGCCATTTACCTAAGAGGCTGCTCATTCATCTGCCAGCGTCCTCTCTGTCTACCTCACATATACACACTTTCATTCTGTCTTTCTCATTCTCTGAGTGTCAATTAATCTTTCCCTCTTTATCCATCCAGGTTGTCGCCCTCTCTCTCTCACCCTCACACACATTCAGTGCCGTTCTCTCCCGCCCTCCAATCATTGTGCTGTTGCCAGTGTAGTTAAGGTGATGGCTTGACAGACAGCGCTTTAGGGTGACGCCTGTTTGCCTTGTGTTTTATTGCGTCGGTATTGTGAAGAAGGCATTAAGCATCTGTCGCCGTCATTAGCCGGCCAGCACACTCAGTCTGTTATGAGATGCAGATGAATGACTTGAAGGAAATCCAAATGTTCACATTCTGTCATTCCCTCCTTGGAGCGTTTTATTGGATTTTCTAATTACACTCTATCATTTTGTTTTTGTTCTGTTTCCGTCATTGGATACACAACAGCTGTCAAAATCTCACAGTCAAATTGTGGCTACAATTATTTACAATGGCATTATTAAATTGTTTTTTAAATTTTCATTTGAAAAATACAGAGGAAAGATGATTTACTACTTGTTTAACAACACCACAAATCAGATGTGCACCTTCAAGCTGAACCATACAGACACGGTTTGATCTGATGGCCAAGCTGGAGCAGCTGGGGGTTAAATCTCACTCTAGAGGGCACCTGAGCAGTAGTGAACAGGAGGGGAATTCTGCTCTTTCACTTACCTGCCCATATCTTTCCTGCTGGTCCAGGGATCAAAGCAGCCTCAGAAGTTCACATCTTTTACCTTGAGGTCATTGCTGCCTAGTGTTTTTTTTTGCAAAGATAAAAGATTTGTGAATGAGGCCTATTTTGGTTTTGGGCGCCATGAATGTTTTCAAACCTCATCACCTTTTTTATACATTTGGTCTAAACTTAAAATGGATTTAAACTGTGAAACACAAATCTTTAAAAAAGAGAAAGATTAAGATTTTTTAAATGTAACTGATTGTCTTTGGAAAACCTCATGGATTAAAGTTGTATATGTGTTTCTGTATATACATGTGCTTCTTCTCCTCTGCACATGTTCTTGTGTATCTGTCCCTGCATGTGTGTGTGTGCCTAATGGAATGCCCCAAGCAAAGCCCCTACTGGGACATCATGGTCAGACAGACTTATTCAACAACACAAATAAAAATCAATAAACAATCTGAAGTTTTCACCCTAAACACCGCTTTTTTTATAAGCTCTGTTTTTTCAATGAATATACAACATGGTCAGGACCTCAACGGCGTAGACAGGTCCTGTCCCTGGGAGAGATTAGATAGTGTCTCTAAAACAAGAATGAAATTGAGGGAGAACGGAGGAGAGAAGAGGAGAAAGGAGGTTCAGTGTAAGCTGAGGTCAAATCCACATGAATTCAGCAGGGTTTCAGCAGGTTTCAACAAGTTACATTTAAGACTTTACACAACAATTTTGAATAAAATAGAGGACCTATTTCTTGACAATACTGACAATTTTTTTTAATGTCATACTTTAGACATTTTTAGGCCTAAAATTAACATAATGATGTTTAAGATTTTTTAAGACTTTTAAGGACCTGAAGAAACCCTGTATAATCTGAAAAAAAAAGTAGAGAAAAAGATGTTTTTGAGAAAGGATAAAAAGATTGGGTAGGCTGTCAATGCTAAGCAATTTAAATTCCACCATAATCAGTGTTGGGGGTGATGCATTTCAAAGTACAAAGTGACGCTAGAGAGTTTGAGTAATCTAATATGTTAGGTCCCCAATTTAAGTGCTGAGTTGTTTAGTTAGATTTTTAAAAAACTAATCTGTTGCTTTTTTTTAGCTGTTTATTCCTGTATCTCTTTGCCACCCCCCAAAAAAGAGCAGAACAGAAAGAAAGAAAATTCACCACGAATCTGCACCATTTATGTTTCTCTCACATTTTTTGGCAGGCTGGCACCTGGGTGCGTGCTGCGGTTGTATCGCTACGCATGTGTGCCGCAGCTCAGTGAGTGAGGTGGTATAGCAGAAGGGACAGGGTTAACTTTGTGGAGGCTGTAAAGGGGACATTGTGTCTGTCATTCCTGCTATACATTTACAGATGGTAAAGTGACTATTAAACAACATGCACAAGGAATCACAAAGGGGATTTTCATTTTCAGTAATGCAAAGTAATATAATGAGCTGCTTTTTCTGGAAGGTAATACTGTAATGTAACAAGTTACTTTTAGTGGAAGAAATTTTGTAACATAATAAGTTATTTTCAAATGTAACATTTCCCAATACTGACCCTGAGTTAGTTAATGTGATCAATTAGCAGAAAAACTGAAAAAGAACACATCAGGAAATAAAAGCAGTCGGCTACCAAATAACAAGTACCTAAATAATTAAAACTGATATAGCACACTAAATCAGTGAAAAATGCCTTTTTACTTTTAATTTTCACTGTACCAAAATACTAACACTCACTAATTTTTTTTCATTTTTCATTTTTTATTTATTTTTTTCACAAAATGCTCTGCAATACATAGGCTGTTCACAGAGCCAGTTAGTGTGTACATCACACACACACACACACACACACACACACCCCTCCATGTAGGTGTGCACAGATACTGTTGTTCGGACCTTAACCCTAACCCACATTGACTTTCATTTAGATGTACAGCCTAACCCAAACACTTACCCTGACCCTAACCTTGATCAAATTTTGCCTCAGCCTAACCTTGACCTAACCTCAATTCAAACCTTGCACCTAAACTTAATCAGGACCTCAGAAATCATGTCATTCCGTGTTAGGACCGGTCTTTGGTCCCGATGAGGACTACTGGGCCTCATACAGTCAATGTTTATGCCAGAAGAGGTCCTAAATAGGCAACAAAAACCAGAACACACACACACACATACACACACACACATACACACACACACACACACACACACAAAATTACACCCTCAAGCATGTGTATGTGTGTGTTCATGCATGTGGGTTTACGTGTGAGTGTGTTTGGGAAGGGCCACTTTGCCATGAGCACTAATTAGAGGTCAGCTCAGTTTGGGTAGATTCTGTTCTCACCCTCTGATTCCACTGCCAGGTCACCACTAGGCTCCGACTCCGTGTGTGTGTGTGTGTGTGTGTGTGTGTGTGTGTGTCTGTGTGTGTGTGGGTCTGCCTGTGTGTATGTGCATGTTCAAGCCTTGAAGCCCATATGTGGCAGAGAGAGAGGTGAGGACTGGTGGGTCTTGGGGGCCAGACCAGGCAGCCAGTCAACCCAGTGAGAGGGCTCTGTCATGGGCTGAGGCCGCTGGCTGGCCTTCCTCTCTGGCCTGGATCGATGAATCTCTGTCTGCAGGCCCTACAGGTCCTGTGCCCATAAACGTCTGTAAGGCTACTGTCACTTCACATACCAGTAGACAATCTATTTCTTTCTTTATCACGTTCACTTCACTTACTTGCTCCGTCACTACCTGAATGAATGAAAATTTTAGTTCTATAAAAACAGCAACAAAAAAGGAATTACTAAACTGAATAAAAAAATTTTAACTGTCTGGTACATGATACACTGAAACAAGCACCCACAGTGATGCATTAGGCTACAGTATGTAAGAATGCATATATGACTGTCATAACCCCCTCCCAAAGAGGGAGGATAGGAGAGAAAAGATAGAGTAGAGCAATAGTGTCTCACCAGAAGGGGTGTCAGACATACTGTGTGTCCAATTGTATTTATGTGTATGTGAATGAAGCAAATGCTAAAACACTTTAGCCTGACGGCTGGCATCAGCTTTTAGAGAAGGTTCTTGTCTTTGAGTGTATGGGTTGCAGAGTGAATAATCTATATGCAAGGATTTTAAAACCATGTTCACACATATACATGTAAACTAGTGATACTTTGATAAGCTCTAATGTGATCCAATTCTGCATATAGCATAAATCATCAACCTGCTGCTCACCTGAACACATTTGTCCTCTAACTTAGAGACCAGCACCTGCATGGACATTTCACTCCACCTCTACCAGTCCCTGTTGGCAATGCTGCCTTTTAAATTATGGCAAGGAGCACAAGTTTTCTGAGTGATTTTATTTTTGTGTTATATAATGATTGGCTTTTAATGATTGGAGAGACTGCTTCCAGTATTATTAAACTTTTTCATGTCTGCTGTAGTGTCACAGCAGCAAATAGTGCAACAACAAAACAGCAAAACTAAAACCTTTACTTATAAACATTACTGACATGCCAAGATGGTCAGCTACATGGAGCATATTTTTGTGAAATGGGTAACTTAACAAAACAGCCATTTGATTTGACAATGTTGCGCAGCTTCCTCAAAAAAAAAAAATCAAAATATCAGAGTGAAGGGCTCTCTGAATTGCTTTGAGATAAGAAAAAAAAAGTGGCTGATGATGAGTCATAACTTGCCAAAGCTGAGCCAGCAAAGCATCCATACCATACAAACTGATGGGACACACTGCCCAGATGTACAGAATTCGACCACATTGACTGTGTTGTTGAACATTTTGGTTTTACGTGTCACCGATATCCAAGTAGCTTTCAAGTGAATTTAATCTGGAAAAAAGTAATGTGTTGGGTAAAATTTGAAAATACCCCCCCCCCCCTTTTTTTTTCTGTTGTCTGACTGACATTCCTCTCTCTCTTTTTCTTTGTTCCCATCAGTCCATCAAAGCAACCTAAGCCTCCTTCAGCCAAGCTGCGTCACTGAAGGCTGAAATCTACACCAAACTACCGGATAGACCACAGACGCGCGTGCGCACGTACATACACACTTATACACAACTTAGAAGACAACAGATACTCACTTCATTTTCTGGCAGGGAGAGACAGACATAGAATCGGAGACAGAGGACAGACAGAGAGAGAGAGAGAGAGAGAGAGAGAGAGAGAGGGAGGGAGAGAGAGAGGGAGGGAGAGAGAGAAAGAGAGAGGAAACCATCTAAGAAACAGAGAAAGAGAAAGAAGTGAGAGATAAAGGGAGGGCGAGATGAGGCTGCAAGTTCATTGTCCCAGAATAGACCCAGACTGACAGGATTCAACAACAACATTAGTGCAGGGTTACCATGGCAATTTATGACTGAGTGCAACTGAGATATAAATTGTGTCACTCTCTCTCTATCACACACACACACACACACACACACGAAGAAACATCAGACATGTGAACACCAGATATGATCATCCAGTATCTGCACTTTTAACAGTGTTGTACTGACCCTGACATGCTTGTTCTGTAATGTCTGTGATGTGAAGATAATATGTTAATTTTGACGAATGTTAATTCTGCTGAATCCTTTTATCTTTGCATTTTGAAAAAACAAAAATGGAATTGGGGATAACAACTTTAGGGGGCCTGAATGGTTGGAGACTACACACATCATGCACCTCGTGGCATGCTTAGTGTGTCATGAACAGGGACATAGAGCTGACAGTCACAGCTAACCACCAATGAGGCGATACGTTCTGTTCTGGAAAAAGAGGGTAAAGATTTTACCATCATGAAAAGCACATTATGACCCCTTAAGAGAATTACTGTTTGGGTAAGCAACCTGTGTTCTCTAGTTATGAGAATTAGGGATTGTGTTAAGCTGCATTAAGGAAAAGGGCCAATATTAAGCTATTGCAGATAAATTGATATCAGTGTATATGTTCTCCAATAGGAGCCGATAATTAAACTGCTTTTTAAGGCTGGCTGGAAAAAATGCTTGGACCAGAAAATTTAAAATAGTGTAATCATGTAGTTTGTCCAGCAGGAGGCGGTCCATTATTTAAATGGTAAATTACTGATCAGTGCACTGATGTTTGGAAAAGTTCATTAGATATCCTGCCTTCATTACATATCTTTGTCACACATATTTGATAACCACATTCAAAAATATTATATATAGAATATTGGTCGACATATCAGAATTTTCCCACTCCTTAATATTAGTATCAGCATTGGCCCAAAAAACCCATTGGCCCTCCTAAGGACTTTACCTAACCCATCAGATTGGGAATCAGAATGGTTTGGGAAGTCATCCTGTGAAACTGCTCTGAAAAAGGCTAGAACTTTAAAAAAATTAGCTGGCAGGTGATTGGGTCACGGGCCAACTTTGAACAACCACATTTTGCCGTAGAGGAGTAAAACCCTAACCGAAACCAGTCTGAGGAAAAGCAGAAACATCTTTTCGATTTAGAAAAGCCTTCAGTGGAGTCATTTGCACTTTTTTCAGGGAATACTCTCCAGCTCTGATGTAACCAATGCAGTAGCAACATCCACGTAAACCTCTTTAGTAACTGCTGTTGTTGAACAAACAGTTGCTATGCGCACTGTCTTAATTCATGCTGTTTCTTATAAGATGCTGATAAGTCTAACTCACATTGGTGGAGCTTGGAGCCTGGTAAGATGGTTTTGCGGCTCCAATTGACTCCAGCGATGTTGCCAGTCAGGAAGCCTCGCAAGGTAACAACATATTTGGTGTCTGGACAGATGACAATCTAGTCAGCTACACTGCTCAAGTTGACATTGTGGACTAGCAGTGGCTGCTAAATCATTGTGTAGTGACCAGTGAGGAGGTGGTTGGACTTATGATAATCTTTTTGTGATCAGGGTCATTTTAGACATTTTAACAGTAATAGGGGATGATGTTTTCCTTACAAAATGTATGTGTGTGTGTGTGTGTGTGTGTCTGTGTGCGAGCCTATGTGACGGATGAGGCTGTGAGGAAACGTAATGACACACTCCAGTGGTCCCAAGAAGGGCAGAAGCACCGTCTCATTGATAACTGGATAATTATGTACTCTGTCATCACGTTATTGTGAGCACGCATCTACATTTTATTCTTTGAGTGCATGCTTGCATACTGTATGTTAATCTGTATTGTCATGATGCATTTTTTCACATCTGTGTGGCTCTGTGTTTACTTACAAGTTTGCTACATGTGCTAATTAGTGGCTGTAATGTCGGCGTTTGACCTTTGTGTGCTGGTCTGTATGTAGATAATGTAATTTTGGTGTGTATGTGCACACACACACGTACACGCTATCTGTGTCAGATGCTTTTATACTGCACCTGCTGTAGCCTGCATGATTGTGTATGACAGCAGTGAAGTGGGACGTTAAATTGTTGTATTATGTTAGTACACCGTGTAACATGCACATGCCTATCTGTATCTGACACACACAAACACATCACTCTTGCACACAGAGACAAACACGCAGAGGGGGTGTGTATTATAGGAACCTCCTTACAGTGAAAAGACATCAATTTCATTTCAAATGACTGTTGTCATCATCCGTTTTTCATCTCCACATCATCTCTACCGCCATCATCGTGTTCCCTTAGCCTACCTGGCTCGCACATTAGGATATATGAAATAAACATACACACTCACACATACACACACAAACACACACACATACAATTGAATACATATTATTATGTGCACTGATACCGAAAAAGCAAACGTACAGCAGATGCACAAGCAAACACCACAGACATACACGTACACACCAGGCCTCCATCCTGTCAGAGAGCTAAGCCCTCAGCGTGTCTCACACTCCCATCGAGAATGTTTTGGACTTCTGCTGTTATGTGGTTTTCCCCAGTGATGTGGGTTTGTGTGACTTTGTGTCTTATTTGTTCCCTGGTGAGTCGAGGGGATAGAGGCTGAAGGAGGCCATCCGATTGGGCTGTCACTAATCCCTTAACAACACGGCTGACTGTGATTGGCCGTGACCGTACAGAAGAGGATGGAGTCAGCAGGTGGTCAGGGGGATGAGTGAGTGGTTGGAGATATGCAGCAGTGGGCAGGTGGAAACCGAGAGATGTAGGGAAGGTTAAGTGTTTTCTAGTTATAGAATTGAGGATTTAAGAGTAATGCTAACAGGGTTTTTCTGTTAACTTGCGCTACAAAAAGCACTCATATGACACAACTTCTTCTCTATGAGACAGAAATAATAGAGCATGATCAATACAATTAATGTACAGGGTTGCTAAATATGGCCACTAGAGGTCTCTCTATTAAAAAATGAAAACAAAAGACATATTTTGATTGAATGAAGTAGCACTGGATTATGGGGTTTGTTTTTTCATTGTTACACTGCCAACATTGCAGATGTTTCGTCACATTTGCCTTACTCGCATTCTAACTGATGTTACTCAGGAAGTTAGCAACAAGTAACACAATGAAATGCACTCTTAGGCTGAATAAAATTAAAGATTTCTCAGTGTTTGAACATCACTGGAAACTTTAAGATAATGAGTAAACGCAAACAATATTCAAATTTTTTTTTCAAGATTCTGAAGAAGACGATATTCCAACCAAGCTGTTAACATATTAAATGAAATATTCCACTAATATTCCTGTTTGCATAACATAATGAAGCAAGTCCAATTTAAGATCTATAGAGAGATTTACCTCCTTTTTAAACTGTAGTAATGTTCCTCTCATGGTGTACTCTCGTTGTCACCCTTCTGCAAGTTTTGCAAACTTTTGGCTGGTTTGTTTATAATGCACAAAGCTGACCATATGCCATAAAAATGTGTCTGTCAAAATCCAGATTAAGGCGCATATTCTGACTGCACTGTCCACAGAAAGCTCCCAAAACAAAAATAATACCAACATATACAATGTGTCTTAATCGGAAAATGCTTCATTTGGAATAAGGCCTAATTAAGGTTATCCAGTCCAAATGCTGTTTATATGACCTGTGTCATACTCTGAATATTACCATATTCAAGATATTAGGTGAAAACGGGTGTGCTTGTAGAGTACTGAAGGTAAACACACAACTCAACAAAATACAAAAAAACATGGATTTAGTTATTTTTTATGTTTTAATGTGAAAATTCACATCTTGTACATTAAAATAGTCTGATCAGGAGCAAAGCAGTCAGACATATTTGCCACTTCTAAAGCTGTGTCTACATGTGTTTATATGTTCATGTCTGCATGTGTTTTTGTACGGTAAACGCCACAGGCGTGATTGTCCTCGGTATCTGTAAGGATGAAACCCTAATTAGAGGAAACGTACTGCAGGCTTTGTCTTTCTCTTTCTCACAGTCTGATTCCCTCTCACTCTCTCTCTTGCCTGCAGACCTTCTTGTCATTTCAGGCAAAGGTAGGTGCTCTCTGCTCTCCTAAAATCCCCTCTGAAAGCACCGCTCTGATATCAGCTGCTCAGTTGCTGTTTCATGAGCCTGAAGCCAGAACAAACACACACACACACTGGCCCCACACTTGACATCATCAAAGTGCGTTCATGGGCACACTTTGTACGAAGAAGATGAATATATGCATAAAATTATGGTTGTCATCATGAATCAATTTTTTTTTATTTTAACACACAGTTCAAACAGGGGTCAACATTTAGCTGGAGTCATTAGACAGAAACAAAGATAAAACAAACAAAAAACACAATGATACATGTGTTTCTGGACAACTTCTTTCTGTTCGTCCAGTGTCTTTTGCTAGGATAGCAAATGTCTGATAAAGGTGTTGCCATATGACGCTGGTGACCTCATAAAGGGGGAGGAGCCTTGTGCAATAGTAACCGGAAGTGGAAGACGGGATATCTATGTCTCTACTTAATTGTGAGCAGGGCCCAGCTGTCTATTATGACATCACATTCTCTTTCAAATAATTGATTTAAACCAAATCTAGAAAAACAAATACTTTAATAAAAACCAGCATGATGAAAACTACCTAAAATTAGAGAAAATATCTTGTTTGGCCAATGTGCTAACACGGATGGGGGAAGAGTTATCACCTATATCGCAGCCAGTCACCAGGGGGTTGATCAAGACGTTTTGGATTCACTTTTGGGGAGCTGTCATGATGAACATTTTTATATACAGTAAATAATTGTTAGTATTATTATTATAGTATTATAGTATTATTATTATATTATTATGATGTAATTATTATATTATTATGATGTAATTTTTGTGTTTTTAAGTGTTTCCTTTGCCTCCTTTGGGTTTATATGAACAAAGCTCTTTATAAAAGTAAAGATACGTCCACTGACAGTGTAATACATAACTTTATCCTCAGTCTAATTGTCTTCCCCAACCTTTCTTTCAACATTTCAAAATTTTCTGTTAAAGTCAGAAAAGTTGGTCTGCACAGGGTCAGATTAGCGATATTGAAAGGTGGGTGTGCTCAATGCTGTGTGCATGCAAGGGGTTTAAAATATATAGCAAACAAAAAAGAAGTACAACAAAACAAAATCAAACAAAAAAAAGTTTAAGATAATAAATTACTAAGAGCAGAATGGAACTGTTGCCCTTTTCAACTAAATATCCACCTCACAAAGCAATGGATCAAAGACTTTCTAGAACTTTAAAGAGCAGTGAATAACTTTGGGATAAACTGCCACTTTGTTAGATTTGTCCAGATTTGTTAAAAATGCTGTCGATGACTTTTGCCTTCTTGAAGGTTAATTTAATTACTTAATTGTATTGTTTATTTCAGCCTCACTTGTGCTCATTTACTTAATTGATATTTTTGTAAGATGACATCAACATTGTGCTTTCTCCACAGACAGATTCAGTGACAACATTATTGAAATTCCACGGCAAGCATCCCAGCCGCACCAGAGGCATTAGCATGATCCACCAGGAAGTGCCCTTTCTATCCATTGAGGCTCTGTGCATGGGTCACATCACAGATAGAGTTGTGGCTCCATCCATCATGTGGGTTATAGTTAGCCGCCTATGCTAATGTCTGACCCAATGAAAAGTTTACTGAGAGACGGACAAGGACATTGGGG
>JAQLOL010000001.1:7680218-7690964 GCA_029783665.1 Naso thynnoides
AGATAGGAACAATAAAAGCAATTTTTTGCAATGCCATTGCAGGCACAAATGATGGGACCGATGATACCTTACACAAAGGTGCTTAAATAATTACAGTATAACAGTGAGAATGATAGGAGTGATCATATTTGTGACAGACAGGCTGCTTCGCACTGAGAGTATTATGATAATGATATTAATGATGGATCTTTGCAAATGCGTGTGTGTGTGTGCATAGGAGTTCAGTGGGAGATGTCTCACCTCACACTGGGTCTCTCAGCCCGATGCCATCTGTTCTGCCAGCACACACAGACAGAAGTCAGAAACTCATACACAAACACACACGCACACAAAAACACAGTGCGCACACTGTCACAATCTGAGGAAGTATAAAACAGACACTTAAACACTCATGCAATATGTTTGGGTGCAAAGACAAACGCTGATAAATATCAGTGTCCTGAGCAAGCAGGCACACATAATACATACACACACGTGCACACACACGTGCACACACACTCACACTCCTGGATCAGTTTGTAATCCTAGCTCCACCCCGAATGCTCAGCTTGGAGGGTTCAGCCAAAGGGAAACCAGCGTGGCGTCAGCCTACTGGACATACATGAGATCAGGGACATGTATTTGTGTGTTTAAGTACCAAATGTGTTTGCTGTGTTCATTGTGACTTACATAGACCACCAAATAACAAAATATAAACAAAAACAGCAACAAAAAATGGATTTAAATGTTATTTTAAAAATGTTTTTTATCAGGATGACAGAAAAGATTCTCTCAATCTAAAACATCAAATAATTTCAACATTCTAGGTTATAATTTTGTGACCTAAGTCATGTTTTACCAATCCTCTTCTTCTTCTCTCTGCTGCTCTTCAACTTCTGTCATTGTCAAATATCAGGTCAAGTAAAGTGGAAAAGCAATGGAGAAAAAAAAACATTTTTATGATATATCAAAGGCCTTATCTGTCACCGTGTTTTCTCAATCTGACACACATACAGGAGTTTGGGTATGAAGTACGTGCCTGAGTACTCTGGCGATGCCTAGACTGCATATGACCATCACACACACACACACATAAACACACGCAATGTGTGCATCCATGTGGCGTTGCCTGGACGGTGTACGAGCAGCATATCTGTCAGTGTGTGACAGGTTGACAGCTCAAGCTCCCAGCACTTTGTCCGCTATCATCACGTCAAGAAACACACACACTCACACAAACACACATACACACAATGATAACATCAAAATGTGCCACAAAGGCTACTTTAATAGTTTTATGGTCAGACTCAGAGCTCATATCTGCACACACAGAAGAAAATAACGAATTTAAAAGAAAAAAAAAAGATGTTTTCAAAAGTAAAAAAAGTCTTACTTGCTCTATTTCAGTAAAAGGTGCTTTAACAGTCACTAAAATTTAGATTACAACTTTTTTCTCTTTTTTAAATTTTACTGAGAACTAAGTAAGTGTATGTGAGAGTTTTCTCGATCAGGAGACAGGTGCCATAAAACTGGAACATCATGAGTTTAAAAGCCTCAGAGCTTTTAAGTGCATGTCGCATCCTCTCTCCTTCCTGTCACTCTCTCAACTCTATCTGCCACAGCAGAAAGGCTGTAAATTGCCTTTAGAAAACAACAATAATTCAAATTAATTAATGATATCAGATTCAATAGGATATCAAAAACCAGCAGGCACTTTCCCGAGTTTTATACAGATTCTGTTCAATGTCACTCCAAAGTTATCAGCACTTTACTGAGCCTGACTTACAGGCTCATAGCAATGCACAATATGCAGACACTACATGAGCGCCAATAGTATTATCTCACCATAATAGCTGCATTTAATGATGCACCCATGTGCCTCAAGTCTCCTTTTTATTTCTGGAGATGGAGTTCAGCCCTTACAAAACCAAGCCAGGTCAGACCAGATAATTTGACTCACTCACACAATCATGGATCACGGCTTTAGCACATTTCATACAATTAAGGATTGTGGATTTGAAACAGACTAAACAATGGGCCCAAATTAAATTTTGAGTTTCTCAGTGAAAGACACTCTGGCTGCTCTGAAAATACAATCAAACAGAATGAGAGTATAGACGCAGTCTCTAACAGGATTGCAAGACAGACCCACTCACAATATGGCATCTTTCTCTCTTTCTTTTTTTCATGATATTCTATTACTGTCCCTCTCCTCTTCCACGCTGTCCAGGACTCAATGGGTATACAGCTGTAGTTTAATTCTACAGTTTTTCCATTCTGAGGCATGCATTGTCCCTTTTAGTGTCAAACAGTGTAAAGACCAGTAGCAATAACACAAAGCAGAAAAGATCACAATTAAAGCTTCAGTAACAAAAGATACAAAGAGACTGGGACAAATAAAGGAAGAATGAAGCCAAGAAGAATGTGAGAACAAGAAAAATGAGTAAATTAAATTCTTTTTTTAAGCAGACTAATAAAGACAGAACTCTTTTGTGGGTCAAAAAGCTGTTCATCATCTTCTTTTAACCTTTAGGACACTGAAATGAGAAGATTTGCAAAGAGTATGATGCCGCAGGTGACCGTGTTCACACAACAAGGTGAAGCTGGAGAGGAAATGCATCGCTAATGCCTAACAGAGCTGTTGTAGCTTAAAGCCACCAAGCCCTAAATATTGCATAAATTTAAACATAAATATAATCTTCAAGACTTAGTTACAAAAAAAAATCATCACTGCATAGTTGTCCTGAGCAAGGAAATTAAGCAAAGAAACTAAACAGTGTCTTGCACCAGCTGTAAAGTTTGAAATTTTTTATATGGACATCAAAGGGGATTATCTCACTTTTGTCCCCGTCTCAAGAGGCCATTCAAGGAACCATAGTTTTTTCTTTTTAGAATTCCATGTTAACCTAGTAAGAGAGGGTACAGAAGATGGGTCATAATGTAAAGAAAAAAAAGAAGGAGCTCACAGTGAAACTGACCATTCTTGGTAGCATTTGAAGAGTGAAATTAAACTGAGTTATGTGGCTAGTAGGTAGGACATTATGGCAATGAGGGCAGACACAAAAAATGCTTATAGCATTTTTATTACTAAAACACAGAAACACATGCATTTATTAATACAACACGTGTACGTATGAGAAGTTTCATAGAAAGTTCTGCTTAAAAAGTAAAACAAAGAAAGGAAGAAAAGTGACTCAACAGGGTCAAAGGAGGACGCACAGAGGAAGCAAAGAAAGAAACAGAAAGTAAGACAAAAGAGAGATTACACAGAGACATGGACTGAAACTGAAAAAGACAAAGAGAAAAGAGACATTCAACAAAGTTACAGGAAGACAGGGAATAAAGAGTGAGAGAAAGATATTGACTGAAACAAAAAGAGACATTGGACAGCTCCTCCTCCCAGTAAGTGAAAGACTTCAAACTGCAGTGGATGAGAGAGCTGCACTTTATGGGGCTATTCTCTCTGCATTAGCATTAGCTATAGCTCTCAGACTGACAAGCCAACGCTCTGTTCTCAAGGTCAGGAGGGGCACACACTACCACGGGCCACGAGCACACACACACACACACACACACACACACACACACACACACACACACACACACACACACACACACACACACACACACTCACATTTCTTATGCACAGACAGATCCAAACACACTGGCACACAGAGACAAAAATACACACTGATATACACAGAGACATGCAGCACGTCAATAAAGAATTAGTTCCAATTGAAGAATAAAAAGTATTTCAGGCCCAAACACAAATGAGGGGCCACACAGTTTTTCATTCTGGAAATGGTTACATTAAATACATTCAAAAGATTATCTATGCAAAAATGTGTATTTACACAGTGAAAGATTATCCTTTATATCCAGTTGAGTGGCCAAACATTGCAGATCAGTTTTAATATATTAAGAAACTTCATAACCCAGGCCGTTAATAATTAATATTTTTTAGTCGTTCAGCCACTCAAAAGGCTTTTACAACACAAGTCAGCATTCACCCATTCACACACTAATGGCAGAGTGGCGTCTCTACAAAGAGCCAACCTGCTCCATCAGGAACCCATACACACACATTCACACACCAAGGGTTAGGGTTAGCAACTTGATGATCCGACCACCGATCTTTTGATTGGTAGACGACCAGCTGTACCCACTGAGCTGCAGTCGCCCCATATTTTCTATAATAAAATTACTATTTTTACTTCATTAAAGTTATGTATAAATGATATATTGTTGTCACTGTTCATCTGGACTGTTCGTGATACATGAGGGTTATATAAATCTCTATCTCATCTTATGTGATGTTCTAACACTGTGGATTCCATATTCTCTTTAAAATGAGTCTACCTCATTTAGAATATAGAGGTGTCTCTATTTTAAATCTAGCTAGATTGAATGTATGATGGCATTATGCTTGATGGTTTTTCAATTGTGCTCTATAGGTCCTTTTTATATTTCTATGATCTTAAATGCAGCTGGTGGCATTATATTTGTGTATACACATTGTTAGAAGAGCATGTAGCTCAGAACATCACTCTCTGCACTGAGGTATTTCATTAAAATATTTTTACAAGGGAGCTGAAGTGTGCGTACCACCATCTTTTCTTCCTTATTTAAATTCTCACTTTCATATCAAAAAACAATGTGTTGTTCTTCAAGGGAGCAAGTTGGATTTATTTGTTCAACAAAGAGGTGTTCCACAAGGCTCAACTTTGGGTGGTCCACTTGTTTGTTCTGTTTTTAGTAATGATCAGTCGGAATCTGTTTAAACTCCTCCGTTCATCTATATGCAGATGATGCTGTCATTTATAAATCAAAACTTTATTTACTGCAAATCCCAAACTCTCTCCAATCAGACTTCAATGCGTTGCAAAAATGGCTCTCATCTAACAAACTACTGCTTAGTTAATCAAAATCCTATACAATGGTATTTGGTACAAAACAGAGTCTCAAAACAAAAGCTGACAGTCTTAGAATGAAGTGTGATGATGGTACTTATCTGCACAGAGTTTATCAAATTAAATGCCTGGGTATATGGCTTGATCCAGAATTCACATTTAAAACTCACATTTATCATATTCGTCCCAAAACTAATTTTGGAACCAGTGTCTTAGGCAGTGTTAGAAAATGTACATTTAGTGTTGGAAAAAACTTGCTTCACAGCTCTATTATTATATTGCCTTTTTTGACTGTGCCCATGTTGTTATCAGAAAAAGCTAATCTATTCTCAAAACAGCAAACAAAACTTCTGCAGATTTGTTCTTGGATGTCCCTTTAGTACCCATCACTGCATCTTGTATAAGTCACTCAAATGGCCTTCTCTCAGTATACAAAGATAAAGTCATTGGCAGCAACTTGTCCTCAAATGAGAGCATTTTAATCATCATTATGACCTAACAAAGCTTTTGATACCATGTTTCTCAATACCTTAACTAAGACATTCAATACCCACCGTCAAAATAGAAATGGGGAGAGAGCATTTGTGTTTAAAGCACCCTCAGATTGGAATCATTTACCTCCCTCATTCGACACATTTTATCATATCACTTGTTTAAAAATAGTTTGTTTTCTTATTTAAGGTAAATTTCACATATTTTTTTTCATGAAGTTTTTTACATAACACTATATTCTATTATCTTTTCCTTTTGTTGTTGCTTGACATACACCTGATCAAGGCCTCTCTGTAGCCATCTAGTGGTTGTTGTTTATGATTTACTCATTTATATATTTTTGTGCTGTCTTAATTGTAGTTGTAGTTTTGTTGTCATTTCAATTTTGTCCTCATTGTTATGTTATGTCTGTTATATTTCCCCAATTATGTTAGTTTGTACTGTACTGTGTGTTGGGACCCCTTCAAAAAAATGGTCCATCTCAGGGAGCTATTCTATAAGTGAAATTTGCACATGGTATTAATCACATGTGCCTTTTCTGTTGTGGAAGATCCATTAAAGGAGCATTACCTCATACTCCAGTGTACCTGGCATAATTGCTGAAGCAGTGTTTAATTACCACTCAAAATTATTGATTGTATGTTAATGGACATTTCATCCATTCAAGATCTGTGGTGCATACAAGCAGAAAAAATAAGTAAACACACTTAACACATGGGCAACATGGCTGCTGTAGTGTGTCACTGGCAGGTGAATTCTGCATGTACTATGGCTGATCAGCCTGCAGAACTTCATTAACACATTATTTATGCAGACACAGTTAGCTCTGTTGGATATTAACTTGACCTAAACTGCCTTTGATGAAGAAACTGACTCACCTACTGTGTAAAAAGTGAGAGACAGAGAGAGAATTTGTTCCTCCTGTTTTCATGTGTAAAGAATAAGTCTAAAACCCAGACCTTTGGAGCAGTATTGTGCCACCTATCCTGACTTTGGGGTTTCTTTGAAGTATATGAATAAATGAGACCGCATTAACTTAGGAACTTCACATATCTGAGGTTGATTTTTCTTCAGTGACTAACTGGCAACAATCCTTACTGATGAAACTTGATGTTAAAATCTGAAACTCTGTTTTCCTCCAGTCAGCAGTTGACTTTTGGGACGCCAAAGGTTTCTTCAAGAGCACAAACAGACAGAGAGAGGCAGTGGAAAAAAGACAAAGAGGAAGAGAGAGCGCCGGGGCAATCTGTGATGTGATTTTTTGATAACCATAATCATAATCTGCCTAGGGCGATCCAATTCCTGAGACAGTTTATAGGGTAGGGAGGGCTATCAGAATTAGAATGAGATGAGCATAAATGGCTATTTATCCCTAGTGTGTGTGTGTGTGTGTGTGTGTGATGAATGCCTATTTATGTGGATTAACGGATTGGTGAGGCCATCTGAAACGCAAGAAGCAGACCACACAGTGAAGCCTTAAAGCATTAGAATATGTCCAAATACCTACCTATTTTCCATATAGTAAAAGTGTCTGTATGTTATTTTTGCACTAAGACTAATGTGTGTGTTGTTATTCCACATATGTGTGTGATGTGTGTGTCATATGCACAGACAGCATTTATCCACCCAGAACGCCCGTAAGTGTACTTTTTCATTCTGTACTTGAATGTGTTCTTAAATACATGTCTGTTTCTCTAAGTGTGTGTGTGTGTGTGTGTATGTGTGTGTGTGTGTGTGTGTTAGAGAGTGACTGAGTGTTGAGAGAGTGGTAATTACCATTCAGCAGTAGCTAAAGTGACATGTTTGAGGAAGAGATAAGGGGACATAAATTGGCCTGGTATAAAACGGTGATATTTCCTCTACTGCTTTAGAAAAACCCATTTACTCTGCCTCTTTAGCATGTCAAGACCCCTGTCACTACCCTCTCATCCCCTCGGCCAGAAGGACTCACACACACACACGCACACACACAGACACTCACACACACATATATATGCTTCATGCAGTCAGCCAGCTCCTTGTGAAAAAGTGCTCATCTGCATTCTGCTATTAACTTGGAGAGACACAGAGAGAGACAGAAAGGGAGAGCATGTGTGTAAATCAGTGTAATGGGGCCAAGACCTCAGTAGCTCTAAAAAGAGAGCAGACATGTGGAGGACAAGACATGATTTTTTTTTCTCCTTTCAAGCAGAGAAGCAGCGATACAGCACATCTGTCACTGCCGGCCGCACAATTGTCGCTACAGTCAGACAGAGAGAGAGAAACTTGAAAGGAACGAAAGGGAATAAAGGCAGCAGAGAGAAAGAAGTGTGACAGGGTGGATGGTACT
This sequence comes from Naso thynnoides, assembly GCA_029783665.1. Classification (NCBI taxonomy): domain Eukaryota; kingdom Metazoa; phylum Chordata; class Actinopteri; order Acanthuriformes; family Acanthuridae; genus Naso; species Naso thynnoides. Next base: position 7,687,932 of record JAQLOL010000001.1, read on the forward strand.
CAATACTGGCAGCACTCAGGCAATTATCTGTTTTGTTTCTGTGTTTCTTTCATCGTTTTGTGCGTTCTCCTGTTTTCTTTCCCTTCTGTTTATTAACACTAATGACAGAACACAAAATCTGTGTTCAAACCAACCAAGTCGCCAAAATAAATGTTGGCATTGTGTGATTTTCTAAACCACTGATAGAATAAAACTAAATTGTTTTTAACATTTTATTTTTCAATTTTATTTAGTGACAGCCTTGTGTATAAGGTCTGCTTAGGTTTTGGCACAAAAACCACTTGGTTAAGTTAAGTTAAGGAAAGATTGTGCTTTGGCTTGAAGCCTGTTTTTTTATATCCACAAACAACTTGAAAATTTCCCATTGTGGTTTTAAAAATAACCTGTTTTTTAAATATTAAAACAGGAACTGAACAATGATTTCTAAGTGCTCTTGAAGAACAGTCTGTTGCTTTGCAGCCATCGCTCTGTCACATCACCAGCACCTCCTCTTTTCTCTTATGAGAAAGTCAACTCATACACATAAAGTCTGAGCTAAATTACTTTGATATGTACTTAAAAATGTGAATGAAATTATGGTAGCCCAGAAGGTCAAAAACATGACAACGTTTCAAGAAAAACTTCAACATTTCAACAATGTCACTGAAAACACAACATTTCACAATAATTTGTAGTAATTTGTATTATTGTGTTTTGTGACATGTCATGTTTTCTGAAATGTTGTTGTATTTTCTGAAATGTGTTTTGTGAAATATGTTTAGTAAAACGTGTTTTGTGAAACGTTACTTTTTAAAATGTTACTTTTGTGATATGTCATGTTCTGTATAATGTTGTCATGTTTTGTGAAATGGTGTATTTCCTGAAATGTTGTTGTGTTTCTGACCTTCAGGGCCACTGTATAAAATCCATATGAAACGTACGTATCTATGCTTTGCAGAAATGCACTATTCCAAAGTTTTATTCTTGGGATCAGGCTGGTTCAACACTTGATAACTTTGCCAATTAGAAATTTTCCATTAGTTTTGAAATGTCATTTTGTTTGGTGTAAAAAACACATAATCACATCTTCAACATACACATTTCACTAAAATAGTGAAACGCATTGGATTTCTTGTGTTCAAAGACAGAAGTCAATACTCAAGGTACCTGCAGCACTACAGCACCTTTGCTTGATTTCTGTTTGGTTTGTGCATCATCAAAGTATAGACCATCCTGTGGCTTAAAGATAGGGTAGGCTTGTTATTTTTGGAGTCATCATGCAAAAATTCCATAAAAAATTTTCATCATATTGTAATTCAGATGGTCCTCACAAAAGAATATTTGCACACCCAAAAAAATCAAATGCAAGTGCACAGGTGAGTTTCACTTATTCTTGAGAAAAGAAAAAGTCAAAAAAGAGAAAGTTCAGCAGTGTTGAAGAAAGTAAAAATTGACTGAAATGTCGGCTTTTCAATAAATTGGGATGCTTATCAAGAACAGTGCACAAGACCTTTTCTTTTCTCGAGAAATTCAGATGGTCAGAAGGAACACAAAACTTCTGCAACTCTCCTTGCAACTCTCAGAGAGTGCATGTTCCTATCGTCTGCTCTAAGCGGCCCTTCTTCTCAACAGGTGATGTTGTTACAAGCTGACTGTCTGTCACAGGTGACGTGCCTTATATTTTAAAACTGGCCTCTGGGGGACAATAGTGTCTGCAGGCGACTACTGTCAGCCAGTTTGAGTCAAGGTGAGAAGGACCAGCTTGTCTGCTGCAACTTTCCTAAAACCATCTGGTCTTTTTGTGAATCTTTGGTGTAAACTGGCAACAACAAATGCAAAACAACGCGACCCGGAGCAAAAACAGTGGGGGAGGGTGCAGCAGAATTGCTTCCTGCGGATTCTTATGCTACAGCTAGCTTGATTTCTAGACATTGCCTACCCTAGCTTTAATAGAAAACTAAATGTTGTTTGAAAATTACATCTTTCAGACTTCAGTCACAACATTGTTCACTGGTCTGAAATTGTTTCTCCTTGAACAAAGTTATAAAAGACAAAACCTTTCTACAGCACCACACAGAGAAGATTGTGATCATTTTGACGTGCCATGTGCTCCAGGTCGCAGGTTAGAGCCCTTGGTGTGTTTTAAAGCAATCACACACTCATACACACACACACATATATGGGAACCCAAGCCACAGGTGAGGAGAATGGAGGAGGAGGAGAAGGAGACGAGGTCAGACCTCTCTTTAGCCTCACAGCTGTGGGTGAGATAAGCCTTTTTTCTCACAGGTAAATAAAAGCCACACCCTGTGTGTGTGTGTGTGTGTGTGTGTGTGTGTGTGTGTGTTTCTGTGTCTGCATTTCTTCTCAACATGCCCTCCCTTTATCCTCCATTCTCTGCTTTATACTGTTGTCCTAATAACATCCTCCCCTTCTGTGTGTGTGTGCATTTGTGGTATGGTTGTACCGTATGTGTGTCCTGAGTGGAAGGAAAGTATATGGGGCAGGATTCAGAGGTGGCTATTGAAATGTGTCCTTGTCTGGATAAACTGTAACACATTTGAACAACTTTCTTTTCAACTCCTTTTCTGTTCTGATGGTTATCAGCCGGCTGCTGAGTTATTTAATCTTCTCACCTCTATTTATTATTTGTTTTTTCTTCCATTTGTTTTCACCGTCTGAGATTTTTGTGTTTTTCTTCTAGTTTGTCTACATTATTTTTATTTTCTATATATTACTCTGTGTTTTGGCTTTACCATTTCTTGTTCTTTTCTTTTGTTCATCTATTTTATTATCCCTTTTCCTAGTTTTCCTCTTTGTATCTTTGATTCTTTGATTCCTATCTCACTGACTCTGCGTCCTTTTTTTTGTACACAAACTTAAACACACCTCTAAGTCAGAATCTGTTCTCTAATTGCAGGTGTAAAAGGATCCTGTCAGCTTTGGGCTGAAGTGTTACATCTAATGTGGTCTCCACACAGAAGCAGTTCACAATCAGGACACACACACACACATGCACACACACACACACACACACACACACACACACACACA
>JAQLOL010000001.1:7691179-7707461 GCA_029783665.1 Naso thynnoides
CACACACACACACACACACACACACACACACACACACACACACACACACTCAATAATAAACTTTCCTCCTCCGCTGGCTGATTACACTCGCACATATTCTTCCACACACACTCACAGCAGCCACACAGGGTGTGTTGTGAGTTTCTTTTTACAAAGCTGGAACTAAGACAAACCTAAAACTACAGTAACATCCAAGAAAAACAAGTTTCCTTGACATTATGTTATATCTTAAAAAAATACATAAAGGAAATTCATTCACTTTCACACCTGTCTCACATGCTCAGGACTGTTTGCTATTGTAAGTTCCGTTTTGTGAGTTCCTTTAATTTTACGTTTATTTCTAATTATTTTGTCCATCTCACTGACTTCTTTTAAGCACAGTTTAAAGATGTTTACTGCAACTTTCTTCAGTTTAAGTAAATAATAATGAGTAATTTGCACACATAAAATTGAGATAAAGTCTTTGTGGTAAACCAAACTGTCATGGAACAAAGCTTTACGGGATTCACTGACAGCTTAAGTTGCTTATCTTGGTTTCTGGTAACTGTATTAGCATTCATGTGTGGTTTGATTTATTTAACCACATATTGTGGTATATATTCTAAGATAAATATTCATTTATTGCACATTTCAGAGGCAGTTCTGAAGTAAGTGGAAAAGTAATCAGCAAGTGGAGTTGAAATAAGCTGGTATTAAGAAGGTAATCAGTATTCTGCGATGAACTACTTCTTCAAAGTAACCTTCCCAAACCTGATTGAGTCAAATGAACAATAAGTGTATCTGACAATGACAATGATATTATTCTCTTGTTGTTGGTAAACAAGCAGGTCTGGTGGATTAAGACACCAGCCAGTATACTTCTCTGCAGTGACAACAGAAAAGCCATGTACCAATTGAAACTGAAGAGGTTTTCCTCCATACGCGCAGCCTGTGTAATTATTTCAAACATGAGGAAAACCAAATCACTTTACAACGCGGATTTACATATGATTAGCGTCATACAAAGACAGGATTACTACAAGTAGTCGAGAAGAAGCCTTTCCCCTCTCGCTGTCTCGTTCTCCTTGTCTTGATTCAAAGAGCCTTGACATAAGTTAACACGGCTCTCTCGCTCACTCTCACCTAAAAGGTACAGAGGCGGTGTGGAAAGCTGATGCAGACATGATAATCATGACTATAACAACATATGGAAACATGGCAAAAAATTGTTTAAGCTGAGCAGATCTTAGTAAATTTTCCAATTGAAATCAGTCGTTCCTATTTTCAGGAGTTCTGCTTTTCTCTGTGTCTATTTCATAGTCTCTGACTTTCAGTGTTCTTAAGTGAAATACATATCAGTAAATTTCTTTATGCAAATGTGTATGAAAAAACTTCTTCTTTAAATAAAAGTAGTTCTTTGTCTACTGTCTACCATAATGGTGACAAAACAGAATTTATTTGGCAAACAGGTGTGTTCTACTAATAGCCCTTTCCTGATACAGTAATCTATTAATACTGATTGATTCAAAAAGTAATTACTAATATAGATATTGTTTCTTATCATGTCAGTTGTCAAATGAATAAAAACTAGTTAGTGTCATGTCAAATTATTTCTCATTTTGTTTCTGCAGGATTTACACCTGTTTCTCTCCTCCTGCAAGCTTCAGTGACACATTATGATCTCGCAGTACATCATCTAATTTGAAATATCACTGATTATTTAAGAGCAGCTTTAATGGATAGCATTCTAAGTGGATGTTATTGAGTGGTGAAGAGTTGCAGTAAATATGAGAGAGGATCAAAGAGGACGAACTGTCATTAAGTGCTTGGTGAACACAACAAGACACCTTGCTACTCTAAATGATCATTGATTACCTAAAATGATACGCAGGAAATTATTGACTGCATGAAAATGTCACTTAATAATTTATATCATTACCCATTATTCACCTATTATTCATCAATTTGCTGCATTGTATTCAGCTTATTTTTTTGGCTGGATGTAGGGAGGGATTTGGCGGCGGTGTAGTCAGTTACTTCCAAGAGAATTACACTTTTCTTTTTATTCAAAATAAACAAATAACAAGGAGCCTAATAGGGTTAGGGTTAGATTTCTGTTGCTGCTGCACTCTAACACTGTATTTTCACTTAGCATTTACTCTAAGACCTAAACTGAGCTAGTTTTTTCAGTTTTTTTTATAGCCTACATTGCAGGTTTAAAAAAATTCTTATGGAATTAGAACACCAGTGAGATCTCAATGATTTCTTTAAATTGAGATTTTATTTTATTTCTTAGCATTTTGTAAAATTCTAATGCCTCCATGACTTTTTGCATTTCTCTCTCTCTTACTGCTGAGATTACCTCACCCATCCCACTCAGCACAAACTCATATCTATGAGAGTAATACACTTTTGTAATTACAGATTAATACATGTTTGCTCTAGTGCATACGTGTGTCCATGTGTGCGGATCTCTGCAGCCAACTGCAGCTTAATTTGCAGCTTAATAAGTAATTTGGATCCTGAAGTCGATCTGTTGATGTTTGTTAAACAAACAATCACATTTAGCAAGTTACATTCCTCAATAAGAACAACCTGTTGTATTTTCTTTCTTTCCTTCTTTTTTCTTTCCTTCTTTCTTTCGTTTTTGACTATACATTGTGGCCTCCCATATGTTCAGAGGATACAGGATGCAGTACAGTTGTTGGTCCTTTACAAAACTTGAAAGCATATATTAACATATTTAAATATTTTTAAAAAAAGTATTTGAACATTTACAACAGGTTTACAAGAGAAGAGATTTAAAACTTGCATGAACCTGCTAAATGGTCTGTTATGCCACCATGACGGTTTTTGAAACATCTGCACCAGTAACAATACTGCGCCCTCATCAAGTTCATTTTCTATAGTTTCTTCCCCTTGAATGTGGGTCGGGCAATCTTGTGACAGAGCTGCTGTGGCACCAGTAATGAATGAGTGTGTAAAGACTTAACAGAGAAGCTAAGATCACTAATGAAAACTGAAAACAGATGGAGTGGAGTGAAGCCTTAGAGTCACATGGCAGAGGACAGATGTACTGATGGACAGGCGGACATATTTACATACACAACAATACGCAGTGACAGACAAACTTCTGGTTGAGATACAGTAGTGACAGACAGAGAAGAAAGCAGGAAGTTAATGAGTAGATTGTGGGCCAATAACATAACCAGTCACCCACAACAACGCAATGCCCGTACTCCTTACCTGTCTGCCTTGCTGCACTGCATTCTGGGAGTGTAAGGGCAGAGCGGAGCGGCGATGGGATTTGAAAGGCGTTCTGCATGGGTGACTCACTGATTTGCATTCAGCAGCAGAGACACACAAACACAAACACCACAAACACAGTCGCACAGCACATGCACAGTGCCCCCCCAAAAAACAAAACCCCCAAAAACATTTGTAAGCACGCACATGGAACCATGTATTAGCACACTAATTATTAACCCCTCTCATATTCAAGTATTCTGAATGTATTCGTGTGACTGAGAGATGATTGGAGAGAGGGAGGGAAAAAGACAGAGGATTAGAGGTTGAAGGGAATACACTCACCCCTCTCAAAACCTTCTCTCCTCAAGTCTTTTTTTCTGTGGCGTGTTATTTTTCGCTTTACGATTCTGATAATGATGATATTAGAGAAAGAGGAGGGGGGAGATGATGGAGGCCGCATGCAATGGTTCGCCCCGTCTTTCCTCTTTTTTTTCCTTTTTTTTCCCTTTTTTTTTTACAGCTACGCATCACATGGAGAGGGAGAAAGAGATAGAGAAAGACAGAGGGGGCGCTCCTCAATGACTAATTTTCCTTTCTTTAACAGCAGCATAAATTTAACAAGAGGGGGGTTGCAGGGTAAAGTAGAAATCCTTTTAGCGCTCTGATTTATGTACGTCTGATGGGCGAATCATAGATCACCGCCGGAAGATGGCAGACACACTGATGATGATGGGGGCCCTTCGACGGGGCCCACTAATGCCCCGCTGAACAAAATGTAACCAATCTGTGGGGGCCCTCAAGCATGCAATGGTCGTCTAATAGAAACTATAGCAAACTATACGCCTGTCACCTATGACGGGGGATGGGGAGATATGTGTGTGTGTGTGTGTGTGTGTGTATGTGTGTGTGTGTGTGTGAAAGCATGCGTTGGGGTGGTAGAGGGAAGTAGAGAGTTAGAAGAAGGAAAGAGACAGGGAAGTTTAACAATCTGACCTTTTCCTAAATGACAGAAGTGAAAGACAAGAGCAAGAGGGCAGAAATAAATGGGAAAGATCCAAAATTAAAACAAAACAAACAAAAAAAATGACTGCACGGAGAAGTGAGCAGAAAAACAACAATGCATAGCAAAAAGATACATTGGCGGAAAACCAAAGGCGGGAAAACTACGCTAAGAGTGAGAATGGGGAGCCCGTTTGAAGGGGACTCTAAATGTCAAGTTGGAGAAAAAAGCAAATAAAAAAAGCAACCAAAGGAGTAAACAGCTAAACAATAGACAACAAGTAAACGATGCATGAGTGTCTACCTTAAATCACCCATTCACACACACATATACACATACACACATATGCAGGCGGGAGGCACAGTGCAGCACATGCAGCCCCACCAATCATCTTTATATCAAAACATCATTATGCTGGCTGACAGCAGCTAAGATTCCAGCGAGGCCTCGTTGTCATAAATCGTCAGCTGTTGCGGCACCGCAAAGAGAGCCTTTTCATTTAGGAATGTCAAAGCTCTCCTGAGCCTCATAAAGATTGTAGGAGACTCGGGAGATGGGAAACAGAGTTAGAGATGGCAGAGCCTGGAAAAAGAGAGGGATAAGTAAAGATGGCATGTCTGGTAACGATGGCAGGAGGATGACAACTTAATCAACTTTTCCATCATTGAGGTAAACACATGATTCAGACTTTTGGAATTAATGAAAACTTATCTGGTGCTGTGGCTTTTATCTGTGTGAACTAATTTTATTGTATACAATAAATTCCACAAAAATTAAGGAAGCATACTAGGGAGTGGGAACAAAAAGTGAAAGTGTCCAGCTGCTGTTTGCCTCACCCTCTCTGGCGAAGAGCTTAAATGATGAATAAGAGAAAGAAGACTTATTTATAGAGGTAATTTCATACAAAAAGCAACACAATATGCTTCACAAAACCAATACAAGAATAAAACACAACACAATAAAAAAATGAAACAAATTAAAATATGCTTTGTTATCTGTAAAGGAGCCATATTATGCTCGTTTTCAGTTTCCTTCTGCTATTTTTGGTGTCTGCTGGAATAGGTTTACATGTTTTAATGTAAATTCATTATTTTGCCTATTATTATTTTGCTGACCACTACTGTAGACGGTCACCCTCTGTTGAATGCCCCCCTTTTAACTCAGTCTTCCTTAAGGCCCTGCTCTGATTGGTCAGCTCACACTGGCTTGAGTTGGCACTGCTCACCAAGTGTCTGGTCAGATTTGTCTGTGTTTTCACCTTTCAGCTAGCTCCACTTCTACAATGAATTTCACCACAAGAAACAAAGTTAAGCTCAGCAGGCTAACCCACCAAATGAACATGCCCCATCATGTGCCTGACATTTGTGTTGTTAAGTAAATGTCTCAACAGTTATTGGATGAAGAGCGCCAAAAACTCATGTCCTCCTCTGGATGAATTGTAATAATTTGGGTGATGCACCTAAATTAAATCTGACAGTCTGCACTTCACAGTCACTGTGTCATTTCACATCAAAACGGAGGAGTATAGTGAAAAAAAGTGTATGTGCATCTGCGTGTGTGTGTCTGTCTGTGACTAATGTACTGGAGAGCTCTCCGCTGGTGCTGACGAAAAGACAAGTTTGCGTTGCTGGTGCTAGTGTGTCCCTCCAGGGCTTCCGTCCATCCACTGGCAGGGGAGATGAACTGAGACAAGATGTCAGAGCAGGAAATGTCAGACCACTGCCAAACCACTGTGATACACACGCCTGACAGGCACACACACACCAACGCACATCCAGTATATGCAAAAGAATAACACATACTCTACGTTTGCACACACTCATAGTTTTACATCTTGTTCTCGCTCACATGCACACACGCAGACACAAACAAAAAGTACAACTCTCTTTCTCTCTTTCAAACACACACACACACCATACACAAAATGAAATGAACACAAGTGCTCTTTTGCAAATCTTTATTGGGTTTCATATCAAAAATTTTGTTGAGCAAAGATTAAATATAAATTTCATTTCATTTTTCATTTACTGGCATTTCTAAAAGTCTGTGATAAACACTTGGACAAATGACAAGGAAAACATATATAGATATGGAGAAAGAGACTTGCAGGGAAAAACTGAGCCATAGCATGGAGGGATGAGCACAGCAGCAGTTTATGTCCGTTGGCCAGTTCTTATGTTTGTTTTCTTTGGTGGTGTGTACACATTACAGATGTCTTGAGTAATGCCTCCATCTGTAATCTCTCTCCTCTCTCCTCCTCTCCTCTCTCTCTTTCTCTCTCTGCTGTCCTCGGGACTCTGTTTTCCTTAAGTGTGTCAATTTGGGTCTCCTTGCTCAAGTTCAAACATTTAGCCCCCAAACAGCCATTTGTCTTCAACTTAGCAGACAGAAAGACCATAATAGAAGAAAATACCTCAAGAAATGAAGAAGAGACAGAGAGAGAGATGGATAAAAAAAGACATCTCGAATGTTTGACGGCACTTTTTGCTGCCTTGTTTGTACTACCCGCCCCCCCCCCCCCATCTTGTCTGGTTACTGGCTGTGCACTTGCAGTCCCTTTAGGGCACGTGGGGTCACTCTGTGTGAGCGTGTGTTTGTGTGTGTGTGTGTTGTGGGTGAGGGGAGTTCACCCAATGCCAATCCCCCCCTCAACCATTCACACTCATTCTCTCACACACACATACACACCCCTCTCTCTGCAAAGCTACAGATGATGTGCCGTCCAGCTGAATTTCCATCACTGTGACGATGAGTGCTCCTGCCAAACGCCCGGCAACCAGAGTCACATCTGCTTCTGTCTCTGTCGCCACGGCGATACTGCCGAAGTCTGCACAACAACCAGCACACGACCAGGGGGCAACAACGGGTGGCACAGAATGAGAATGAGAGAGAGAGAGAGAGAGAGACAGAGAGCGTCGGTTACAGAAAAATTAATTTACAAACTTAAAGCTCCCGTCTCAGTCTCTTTCTTTTGGTTGCTTTGGATGCAGCCATCAACCCTGGTAATAGTTGACTGCATGAAAAAATTACTCATTCATAAAGTGCAGAGTTAGCACATTGAAACCATTGAACATGGAAACACTGAGAATTAATGTGTTGTTACTATTGGGATAAAACATCAAAACTAGACTACATCCAGGATATTTACAATTTCTATAGTGACTATGTCCACATGTGTTTTTAAAGACATTTAAGACATCAGATTTTGTTGCTCATTGTTCCTCATCAAATCAAATCTCTGAAAACTGGCGGTGTATTTTGTTGGTAAAAGGTAAAAAGAATCCAGCATTCCTGTTAAGATACATTTAAACACTAAAATCAGACTCTTAATCTTGATTTCAGAGTCTAAATATAATGCGTGAAATTGTGCAGCTGTCACATTTTCTGTGTTTTTTAATTTCTGCTTCCTTCTCAAAGAAATCTGTCAGCCAGTAGCTAATATATTATGTTGATTAAAGATTTTTCAGACAATTCAAAGCAAGACACAATCACAAGCTTTATTGCGTAAAACTAAATGAAAAAAGCCTCAGATCAGCTCTGTTTTAGTCTTTTTAAGTTTTTTGGAACCCTTCTTCATTTTCAAGGGTTTGTTAACAGAATAGTAATCCTAAAAAAATGCCTAATGGGAAATATATCAAACTACATTCACACTATCACTGACTATTTGTTTATACCTCTGTCTCCCTGATTTCCTTCTCTTATCTCTACATATTGCCTTTAGATTAGTGTTGTCCTCCTTCTTTTGCTTTTTACCTTAAATTTTCTCACCATCTACACACACACATGTGCACACACACACACACACACACACACACACACACACACACACACACACACACACACATAATGTGCAGCCTGTTTTGCCTTTATTGTATTCCCCTCCATACCTTTTTTGCATCACTTTTTCTCTCCTCTTTCCCTCCCCTCCTCTCTTTTACCATTCCCATACACCCTTTTGACTGCCTCTCCCCCTCTATCCCTGTCTCTCCTGCCAGGGTGTTTATATTTGCCCGGCCCACGGCACAGTGCCTAACAAGGTGGAAAGAATTAGGGGTGAAAAGACAGCACTGCTGCCAGCGAGGGTCTCTCTCTTCTTCCCTATCTCTCTCTCTTTCTCTTTCTCTCTCTTTCTGACAGTAGATATATTTCAGCTAATGTACTCCTGACCTCTCCTACCATAATGGAGTATCAACAAAAACTGTTGTTTACACTCTGAACAACGAAGGTCCTAAAAAGGTCCAGAAATGGGTGTCAGAGTTATTTGGCTAACCGAAAAAAAGAAAAACATTAAATGAACTAATTTCTTGTGTTTGGACTTCTACTTTCTCAAATCTCTTCATCTTTATGGTTCAAATATTTGATTCAGTTCAATTCCTTTAATGATCATTTTATTTTAGTCTGTCTTTTTCGCTTTGTCATTATTTAGCTTTTTTTATTTATTTTGTTCTCTTTTGCCTTCCTTTATTTATTATTATTTTATAATTTAGCGCCAGTATTTGTAACAAAATATAAAAACAGTGTTAGGAGACCATAAACAAAAGCATGGGAAAAGAAAACCCATCTTCCCATCCCCCACGCCGTCTAAGAGAGTTCAATTCAGGTGTTTAACCTTACACTTGCCTGGGGTCGAGAGCAGGGAAGTGTGGCCTGTTAACGACTGCAGCCAGGGAGTAAAAGAAAAGAGCAGGGGAAGCAAGGGAGTAAAATAGTGATGTGTGTGTGTGTGTGTGTGTGTGTGTGTGTGTGTGTGTGGGAGGGGACAGAGTTGGTATGCATCACCTCTTTGAATGCAGACGGAGTGAAGTCCAGCCCCCCTCCTCACCCTTCTCCTCTCTCCTTATCCTGTCTCCCCAAAGTGAGGCGTCGCATATCCACCCTTATTAGACTCTGAATTATACGCTCTCACCCTTAGAGGGAGGGCTAGCAGTCGTGGTGGGTGGAGAAACCCATACTATAGGTGGTTCGTTAAGAGGGAAGGAAGGTAAGAAGGAAGTGGGTGGAGAGGAGAGGTCAAGCTGTTTTGGTTTTCAAAACTGAGGGCCTATGTTTCATAATAAATACAAAGAACAGACGGGTAAGGGTCACTCCAGAAAGTGTGAGTTTGAATTAAGTGTGTGTGTAAGATGAATCAGGTGTGTGCATGCATTGTGGTCTTCTATGCATGTCTCTCTGTTAATACCTGTGTGTTATCATATTGCTTTGTATATGTGTGTGTGTATATATGTGTGTGTGTGTGTGTGTGTGTGTGTGTGTGTGGTAATATCTGCCCAGGAACATGGTAAGTCATTATATGAATCACCTTGAGCCATGCAGTGCCTTGGCTTTAAATGCATTTTCAAAGTCACAGTATTTTAACACAGGACACACAATATGCAGCACAAATAAAGGCATTAACAACAAGAAGTGAACATGTGGGTGGTTCAGCAGCAGTTATTTGAACAGTCAAGGTGTAATACATTTGACGGTGACTCAGATACCTCTACTATGTGTCAGTTAAGCATCTCTGACATATTCATATTAAACATTTCCGTTACAGAAAATTACAGGGACAAGAGAGTCCTGTGGCTCAAATATCACTGATCAAATGTGACTTCTGAGGATGGTATGGCTTCATTTTTATAGATACCTAATAACACAGTTGACAGTTCTTAAAAATAAAAGTCTTTCTTCAACCAATACATGTTTTACAATTTTTTCATCTTTTGAAATTGTGCTGTGGAACTACCGGTCACTTCGAGGCATATTTCTGAGGCCTCAAAAGTATAAATTATTAGTTGCATAAGTTGTGCAAATAAATGTACCCAAATAAAAGATCATAATTGTAAAAGCATATGGGCTTACTATACTTTAGAATTTTGAATAAAAACTGTCAAATAAGAAACTGAAACAGAGTAAAAAAGTTTTCTTTCTGGTGTAAAAATTGTTTCATGTTTTCATTTTTAGGCATAAAAATTTTCTTTGAAGATTTTTTTTGCCATTATGATTAAATATTCATCAAAACTTTTATATATTGGGCTGTAATTATTTTTTGTTATTAACTTTGATTTATTTCCATATTTCCATATAATGAGAACACAACACAATTGTGAAACAAAAAAAAATCATGATTATACAGGCAGATTTTTATTTCATATTTTTGTCACTTTCATTCAAATCCTTCACATTAACTTCACTATTCAGATGACAGGTGCTGCAGTGGGAGTGACAGGGGCTGACGATAAATTTTTCTGGAGTCCATGCTGAACCTGACTTGGAACAGAGCTGCTTGTGAGACCTTTGTTCGCTGTCCATGGTACTGAAAAGTGAATGTGTGATGAACTGAAATAATAAGAGCCAATGTATCTTTATGTTAGACATGTGTGACACATTGAAAAAATATATCAGATTCTGAATATGATCAAAACAATTTACACAACAAAGTTGTTTTTGAGTATTTAAAAAAAATTACATGCTGATAAATATTATATACTGTAAAGTCAGTCTTTCACTTTACTGCAGTTCTGTAAAGAAAGACCTCATTATGATTAAAATGAGAAAAGAAATCTAAATTTGGTTGTTTGTCAAAGCAGTTTTTGCCCCAAAACACAAATTATAAACTCAAATCTTGCAATGTGACAGCTCTTACTGTTCTGCTTAAATAACTGCAGCATCAACACTTCATGCAGGCATGTCTTCCCTCCTTTCTGTCTTATTAATTTATCTGAATAACAACATAAAAACCAGCACACACACAAACACACATACTGGGGAAAAAACAGAGAGGAACAAATGCTGATACACACAAACACTCACAGAAACCTGCTGGTGTGTCCCTGATAATGCCCGCTGGATGTTCTCACCTTTCACAGAGTCTGTCCACGGCTCTATTTATAATCCTATCACTAAGAAAACACACACAAACACACAGACACACAGACACACACACACACACACACACACACACCTCGCTCATCGGTGTATGTGTGTGTCTGCTTGGGTGGAGATGGATCCAAGTGTAGGGTCCTAGTAGGGTTTGCTTCAGTGTGATAACAGCCTGTGATTTGTATCTGTAGATGAAGCATCGGCATAATAAATGTTCTCTACCTTTCACCTTCCCCCATCTGCTCTCCGAGTCTCTCTTTCTGGCTTTTTCTCACATAGCTCACTCCATTTATCCTTCTGCCTGTCTCTGTCATGCTCTGTGTTATTCTGTCTTTCTTTATGTTGTCTGCTTTTTACTCTGAAGTTTCAGTTTCTAAGCTCTTTTTTTTTTTTTTTTTTTTAGCAGCAACCAGCCACGCTATAGGTCAGTCGATTGACTGGTTGGTCCACAAAAAGTCCCCACTGTCGTCACAGTTTAGCTCTGAGAACCTGAAATTTAGCATGGAGGTCAGGTGAGTGTGTGTGAGACGGTGCGTTTGTGTTAATGCCAACTGGATAAAAAAAAGTGGGTGAGGCAATGGGAGTGGCCTATTACAAAAAGGTGCATAACTTTCAAATTGATTCACAGACTGCACAAGATTTAGTGAAAAGGTTGGTCATGAGCCAAAGGACAGCTGATTTACTGTCTGGCCAACTGGCAAAAACGGGCATGGCAGTAGGAGGGGCCTGTGACAACAAATGGTCAAAACTTCTGAATGGATTCATGTAATATGGCCAAACTTTCCTGAAACACAGACACACACACATGTTTGTACAGCTATCTTTGTGGGGGCTTTATATTGACTTCCATTCATTTGTACAGCCTAACCCAAAGCCTCAAACTAACCCTAACCTTAACCATTTTATGCCTTAGCCAAACCTTAGCCCTACCTCAAGTCATACCTTACCCATAAACTTGGGTCTTCTTGTCCCCACAAGAACTGTCAGACCACACACTGTGAGTGAAAATTCAGGTTATAGACCCCACAAACATACAAAAACAACAAAAACTAACACACACACACACACACACACACACACACACACACACACACACACACGCATACGATATATCTGTAACTTTATAATGACATGTGATGCCTAAGACGACTGTAACCTTTTTACTGCAAATTTGCACTTGTTTCTTTATTTTCTTTATTTCTCTTTTTCTTTGTGACATTTCCTTTGTGGTTTCTTTTGTTACAAACACACTCACACAAATAAACACACACACACGCACACGCACGCGCGAACGCACACACACACACACACACACACACACACACACTCACACTTACACAGACAGACAGTGTGTGGTAGACAGTGAGAAGGTGTCAGTACTATTCTCAGGTCAGTTGGATTTGATCTTTTCCACCTTCTGCTTTCACACATTAACAGACAGCCTGCAGGCTGAAACAGAGCGGGAGACACACACACACACACACACACACACACACACAAACAGAGAAAAAAAGGAACATCACAGTCTGAACACAGCGTTGAGAGATTTCATAATGATGACAGGCGTGTACACACACAGTGATGCACAAACTGGATCAGGTAGACACACTTTCCAGAGTGAAACATTATTTAGCCAGTCGTACGAAAGCTGTGAAAATCTGCTCACCTGTTGCAGTTAATTAGGGTTATTTTTTTCATGTTCTAGATCAGTGGATGAGTGCTTTAGGTGTTCTGAACTCAACTTTCAGCAAGTGGACTATCAGTCCAGCTCAGGGTTTAGTCTTGTGGGTGCAATTTTTCTGACTCAACAAAAGGATCCCTTCCTGCAGTTGATCTATAGTTTTCTGCTGGTCTGTCATAAATTTCTGTCAGTGGTATTAGCTGAGGTTAGGCTTTATTCAATTCTCCTCTCTGCAGTCAGTCCATCTGCCTGTTATCCCCTCTAACGCTGTTCTCATCCCCGCCTCAGCTCTGCCTAATACTCGCTGCTGTGGGAGAGAGTCTGTTGGCAAACTGTTCTCTTTCCTCCGCTCTCATCTCCCTCACTTTTACTGGCTTCTTTACTTTTATTGTCCATCTGTCTTCCTGACTTCCACAATCGCTGTGTCTCACAGTCTGTCTACCTGTCTCATTATCTCAGCTTTACTCTGTTATACACTACATTATATCTTCCCCTCCTTTTCCTCCTGCAGCTCCTCTTCTGTCTCCTCTCCCCTCTCAACTTCTTCCTCTGTTTGCTCAGTGTGTGTGAAGAAGTGTTGGAGAAAGCCGCGGTAGATATAGCAGGGATATAAGGCAAGCTTGAATGTAGTCTAATTTCCTATAATGAACTGTGGCCCAATCCTCACCTTCATCATCTTTAGATCTCATCTTATGGAAGTGGAAAGAAATCAATTTTCACTCTTATTAAGGTAGGCCTTCTCCTGCTTAAGTCTCTGATTCGAATATGTTCATACAGTACGTGCGGGTGTGTGGATGGGTGGGGCTTATTCTCTCACTGCACTCTTTCTCTTACTCTTGGTATCTTTCTCTCTCTCTGTCTGTCCCTAATGTATGACTCTTCTCTTTTTCCCTTTGTGTTCATTTTTCATTCGTACTCCTCTCTCTGCGATTATCCCAGTGCATATCAGAGGCTCTTAATGAAGATTCACAACATTTTCCCCTCCCAGCTAATACCTTATCAAAGGAGAAATCTCGTTCCAGAAAATCAATTTTCTTTCATATTATTAAGTCTTCCTCTGCTGCACTTGCATGCGTGATTCCTTTGGTTTAGCGCTGTGAAGCAACAGTGAGGGACTTAACCCTGAGAGCCCCTGCACACTTTATCCACACACAGGCTGATCTGATATCTCTCATGGCTTAAGCAGATATGAGGGCAAAGGTAAGAGAAGGAAGAGAAGAGAAAGAAGAGAAGAGAAGAGAAGAGAAGAGACGAATTCTAGGGGCAGAGTTTGTTATAAACGTCTTCACTTTTAACTGCAATTCATCTGACTTTACTTACACTTTCCTCTGGCTGATTTTTCAGTAAAAGAAAGAAAGAAAAACTAAGATTCTCCTCGTGTCAGCTGAGACACTCTTTAAAACAACTTTAGTCACGTTTGAGTCAAAGTTTTCACATCATTTTTACATTATTCTGTGTTGTTTTTGACATGATATTAATGTCAAGGAATCTGCAATGTCATTGTGTGATTGTTAAAAACAGTGATGAATAGCAGGAAGTATGAGAAATGCAAAGATTGTGACCTGATGCAAAGTTCACAGGCTGAAACAGAATCCATTCCTGTACTTGTGAGTACAGCATGTACAGTAGCTCGTGTTGCGAGGATGCTTATTCAGTGCATATTTTCCATATATCCAGGTCATTGCTGCAACAATAAACAGTTGAAATTAACAGAAAAGTGACTGAATGGCATCTCGCAGAGGTCATAAGCCAGACCCATTACCCTTAACAAGTTTAGTGGCGAGGTCCAGCCTGCTTTACACTTTGCTACGGAGTGATACTAGCTGGACATCCCCTTCATCCTTAATAAGAGCAGAAGATGCAAAAATCAATATTTCAAGGTCAAGGTGATGTTACTAATCTCACTGAGAGAAATTTGTATGTCAATATAAGTCAGTGAGCTCACAGCTATTTAAATAGCACAAAGTATGAGGGTTCTTCACTGACTGATGGTGTGTTGTTCCTTTAGGCCTAAACCAGATTTAACTAGGACATTGTGATGTATAAGATGGGGAAAATGTTCTCTGGCTGTCTGAAGTCTAATATTATAATACATTTAAATTTTTTTAGTGTAGTATATAATTGTTCTATACTTTTACATACACATACTATATTTTTACATGAATACTTTATACAGACAGAATGCATTGCCTAACACATACTCACTAAGTGTATTTAAAACACAATTACAAACTGTGGTGTACATTTCATATGCTATTGGTAAGTGATGAAATTTATGTTCCCGTGAGTTGCCAACATATACATATTTTATAATTATTCTCATTAAAAGCAAAACATACTGTAAACCTGTCACTGTATGGAATATATACTTTAAGGATTAGTCACGCCAAGTATACACTGGTGAGGCAGTATTGCTCTCTTATCATCACTGTTCCATGTTCATTCATTATAAATTAATTCAGGAAAAAGATTTACACATCACTGTGGAAATGTTGCCAACTTGACCTCAGCTCTGCTCTGCTCTTTTCCTCTGTAAAGTGATCAGTACATAAAGAATATGTGCATTAGACCTTAGAGGTTCATGCTCAGGAGTCTGACAAGCTCTTCCTGTCACATATTTGGTGGTTGAAAATCATGACTGATGTTATGTTTTCACCCTCTTTAAGACATCTGTCACCTATTTGTTTTTTTGTTTGTTTTAAAGTTAATTATATGTAAACATATTCAGAGAGTTTATAAATGTATGATATTCTGAGGTTTTCTTGGCCAGTGTAAGCAGACATGTCTCTACAATTATCTTCCATTTTTTAAAGAGAAAAGTATCTAAGCATATATCATATAGTATACAATATGTGCTGTATCAAACCAGTGACTAAATGCTCAATCAGCAGGCAGTAAGTTAAGTCAGTCTAATGCATGGGGTCCAGTGAGTGCCGATTAGCCAATCAGCGCCACGGGCGAGACTAATGCTGTTGTCAATTGGCTGTCAAGCCTTGTCAAGCACTACAACAGCCCATATTTGTTTTCCTAGGATGACCATAGCATGATTTGAGGCAGTGGGTGAGTCATGCTTTCAACATCCTTAAAAAAATGTATTTCATATATTTAATACAATTTAGTATAAGAGTGAGGTCTATACCTACTCCTTATGTAAAGTGTCTTGAGTCAACTTTGTTGTGATTTGGTGCTATAAGTAAAACTGACTTGACTTGACAAAGATTTACAGATTCACCAAAACCAATAATCTGACACACCAGATGGGATGTTTTGTAAGATTTTACTTACAGCATGTAGCTATAATGTATATGATGAACATACTTATAATTCGTTATATTGCACCTATAGCACTGTATATATAATCCTAACCTTAACCATAACCACCTATAACACTTTTTAAGTGTGTTTATCATGTGATTGTAATGTGTTAAAATGCATTCTAGAGACAGGCTTCATAGGAAGCGTTGACGAATGTTTCACAATTCCATATTTAATTTATAATTTATAATCTTAGC
>JAQLOL010000001.1:7707561-7720917 GCA_029783665.1 Naso thynnoides
TTTCCCAACTTAAATATTTTCAGAAACGTTTCTTAGAATGACTTTAGATGTGAGAAAGTTTGTACCTCCAACATCGTGTTGAAAATGGATGAGCCAAAACCAATGACCATCCAACTCGCAGTATGTCACCCACCAGGTGGTCTCTAGTGATTGGTTAGGGGAAAATCGAACCTACCATGGAAATAACTCAGAGGGGAGGAAATGTCAGACTAAAGATGGACACCAAATGCAAGGAGTTGAAAATTCTGTCCAATATCAGGCACAATGAAACTGGACAAACCCTTTAACCTATAATCAGACTGCTGATCTAAAAGCACACATGCAAACATACTTGACTTCTTTTTGCAGAAAACCAAATTATACCCAGTATTTAAAAAAAAAGAGATGCTGTCTGTGTTTTCTGTATTAAACTTGACTTTCACGTTGATGGAGCCAAACTTTAGACTGAGTCTGTGAAAACAACAGTCAGTTGTTTTCTCACCTTGCTTCAGTGGTTGAGATCTACTGTGATAGACTATAGGAATAAGGCCTATACAGTGCAGGAATAGTCACGATGGCAGAACTGCTGGGTGATAGATAAAGTAGGGCAGGGGTAATGATGAGGCATCATCGATGTAAATGATACTCAGGGAGGCCTGGCAAGAGGTGTAGTGGGGGCTGTGAGCAGGTGAAAGGGAGGAGGAGAGAGATGTGGGCAGCTGAGAGAGACACCGGTACTCATGAGAGATGGGAGCAGGTGAGAGGGAGGGTGGAGGGAAAGGTGGATGGATGGAGGGAGGGAGAGAGGGAATAGGGATGATGAAGAGTGAGAGGAGAGAGAAACAGAGGTGTTGGGGGTGGTGATGTATGTAGGCCTGTCAGAGAGTGGTCGGGGAAGATGCAGTGTGCTCCTTACACTGGGGAAGCAACACCCCCACCCACTCAACCACACACACACATACACATTTGGCTTCCATCCCATATCCACTCTCCTCCTCTCCCTAGGCTGGCCTGGATGTAGCGGCTAACTAATAACCTAAAGGTTGTTGGGTTGATCCCCACCACAGACAGGGGTGTTTTCTGGCTGTGAGCTGGCAGCTGGAGGATGCTGGTATAACTTCTAAAGTTCTCACCAGCAATGCCCTTGAATAAGACACAGAGTCCCACACTGCACTGCTGGTGGCCTACAGCATCTCTCATGTAATGCAAATGTATGGAGGGGCTGCATATGGGATGTCTCAGTTACCTGGTTTAAAACAAATTAAGCTGAGATTTTTGGAGTGGAAAGTAAATTCTCCAAAGTTATGTTGTGTGGCCAAAAGTTGTTCAAATCCACATAACTTTATGTTCTATTCTGATCTAAGCAAGTCCTCAAATTAAAGGATAAATTACATTAGGCACTTTTTGACCAAAGGAACCAGCTCATAGTTCTAAGGAACCCCCACTTTAGGTACTTTTGCAGCACCTTAGGAACTCTTATTAACGTAAGTGTACACTGATTGGTCAAATTCAGGAGCCAGCACTGGTGACCGACATTTCACATTGTTACAAGCTCTTGTAACAAGAAAATATGACAGATAATATAGACAATAGACTGACCTATCTGACATTTGGGCATTTAGCAGGTAGATTCATGGTACATTGTCTCCACATATTGGACAAAAGAGTAGAGCAGGACTGCAGTAGCCTTTATTTGTCATTGTTGATGTTGTTGTCTTTAATGTCACGCACAAGTTATGTTGCAAGTTGTGTAAAAATGACGTTGGTATACCAACGACCAGCTGACTTACATTGCTTTAAAGAGTTCCTATTGGTGGTGCAAATACCTCAGAAAAAAGGCCTTAAACATGTATAGTTTCCTACGAAGCTAGAACTGAATGGTCTGAAATCACCTATTGTTTTATAATGGCCCTAAAAGGAGAAATTTTTTTTTTTGTACATAAAGTCTTATAAGAAGGATATCTACGATCATATACAATGTTCTACAGCATTATTACAATAAATGGCGCAATCCTGGGAGTTTTGTCTTACAAAAGCTGTTTCCTAATCTGATACCTTTATAATTTTGGTTTGGTTGAGGAACAAAATCAATTTTTAAGGTTAAAATTTTTCTTTTAAACTTTACCAATCCACCGAAGGCCACAGACAGAAGACAGAGTGATTATTATAGTAGGTGCACAAACTTGTTGTCCATCCTGAATGATATTTCTTTAAGCCGGTATTTATGAATTTTTATCAAACTTGTATTAACAAGTTTTAGAATACTTTTTTTCTATCTGCATATATGCCCTCAGTTTACGTACGGGCATATGTAGCTGTGTATATCAGAAGTAGGTAGTGAGATTAGAAATGTGTGTTTTTTTTGAGGGTTTGTGTTTGTGTGTGTGTGTGTGTATGTCTGTGTGTTGGTGTTTCGAGCAGAGTAATCCATTCTCTCCACAGTGGTATGGAGAGACACTGTTGTCATGGCGTGTTTCACACACACACTAACACAGAGGCACACTCAAACACACAAGCGGTTGTCATGCTGCGTTACATGGAGCCGTGATCACATTATCTAGCGCTGGACCCTACACACTCATTCACTTATAAAGCATTCTCTGTTGATTTACTTCACACACACACACACACACACACACACACACACACACACACACACACACACACACACACACACAGACACACCACACAAATACACACAGACAATATAGGAACCAATGGCTCACCTGATGGGCTGGACGAGATGCAGGGAAGAGAGCAGCACCCACACACACACATGCAGGCACATGCACACACATGCACGCACAGTGGTCCTGCTGACAAGCTCTTCCACGCCAGATTAATCTGGTTTACAGTCTTATCTGAGCACAGATAGCACCTCCACAGGCACACACACACATGCATGCACACACACACACACACTCACACACAAATATAATATCAGAAAACCACATTTGGACCGGGAGGAGCAATGAACTGGAGACATGCAAACACACACACACAAACACACACACACACACACACACACACACATACACACACACCACAGATGCTGGTCACAAGAATACAATTGTCTGTATACCTGCAGGCGGGCCAGTCAGGAGAAAACAGCCAAATAAAACAAACAATAAAAAAGAGTGAATGGAGAACAACAACAGCTCTAAAGAGAGTGAGAACTTGTCCATGAGAGGGCTGCGCGCAGGCAGGGGGCAGCAGGGAAAGTTTGGATTCGACAAACATCACATTAGTCACAGCGAGGAATCTCCACTCACGCCCCCACCCAGAAAGAAATATAACCAAGAGAATATTGAAACAGTAATCCTCCAAACTTCTGTGTCCTTTCTGCCTCCCGAAGGTCAACTTGCAGCTTCAGACATTCCTGTGTATTTTCCACTTCTCCCCACTGTATTTTTTTATTCTCTTTATGTCTTTACTGGCGGACTACCTGATTCACAAATACTCACTCACTCCACCCCAAAATGTTGACTTTAGCTCCATCATACATTAAACCATCCTGTCACATGACCATAGGTGAAACAAAAGTTAATGTGGAAAGATGTGAAAGAGATCCTACAAAATAAACAGCACTGCATTTCTGACTGTAGCTCATGAAGCTCAGTCAGAGTGACTTACTGCTTTGAGGTGCCAGAAAAAGGAAAATACATTCAATATCATTATGTATAGAACTGTTGGGGATTTTAATTTAAAGTAATGTCTACTTACCGTGAAACCAATTAATTAATGATTTTTGAAGAAGTCTGTAAACTGTAAAAACTGTAACTTAAGGAGGGAGGGGATTTTTCCGCATTGTGAAGATAATAAAGATGTGACAAAATAAATTCCGGCATATAGTCTGACTCTTTTGGCAGCCTTCCCTTTCACCTTCTCCTCCTCCATCTTTCCTCCCCTCAGCTTCCACAGAGGAGACTTATTGATTTGGAGTCTCCTTTCCACGCTCAAGATGAAATAATTAGTGACTGTGGAGGAGAGAAAAAGAGGGAGAGATGATGATGTGGTAAGGAGGAAAAGAAGAGGAAAAAGAGGAAGGTAAGGCAGAGAGAAAGAAAGAAAGAGAAAGAAAGAAAGGAGGCCACAAGATTTCGCTGTTGGGAGAAAAGCGAGCTGCTAGTAGGATTAAGATGATTTCATTAACTATCCTCAGCGACTTTACCCTTAAACCCCCAGATTACACACACACACACACACACACACACACTTCATCAGTCTTGTGCGCTGACTCGAACACACTGAGGGCAAATGTGTGTCAGCCCACCAAAAAAAAAAAAAAGCTGTGAGACATTAAACAATTTACTCATTTTTTAACACTTCCTATGAATTTTAAGATAAAGTGTTTACAGAATTTATCCCTTGTTTTATGTCATTTTAAAAAATTCTTTTGCAAACACTGAATTCTCTGTGTTCGGTATTATTTTATTGTCTACACAATATTTGATGCTCACATATTTATAATTCCAGTGGATGTATTTTTTTTACACAGAATGCAAGCAAAAATTGTTAATGTTGTATAGTGTTAATGGACATTGCTAAATAAAGAGAAAAACACAGAGGAAGCACGATGTGAAGCGAGTTAAAACACTGAGATCGAGAGATGCAGAGAGTTGCTTTTGTATCGAGAGTTTGTTGGCATTCATCACAAACAAAAACACTGAATTGTACAGCTTTAGAGGGATGACACCTACTGAAACACTTAATTTCACATAGATGAACCACCTCTCAGCTTTGGGACTTTCTCCATTTGCATTTTTATTTTTATATGTACGCTGGTATGTGCACAAAAACAGCAGCAAGAATATTGTGTATTGTTACAGTGATGGCAGGAAACTTAACTTCCCTGTTCACTCCTAACAGGTAAAACTGGATAAGTGTCAATTCCAATTTCTCACCAATTTCTCTCTCTGTCTCAGTCAAAAACTGTGATTGTAAGTAAAGCTGAGTTGATAGAAATAAGCAGGGACAAACAAAATAAGACATGTCATCAACAGCGCTGTCTCCGCCTGTCTTTCTACATGCCTATCATCTCCACTCTTTTCCATTGACCCATCTCTCTCTTTATTCTTCTTTCTGCTTTTAATATTGTTCCTCCTTTTTTCCCCCAACCCTCTGAATCTCTTGCTCTCTCTTTCCGCCTCCCTCCTGCGCTCTTACTGCTCTAACCTCTGCTTTTGCTTTGTAATGGACAGCTGTCGTCTGTGTGTGTGTGTGTGTGTGTGTGTGTAAGAGAGACAGATAGAGAAAGCGAGACATAGAGAGAGAGAGAGAGAGAGAGAGAGAGAGAGAGAGTGTGTGCGTCTGTCTGTACTGAATGCTGTGAGTGGCCTCTACTGGCTGACTGAAGGGAATTTAAAATGATTCATAGAAACTGAACACAGGACCACTTAACTACAAGCACGCACTAACACAAAAGGTAAAAATAAACTAAGACTGAAATTAAATCTTTTTTAAAAAACGCAAATACTGTGTATATGAAATAATGATGCTTTCAATGTAGAACAGTCATCCACAAAGTTACCTATTTGTACATGTCTAGCTTTGTACATATACAATGTACTGAATGTGTGTGTGTGTGTGTGTGAGTGTGTTTGAGAGTGACGCTATGCAGGGTACAGTACAGGGAACAGCAGGCCATAGATTTATTGCTTTCAGGGGAGTAGAAGGCTGCAGGCCCCAGGGGTCTGTCCTCACATCAATATAACAATGACACACATCGACCCAACAACGGCAGGACAAAGTAGCATCAATAGTTACAGAGCGAGTGCCAGCATGGTGGTTAAGAATAGAATAGAATAGAATAGAAGGAGGCCTAAAGTTTTGAAAGTAGATAAAAGGTCAATAAAATTTGAGAAAATTAAAAAAAATAATATTTTATTGTGTAATGTGACAACTTTATTGTAATGATGTTTCATTTAGAAATATGTGATTGGTGAATATTTGTTTTCCACTCTGAACTTTTACAGAACTGCAAGCATAGAATACGGTGTCCAGAAAAACAAACCCAAAAAGATGTAAAATGTAAAAATTAATGTGAATTATTGAGATTTAAAATATTTGTAATAATGAAAAGCTACTATTGAGTCAGCATGTTGTGAAACTGATGAATTGGATTGATTTGAAAAGTGTTGGTAAAATTTTGTCAACCTTATTTGTAAATTAAAGGTTTTTTAAAAATAATCTTACAGTAATAAACTTCTATGCATTTGTTTAGTTGTATGCTAATAGAGCTGTAATGATTCAAGCCTTAATGCAATTAGGAAGTGTTTCATTATAATCACCATGGCGCCAAGGCAACCAACAAAGGAAACCAAAAAGGTCAATGTAAATAAACAAAATGAAAGTCTTTCTTACTCTGGTTGTATCAGTAAGTAGGCTACAAGAAATTTAATAAATCAGCAGTTGCAACATTACATAGTCAAGAGAGAGCTGTTTATTTCACATTTGATTTGAAATGACTTGAAATTTTTTTTCTTCCATCTCAGACAGACAAAAAGTTGTGAAATCAGACCAAGAGCAACAGAAAAAAGAGAGACAAGGAAATAAAAACTGAAAAGCTCACATGGAAAAGTGAGACTGTGAGGGAAAACAAATAAGAAAGAGGAGGGAGAACGGAAAAAAATGCTGTAACACTGAGTGGAGAGACTTTGTTGCTATTGAGTGATGAAAAGTCCATATGTTACAGAGCCATCATAAATTATGTCCCACAACGTATGGTAGAGGGGGCACAGGGTTTGGTGTGTGTGTGTGGGTGTGTGTCATCCAGAAATAGGACACCCACCTAGCAAGTCAGACAGCTAGCCAAGGAAAAAGAATAGCTCTCCTCACTACCAGGACAGACCTGCTGCACCCACAGCAGCCACTCCTAATGCTGTCCACACACACACACACACACACACACACACACAGCATGCAAAAATATACTCTGGTCTGAAACATGCAGGCTATGTGTGCTTATGCTCGCTACACACTGTCAAAACTTCAGATTTTGTACAAGGGAAGAAA
Source organism: Naso thynnoides (assembly GCA_029783665.1). Lineage (NCBI taxonomy): Eukaryota > Metazoa > Chordata > Actinopteri > Acanthuriformes > Acanthuridae > Naso > Naso thynnoides. The sequence continues at coordinate 7,714,555 of JAQLOL010000001.1, forward strand.
AAGCAATGCCTGAAAATACAGGGAAGATTTGTTTACAACACAAGTTCACACAAAAATGTATTCATAATATTTTAACTAAACAGAAAAGGGTGATGGCAGAAAAGTAGGTAGATTTATTTTTAACTAGGAGAAAAATTAAATGAAGGGTATTTTCAGAAGGTGAATATTAGCCAATGTTTGAATTTATTTTTATCCACGTGGTCGCAGCTAGCTTTTTGTAGTAAACTGATTTCTGAAATATCTTGTGAGCAAGGCACTTCATTTTTTCACTTTAGAGTACTGAAAAACAAAACAGCTACATCTTTCCTATGGAAGAGAGATTTCTTTACCACGCGTATGGTAAATATACTGTAAGTACATAGTGCTTTTCTAGTCTTTATACAAGTCAAAGCACTTCTACAACACAACTTGGCATTCACCCATTCACACACACACAATCACACACTAACGACAAGGTGGTTTCTCTACAAAGTGCCAACCTGCTCATCAGGACCTCACACATTCATACAACAATGAAACAACTATCAGAGGCAACTTGGGGTTTAGATACTTTCCCAAGGAAACTTCCACATGCAGACCCGAGGAGCCTGGGATCGAGCCAATCTGCTGATAGGTAGACCTCCCACTATACCGAATGAGCTACAGCTGCGTAAAGGATTCTCATTTTCCTTCTACATACACATGTGCATGACTTTGATCAGGAAAGTATGAACGTGATTATGAGAAACACTGTAAAGTAATCCTTGTATTCAGAATAAATCATTTAAAAATTAGAACTAAAACTAAAACAACTTAGCCTCTTTAAATTCAAATGAGTGTATTTCTACCGGTGAAGTGACTGAATCTGATTATTAATAAGGTAAAGGCACATTTACGACGTGAGGAGAAGTCGTATGCCTCCGCTCTATAAAACTTGTCCTCTGACTTTCGTGACCCACAAGTTAACCTTCTCTTCTAACTGAAATACACTAAAATAGGTTATTACAATATGTTAATATGTTTTCCATTTACCTACATAAGAGTAACTTGCTCAACTGACTTTCTTAGATGGAAAAAAAACAAATCAAAAAGTTTATTTACAGAACCAACAGTGAGGGGTTAGATGATTAGAAGATTTCATGTCACAGTGCTTGAAGCGAAAATAATTGTGATACACGATATTATTGTGATCATTTAAAAAAATCCTGAGATAACGTGAATTTTTTTTAAGTTGAAAAAATTCTAAGTAGATATCAATACATTAAGAAAACATTAAAAAACTTTTTTAAAAATTACTACTATGTAACCATTTTACCCTACAACCTTTATTGAATCATGTTCATAGGGGACATATCTTAATAGAATATAAATAAATAAATAAATAAATTCATAAACTAATGATAAATAAGCTAATGATAGATTATATATCCCTGCATTACTAAAGGATAAACTATAAAAATACTGTAAGTGTGAGTCTACTCTGTTCTATAAAGTCAGTTGCATTGTAGCGTGGATTATTCACTGTCCACACGCATGACTAGTAAGGGATTGCATCAGGTTATTCATAGCAGACACTTTAATTCACGATTATGACGATTATGATGATTATGACGATTATGACGATTATGCGATTAATTGAAATTCACCACGATTAAATTATTGTGTTTTCATTGTGATTAATAATGAAAACAATAACTGTCTCGTCCCTTCCGATGGTCATGAGATACAGCCTGCGAACCACACTTGTTGAAGATGTGCGGCTCCTCCAGTGTCTCATAATCTTCACTCTGATCCAGTAGGACACAGCCAGAGGTGGCTTGTGATCTTGCCCCAGTATGTGATCCCAGACCACAGAATGCTGTGCTGCTACCTGACTGTCTGCGTCCCTGCTCTGTTTGTGTGTTTACTAATAAATCATCCCATTACACATCATAAGTAGGTCATCATAATTAATTGGCCAGTCGAGAGAAGCTCTGACAACAAGCCCCCAGCGGTGAGCACTCATACACAGGCACACATTCTGCACGAAATATCTCACACACAAGCCGACAAATGCTTTCATCATGCAAATTCACACATAACAGCAAGACACTGTACATACTGTATATGAAGGAGAAAGTGTGTGCAGTAGTAACTATGCTAACAGAAAGTTATTGCTGCACTTTTTTTAATTGAAGAAAACTTCAACCACTTCACTCTAGTTCATTTTGAAGTTGGTTACCTCATTCCATTTCTCAATTTTCTTAAAAGAGTCCTCACTTCTCACATAACTAGGCTAGTTTAATGTAAGTGCATTTGTTATGGATTTTATTCAACATGATGAAGAAAAGGAGAAAGAGGCTGAATCAAAGTTATCACAACACAACATTCTCACCTGCTCCCCGTCTCCCACAGTCTGCCAGTCCACCTTTGTCACCTACCGTTAGTTCCACACAAAAGCAAATTGCATGAAGAGCAATAATGCTTCACATCCTTGCAGTGCATGAGAAGGTCAGGATGTATTCAGATACATGGAAACACAGAAGGACAATGAACAATGTACCGACACACACAATAGAGCTCACTGCAGGGGAGCACGGATGACCTGTTCAATGTGTTTGTGCATCTCTGTAGGTATGTGCGTGCTATGTGTGCATCACTCAGTAACGGTGTCTATACATGTGCGCATATGCACGTGACCGCTTTATTTCTTTATGTCTACCTGCATGCATATATGTACTGGCATGTGACCATGACAGCGTCCTACATAACATTAGTGAAAGAGATAGGGAGTGGAAGCGCGTGAGTGTCGGTGCTAAAAGGAAAAGTGGGAAAGGTGACCCTGGAAGGAAGAATGAATGACCTCTGATACCCATCTTTAGATCAGAGGAGAAAAAGACACCTGATTGGGCTCTGAATAATTTAAAGGGACATTCCACACAGGCTTGTAACCCCACCATCTAACACTGAGCTAAAATAAACAAACGTTACTCTTGACTTCAGGTGAATGACTGATTCAAGTCATTTGTTGATAGTGCATTTTTCAAGTTTTATTGTTTTTTAAGTTATTTATCATTTCATTATTTTTTTTAATACATGAAGGAGTTTTTATCTAAAGTATAAGATATTCAACAGGGTCATTTGCTTTTCTTTAATCATAGTCTTTATTTATTTATTTATTTGTATTTTTTGTAGACCTGAAGGTCATATGCAGAGAGGTGTGTAAGTCTGAAACATACCTTATATGCTTACATGTTTGTCCTCAGAGGGTTTGTGCCAATGCCATCTGTGAATAACTGCCACCTTCAGTTTGCTGTGTGGTAGAAACAGAACCAACACCAGTCCGTCGTGTCCACAGCTGTGTGTGTGGAGTACAGGCCCAAGAAGCCTAGACTGTAATGAACTGAAATAAGTATAATCACTTTTCAGAAGTAACATAAATTAGTAACACCAAAACAAACATGAATTTTGCGAAACCACAGAGTGATCTTGTCTTAGCAGAATGCAAAGCTGCGATTACATGTGAAGCATTATAGCAATAATACGTACATTTGACTGCGATCCTAAGCTTAAAAAAAAAAAAACTTAATGATGCACCTTAATATGTCACACAAAACAGCAATTTTAGTAAAACTGGGTCACATTTTACAGAGAAAATGAAATCTGGTTTTCCCTCTGATGTCTTACTACTGCTCTGTCTGTCTGCAGCCTTTTACTTAGCAGAGCTATCACCAACAACTACCCGCTGCTGCAGCTGCAGCTTCGGTCGGTCTGCAAGCCTACATGTTGCTTTCAGGAACCTCCGTCAAGGCAGAGAAGTTTTTTGCAACATATTAATGGGCATCGTTTAGTTTGGTTTTCTAAGCTGCAGATCACAGGCAAGTTACATAATGTTACTTTAAAGTAAAGTCAAAATGCATATTGCATGCTATACATAGTAGACTTCATACTTCCAAGTTGGAAATAATCTTATAAAGATTGGCAATAACTTCTGTCACCTTTTGAACTGCCAGTAAAAATCCAGAGGGGACCAAGTCAAACTCTAATTTGTGTTTTTTCTTTCATGCACAGCAAATACTGACTTACTAATAACAAAATGGCCAAAGGAGCAGCTGAAGACAGCAAAACAAAATTCCCAGTCAATAAAATCAGTCAACAGAGCATCAAAACCCTATTTCTCACTAGAAAACTTTGTTCAGCTGAGCTCTACAGTGCTTTAGAAACAAGGTAATTATTAGCTGTAGCTTAAAATGTTGAGGGGCTAACCAAAATCTGATAAGTTTCAAAAGGATCATGGCACCAATATTACGTTAACGAGAAACTATACAGAACAAAGAATCTGTATGTACGGCAGACACTGTTTTCATGAAACAGACTGTGCTATCATAGAACCTCCGGACACACAAAACAGATTTATTGGCTTAATTTGCCGACCCCTGGACTCACATATGTGAGAGAGAGAGGAGAGAGAAAAAGGGAGGCCAAGGTCAGGTTTAACAGGGTCAAGTTCAGTCCGTCTCCCTGATGCATTGCATTATGCAGTCAGCTGACTGAATTAGCATGACAACCCGATTTAGCCAACCTCTTTTCCCCAATTCATCACTTTAACACATGCACACACACATGTGCACACACATACACACCCTGTATAAGCTGCTATAACACACAAATGTAATTGAATGGGATCTAGAATTGTAAGATAGATAGATAGATAGATAGATAGATAGAACAAAGGTAGATCTTGCCTAGAGGTACTTAATCCAATAAACTTTCTGTGTTTGTTGGCAGCTGCTGAAGTTCATTGTCTAGAGAAGGAACGACGTGTCCTCTTCATTGATCAGAAATTCAATTCAAAGTCTATTGACGGATATAAATGATCTGTGCTGCCAGAAGTGTGTGTGCCCCGATACTTATGCATACGTACATACAGGAGCTCATACACACCGACAAAGGTATAGCTGATTGTTTGAAAAAAAGAAGAACAAAACAGCAGCACATCATATCAACATCAATAAAAAACATTGGTCAAAACATATATAGTACACAGACACACACACACACACACACGCACGCACACACACACTATCCACAGGTTGATTCTGCTAGAAGCTGTGATCTCAATATCACCAGAATGGTGCAGCATCCTAATTTTTTTTTTCTTTTAAGTTTTCAATTCCTCTTTATCCAAAAGAAAAATCCAACAAAGTGAGTGACACTGTAGGTTTTTGTTTTGGGTTCACCTTCCCATTTCTATACTTTATTCTATCTTTAATTTCCCGCAAAAATGCTCATTTGTTGCTTTTTCAACAAACTAGTCACAAAAAACACGAGAGCAAACCTGTTGGGGGGCTGCTGATGGGACAGCTGAAGTCTTATCTTAGCTAATACTTTTCCATGTCCCCCTTCTCTTTTTTAACATTACATTGCTCTGATGCAATGGGATGCTTATTCAGTCATTCTTATTTTACCATTTAGTGTTTGTTTAGTTATTTTATTTTATGCACTCTATTTTAACTTATTTCACTAATTTTTTAAATCATTTATTCTCATTATTCTTTTTTTAAATTTTCCATATTATATTCCATTAATGGAAGCTTGTTAAAGCGCAGTTTCAGGAGTGGGAACACACTCCAATCACAGCCCTCTAGCCTTCTATATAAGCGGAACTAACCCTCTCCTCAGTCTCTCGCTTCTGCATTCGTATCCCTCCCTCCCACCCTCTCTTTTGTCTCCCTGTCTTCTCTCCTCTAGGACACTAGGGGTTCATCGCTGCCTGGATGCCACCACGGACCTCCAAACATCCCCACACTGCTTCAATAATCCATCCATTCATTCAATCCATTCATTGTTCATTCATTCATCATCATGCAATAAATCTTCTAAAACATATCAGATTGGTTGTGTGCTCCCCGCTCGTGAATTATGGCATTCTATCCCCAATATAGCGTTTTTATTCCATTATCATTTTAAAGTAATTAAAAGTAATAATATTATTATTTTATTATTATTATTATTATTATTATTGTTATTGTTGTTGTGTTGGTGGTGGTGGTGGTGGTGCTAAGCAACTCTCTGCTTGGTTTGCATTTCCTGCAGGAGAGCTGGGATGCAGACAACACATAAACATTCCTGTCAGTGGTTTCACACTTTTTTGTAAGTTGCCAGGTGGCAATAATGCAAAAAGATTTTTTGTAAACAGTGCAGGTTTAAAATCTTTACCTAAAAATTCACTAATGTTTTATGAGCAAGGAATATATTTAATACATTTGCTGCAGGCAAGGATACTCACATTGTTTTGGATTGTAACACTGACTGTAAACTGATCTTTCTAATATAATATAATATAATATAATATAATATAATATAATATAATATAATATAATATAATATAATATAATATAATAT
>JAQLOL010000001.1:7732709-7749773 GCA_029783665.1 Naso thynnoides
ACACACACACACACACACACACACACACACACACACACACACACACACTTATAAAGTATTCTCTACAGCTGCTAAGGAGATGATGTATTATAACATACAGTGTGTGTAGTAATTATTCATTCACTTGTTTTATAAGCTTCTGTTACATTTAAATATTTTGTCATCACCAGAAGCTTTGGAATTATAAATTTAAAAAATTACACTTAGTTGTGGTAACACACATTAATTGCATGTAATTAACCACCACATACTCGGCTCAGGAGGATGGCTGTCCACAAGTTACAGGGTGGTGCGACCTCTGGCTTCCACCTCATGTTCTAGTGTTTAAGGGAAAGAGTGTGTTAGTGTGTGTGTTAACGGGTGAATGAGAGGCGAAATGTAAAACCCTTTTTCCATCAAAAGTTGAGATAAAAGTGCAGTCTATACCTTCACTCACAAGACAAGTCCATTAAATAAACGACTACTTGAGGTAAAATGATGACTTGTGATAGTTTATTTTAACACACATTCTCCCTGACACTTTTTGACTTTCACATTCCTGTTACTACACTTCTATGTTCTTTTAAAGCTCCTCTGCAAAGCCACTCTACATTTTACACAGTTACTAGGAAGTCAAAAAAACTTCCAATGCATCTGTGTGCAAACTGTGATACAGTGTGGAGATTTTTTTCTGGTGGGAGAAAAAATGAGGAAAAAAGGAGAAAAAGAAAAAAAAATCAGCATCATGGTTATCAACCTGCTAAAACACACAGCAAGCTACACACTGCAGTCACAGTGCAAGTGAAATAAGCCCACTGGCTGAGACCATGTTACACGCAAGTTTAAACAAGTGTTAGGAACAATCATGATGTTGTTAAATGAGATTACTGTGTTGTTTACTAAGATGATCAGCTTGCCAGATTTTTATTTAATAAACAAAATATAATTCCGATCATGCCCAGAACTGGGCAAGTACTAAGATGTCTTTTTCCCACTGAAATGTGACACTGTCTTCCACTGATGGATTGTGCTAAAGTAAGCGAACCGTCTTCTTTTTACAGACAGATTTGTTCCTGATAGTTACGTTGGGCAACCAGCCTTCTTTCTAATGTGTTGTACAACTTCCTTCAGTCTGTGAGAAAAAACAAACTCACAGAAAAATGAAAAAAAAAAAAGTCATATTTCATGACACAGCTCAGGGTGATGCAGCACATGCATCAACTTTTTAAAATCAAAAATGTCTGTGGTCTTTTTCTTCTTCTTCTTAAAAAAAAAGTGCTTTGTAGTTGCTTTTGGAAGCACATCATTCCAGACTGACAGACTGACATCAGTTCAGTGCAGTCTTATCCTCAGTGTGTTCCTGATAACATGCTGCTCTGCTATAAATGCAGCCACAGTCCAGGGCAGTGCATACTCCAGAGTCACCAGTCCTCTTAGGTTGTACCTATAACCTGAGTAGTCCCAGGGACAGGCCCCCAGAAGCCTCAGCCCTGCCCCCCAGCTGAACTCCCATAGGTAGATGAACAGGGTGTAGGACATCAGGCGCACTGGCAGCGGGATATGCTGAGCCAGAAGCTGCGCTCTCAGGCTCTCCATGAGGTAGATTGCGATGGCATACATAGGAAGTGCCCACAGGCTGCTGTGGCCTGCCAGCCGTCTGTCCTGGGTGCTGCACCAGTCCCACACAGCAGTGAAGGCCACCTCACAGAGGCAGCCATGCAGTGCGTACACATAGAGGCGGACTACAGCAGAGAGAGGACAACCTGAGACCCTCCGATAAGAGTCTGTAGGGGCTTCATCAACAGTCCCTGTCACAAAGAAATGGTAAGTACTGTATGTTTGTGGTACATCTGGAGAGTTTTGTAAAATATTGATAATGTAGCAAAAGTGACATGTTCACACAAACAAACATAATGGGACACTAGTCAGCTTTCAAATAACCTAGCAAAGATTCCTTATAGTCAAGAGTGAAAAAGTGAACTTCAGGCCTACAAATGTGAAAGAAGATAATAATGAACAAGTGTCATTGCTTTATATTATAGGTGATGAATATCTGATAGTTGGCTAACATGTCCTACCACTGTATGTTAAGCACAGAGGTTATGATGATGCATTTCTGTTCCCATGCATATGTTAAATACATTCTTAATAAATACCATTTAAATGTCAAACCTGCTACAGTAATGTAATAGTTCGACATTTTGGGAAATACACTTATTGTCTTTATTGCTGAGAATTAGATGAGATGATCAATACAACTCTTGTGTCTATACAGTTAATAAAGCTGCAGCTAGCAGGTTGTTATCTTAGCTTAGCCCATAGATTATAAATACATGATATATTAATTGGTGACCTTTAAAGCAGTTGGTAGGTTGATTTTGTTACCTTTGGACAGAACCATATTAGCTTTTATTATGTGTAATATTAAGCTGATTAAGCTGGTTGACTATATCTGAAACTGGTATCACACTTCCTAACTCAAATGCAAATAAACGAATAAGCATATTTCTGAAAAGGATCATCTATTTTTTCTAGTTTCAACAAAAATAAAATGTTTTGAATAAAATATGGCTACATTTAAGTAAAATAACTGACTACTTCACCTACAGGAAATTCAGTTCCAGGTATGCCCATTTAGGACATATTGATCTGAAATGTAGTTGCACATGTAAAAGTACTACGTGGAAAAATGATCTAGGCTATGTTTCTCCATTGATCATAATTCAAATCACAGTGCTAATATACCTTTGTGTTTACATTACTTATGTATATGATGATATGTCTCACAGTTTAGAACATAAATAGACAGTGTTACACAAACTGTTGCCTATTTTGTATCTGTTCCACTTAAAGGCTATTATAAGTGTATTAGAAAATGTTTTCAGAGTGACTGTAGCTTGAAATTTTGGACTTCGAATTTTAGAGGTGCAAACACAAGTTTCTTTACAATACAACTATAAGTGGTTCCTTTAAACTTCTACAAATATGAAGCATGCTAATTAAAGAAGGTTAGGAGGTAAGCAGATAAAAGATGCAACAATTGTAATAATGAGATGTAGTATATAAGGTGCAAAAAAGCTTCAACTGTTGGAAAAGGGGAAATATTTCCAATATTTTTCTTACTGAGTGTTGTATTATTGACAATATCAATCTTGAAATTCTTCACTCTTAACAAATAATCATTCAGTTTCTCTTAAGGTGGGCAAAATTACACACACACACACACACACACACACACACACACACACACACACACACACACACACACACACACATACAAACACACACACATGCAGACACACACACTGAGACACCAATACACAGATGGAAACGACCACACTAATGGATCACCCCTGTCTGCATGCAATCCGCCACAAATAATGATGAACCACCCTTGCATTAAACTATTTTACACAATGCTCAATTCATTACTTCTCTCTCTCTCTCTTTCTCTCTCTCTGCCTCTCTCTGTGGGTATAGGTGAGCTAATAAAGGTATGATATTTCTCCTCTACCGGCACATTCATAGTTTTTATCCATTAGTAGGATATTAGGATGGGGAATGAGGAAAGGTGGGAGGGAGGAGATAGGATGGAGGGGGAAAAGAGATGGTTTCAAATTGGTTTAAAAGCATTGTCACTGTAAAAAGTAACAGCAGCCCCAGGTAGAAAATATGGAGGATCAATTTGCATAGTTTTAGTAAGAAAACCAGGCCCAGCCTGAGGCCTTTTCAGACTGTACGTGAGCTTCCTCGGGGCCTCCTCCATATTCTCACTAATGTTTGAGAGTCACACAGATGACATCAGCTAAAACTGGAAGTGCTTCAATCACTTTTGGAGTGAGCTCTGTTTGTGTGATGGAGAATTTTAATTGTCTGAATGTCAAACACTAAGAAAATAAGGCCTGGGGTAAAAATACCCCAAATTATGCCATAAAGAACGTCCAATAAAAGTTTGATGAAAACAGTGTCTGCAGTTTATAAATTGTAAACTCATTTTGGAGAGACAAACTAATTTTGTTGTATTTGCCCTTGTCTTAAAGTTTAAAACAAATATTGAGCTTTTTCTGAACATGTTTGTAGCTGTTTAATGATTCACATAATTTACTTGAATGAGCTCTGGGACAGGCATCTCACTGTGAACCTCCAAGAAGGACTGAAGATATTTTTCTTTTTTCTTTTAATTAATTATTTATTTATTTAATTATTTAATTAACATTTTTGTACATTAAGTTTCCTGCATAGAAATTTAATTTGGCTAAAACTGACTGTGTTGTATTCATAGTTGACTTTGCTGCTGGATGGAAACAGACGCAAAGATGACAAGAGTGCACAATGAACAGATCTTTATTGTTTTAAGAGAGATTCTTTTAGATGGATGGATGACATGAGCTGGACAATGTTAAATGTTGAGCTAGTGTTTGCAGCAGCTACCCTCAGAAAGTTCAGCAACCAAAAACTTAAAAATGAGCTTCAGCAAAGCAAACAGTGAGGCCCCGCTTTTTTTGTTTGTTTGTTTGCTGATGCCCTGCAGGCAGGACCAAAAAAAGAACAATTATCCATTAAACAATCATGCATAAAATTTGCACATGTTTGGATTCTTGGTCTTTAATTTATTGGTTCTCATTAAAAAAAATCCTTAAAAATCTTTTTAAACTATGCATTGAATGTAACTTTTTTTTCTTTTCGTTATTTTATATTTAATGTCATTAAATTGAAACCATGTAGGGACCAACTGAGCAACAAAACAGCTCAATTAAGGACATGAAAAATATAAGTTACATAGGGTTTTGGGGTTTTTTTTACCATTAATTCACAATAATTTATTTGTTAACATCAAATCAAAATAATATGTGGCGCTTTATCAGCCTGTTGAAGAATACGTCATGAAATGATTTTATAACAGCTGCTAGAAACCTACCTTTTTGTCCAAGATATATAATTTTTTTTCCTTCACTTTGCTCAGTGTAGGAAAGAAGAGAAGAAAGAGTCATTATGGATTTCAATTAAGTGATCCCTGGGCAGAGAAGGGATGCGTCAGAGTGGGGGAATTAATGTGCTGCGGACAGATGTTTAATAATAATGGCCGAACTGGTCCTGCCGAGAAACACACATTCCATCCGCCGCACCCTACTGTGGCCGGAGGAACACACACGCACAAACAGACACACACAGAGAAACACACGCAGACAGTCCCACATCCTCAGTCACTCACATATAATCAGTCATACACTGACACGCACAATAATGATTCATACACACAAACTGTGCAGAGCAACGTGTGACAGTATCATGCACGCACATTCATCCAGACTCTGGTATCACCACTGGAGTGTGTGTGTGTGTGTGTGTGTCTTTATGACCAGTGCTGGCCACAGCGCATATGGCCCTCATTTAGGAACAATGGGCATGGAGAATGACTGGTTGGATGAGCTTCCTGACTGTGAGAGGTGACTGGAGGCATGTTAAATGACATGCCCCGTATGGAGAGATGGAGTGAGAGACAGAAAGAGAAGGAGAGGGAGAGAGTGGGTATACATGGGTAATCCTGGATAAGGAATTAATGCCTCACTGAGTTTAAAAAATGTTTTGATGAAGAGGGACATGGGATAAATGGGGGAAAAGGAAATGAAAAAGTGGAGAGAGCAGGTGAAAGTAAAGAGAAAGAAAAACAAAAGGAGATGTCCAAAGCGATGAAAGGGGAGGAATCTGATGGAAGAGTGTATTACAAGAAGAGAGGGATGTGGGGAAGATGACGGTCTGGCTGGGTCTAGAAGTGGGTCATTATACTGTGTGTAAACAGCATGTCTTTTTATGAAGTGCTCTCACTCTCCTTTTCCTGTCGTTCTCTCACAGATACACTCCTGGTGACACCTAATCAGTGCTATGGCAGGACGAATGGCTTCCAGGCATCCTTACAGTCTTGTCAAAAGCAACACTTCCTTAAAAGTCTCTCCGTCTCTCTCACTCACATACGTCTTGTCACAACAACATTTCCCCGGTAATTACCAGGGTGGCCGCCCTCCTGCCGCCCCTCGATGGATGAGCTGAGCCACCGTGGGTTCGCCCCTCTAGCCATAACTCTGCCTGGTATGTCTGCCGACTGCTCTTCACCACTGCGGTGGCCTTCAGACAGCAAATTGGCCCAAGAGAAAGACAGGCAGACAGAAGAAAAAATACTTAAACAAGCACTGGCTCACAGAGAAGCAGGAATGGAGGCGCACAGACATGAAAGAGCTCAAGACAGATACACACATGCTCATTCACTTTCACTATTTGTAGTTTGCCTGTCTCTAAGGAGTCATTTGTAATACAGACAGACTTTTTCCTCTGACCAGTGGCCAGACAGATATATTTTACTCGCACAGATGCACAAGTGCACACACAATGCATGGACACACACACACACACACCCACACCCTGCTGAGGTGATCATTTTGACAAGTGAATGTGGCTAAGGAAGAGTGACGAGGAGGGGAAATGAGGAAGGAAGGAAGTGTGGGGGGAAATAAACTGATAACTGTATGATGAAGGGTGATAACGTCAGGAAAGAAGGAAAATGGATGGACCGACAGATGCAAAAAATGAGGTAGCTGGCAGATCAATACTCAGATCCACAATCTGCATCCAGAGAGCAGGTTTTTTTATTTGTGTCTTCTCTGAGATGTTTTTTTCTTTTCCCCCTTTCCAATCTTATGTGATTTACTCTGTATTTCTGCTTCAGTACAGGAGATAAGGTTGAGGAAGAAGCAGGGGGAATATATGGAGAAAGATGGCTGGTGGTGTCTGTCTGAACTAGCCTATTAAGGGAACCGCTATTTTTCTTTAGTTTTGGTGTTTATGATTTAATATGCAGACTGGAGATGGGTAAATGCATGATAAGTAAGTTTTTTTCTACACATATTTTGATTTTCAAAATGGACAACTGTCCACCAGAAAATTCCAAATAAACTGTGAACGTTAGTTAATGTTTCATGAGGAATATTAAACATCCAGTGAAAATGCTAATACTAAAAGTAAGCACTCTCTACTAGCTAAGACTCCATGAGCTAAGCAGGTACCTTTCACCTCACTGATAGACTCAACAAATATGGGCCTTATGTTTCATCAACAGAAGACGGATATCATTGAAAGAAACTTTTTTGTTTCGAAGCCTATTCAGAGTGTTTAGGAGGTGAAACCCCACTTTCCTACTTTCTAGTTGCTCTGAACGCATCACTACTACCTCGCGAAGCTGTTGTCAAGACAACAGGTAAACGCTGACCTGAGTAGACATGGGGGAGCTGTTAAAAATAGACGAAGATAAAGAGTTACAAAGAGAATACATTAACCTTAACAGGTATGTATCATATAGCAATATACGTTTTATTCACATGGAACGTTCAAAGACATATGTCTGGCTGTTAAGCTGTAAAGTTTTAGCAATTTGCCTTTATCCAAAATTTTAACATACGCTAGCATCTTGTTAGCATGTTTTGCTCGTATGGTTACTGAGCGTTGGCTATCATTGTTTTGACACTACAACGTTACTTACCAGCAAACAGCTGTTGTTCGTCACAAATGTGGTTTTGTTAGAGCATCACGTCTCAGTGAATATTGTGCTTTCTGCAGCTGATATTTTGAAGCGCCTTCACAACAAACATCACAGGGGAGCAACAGCAATATCTGTGTGCTTAGAAGTTATGTTACAGATATAAGCTAGCTATGTTTGTATGGACTGTTACTGGACATTTACATGCTACATCACAGTGAAATAATGCAGCTACAGTACATTATTTTTTATGTGTTTGTGTAGCCAAGCTGAGGAGAACAGACAGAAGGAAAATGAGGCAGCCGTCCAGATTCAGAGCTGGTTCAGAGCCTGCAAAGTGCGGGCTTACCTCAGGTATAGTGTGTGTGTGTGTGTGTGTGTGTGTGTGTGTGTGTGTGTGTATGTGTGTGTGGTGTGAGTATGATAAATCTGTTAACAAAAAAAAAAAAAAAGAAAAGAAAAAGAAAAAAAAGAGAAAGAAAAAAAGAAGGGACTTTTGGCACTGGAAGAATATAAGCCTTAATATTTTATATACCAATTTAAGTCCTGCTTTTTCCTTCAGGGGTTGAAAAACCTTCAGGCAGGACTCTTGGAGTTAATTTCAAGGGAAATCCTGATACTAACTCACTCTCATAATTATCCCACTTCTAGAGCTTTGCAAATGGCCTAAAGGAATAAATGTCGCTTGCACTCTGTGCCTCTTTCACACACAGAGAAATGAATGTCTTTATCTCCGTGCTTGTTCCTATACTGTGACCCCAGCACCATTCTGCAGGGTCAGCAGACAAACTTCCAGACAGTAGGTTAATTCAGATTACTTTAGTTAATTGATCAATGCGTTAAGTGGATAATTAGCAACAATTTTAGCTGCCTAAGTGCAACTCTGGGGTTGTGCTATCCCCACTATAAGCATTGATTTTCTAGGCATATGAATGGCCTTTTGGAAATTGATGGCCTCATTGGAGGCAGAGAATCGCAGTGGACTTGCATTTAGAGTATGTTTGAAGATGAATACAAATGTGTGGCTCCGACTAAAGGGGTGAAAGGCTCATCAGACATGATCGAAAAGCCTGGAGGAGCAGAACCGTCAGTGTGTGTGTGTGGGTGGGGGTGTGTGGGTGTGTGTGTGCCTGTCTTTATGAGGATGTGTTTGTAAGCATAACATTACCCTGACCTTTTAATTGAAGCCCTCTACAACCGTGTATGCAGAAAGGAAAACCACTATTTTCTTTATTATCTTTGAAAAACATGGCAGTAACGATTTAATGAATATTGTGATTTTATTGATTAAATTGCGTTACATATGAGAACACATTTAAGTGTTTTGCTAAGCATTTTTTTTCTATTTTAAGTTCCCTCATATTTCTCTAAGGTTTTGATTTTTATGTCCTTTAGTTCTTTTTGGTTTAAATAAAATCGTTTCTGCGCGTAAAATATTAACTGGGGATCAAACAAAAAATATCAGTTATTTAATTTTACTCCCCATGTGCATCTAAGTAACTTTTTCCAGTTTTTTTCCTTCATTTCAACTACTGACACACACATCCAACCATCTCTCAAAATGACTTTTTGCAGCCATCTACACAAGAAGGCTATCACCATACAGAAGATATGGCGAGGCTTCACAGCAAGGGCACGTTTCAGACAAATGGTGAAGGTAAGCTAGTGCCTGGAACGGCTTTAGATATATTGATTATGTTATGATAGCATGCATTAGAATTCAATTGCTATTTTCCTAAGTCCCTGCGTCTGACCTTAAGAGATATAATTCACTCATTACACATTGTGAAATTAGCACTTAGGAAATATGATGCAAATGATAAGAATTTCCATCTATATTGCAACACCTGGGATGTATAGAAAAGAATGGAGAGGGATAGAGAAAAGGAAAGACTAGAGGAGTTTGTGTGTATGGTTTGTATATGTACTGTATGTGTGTGCTTTAGTAAAACAAGGCCCCATTTTCAGCATATTGCCTCCAACTGCTTCTTAATTGAACAGATTGTTGATACCGGATCCAATACCCAGCGCTCTCACGTATAATTTTCCCCTGGATTGAGTTTTGTAAACGTATCACAACAAGCTATTTATCATGCCTGTAAATTGACTGTTTGCTAAAGCATAACTGCCAGCCGCCGTTTGGGAGGCGTTCAAGAAATGGAGAGTGGGGGGGGTGGTGGATGGTAGAGGTGGGGTTGAGGGGGAGTTGAAATAAATGATGAAGGATGTGT
Source organism: Naso thynnoides (assembly GCA_029783665.1). Taxonomy (NCBI): domain Eukaryota; kingdom Metazoa; phylum Chordata; class Actinopteri; order Acanthuriformes; family Acanthuridae; genus Naso; species Naso thynnoides. The sequence goes on from JAQLOL010000001.1 coordinate 7,742,448, forward strand.
CACAACACACACATGGGCTAAAAAGAGGCTGTTAAGTCTTATTTGGAAACAGACGAGCACTAATTTGAATCACTCAAAATTGCCACAGTGCACTATTTTGAATTAGCCCTGAGAGATTCTGTTCTTCCCCTCCTTTCGCTCTTTCACTGTCCGTCTTTTTCTGTCTCACTCTTGTGGACTTTATCATGTGTAATGTGACATGCACAAAGCCTCATCTCAAAACATCCAGCTGAATTTACAGCCTCCTTTTAAGTCTTTGTCTTCCTTCCCCTTCCTCTCCTCCCTCTCTTCCCTGTCATTTTTAAAAAAAGACGTGTTGAGATATGAATCCCTTTTATGGCCGACTCTCCAGTTTGCTCCTGAAATGTGCCTCCAGTGGTCGTCCGGCGCGTTTGCTGTGCGTCGGCTCGTGGAGTGCGCCGCTGAATATTCTCTGGCCTTTTGTTTGTCACTTCTGGCAGTGCTGTCATTGATTATGAAATCCAGAGGAGAGCGTTTGGCCGTCATACATCTCCATTAGCTCGCTGCTTGACTACCATAGATTTTCTTGGCCTTGTCTGCATTGGTGTATTAAGAGAGTACCATCCTCCCCTTGATACAAAGCCCTGCTAACTACTCTCTCTCTCTCTCTCTCTCTCTCTCTCTCTCTCTCTCCCCTGTCCCTCCTTTTCTCTCCCTCTCTTCATCCTCTCGACTTTTTCTCTTGTTCCTCTTGTCTCTCTCTCTTGCCCTCTCTCCTTTTTCTGCCCCCTTCCTTCCTCCCTCCCCTCTACAGTGGCCCTATCTGTGCTGCCTCTGCGCAATGTATTATGTATAAAGAGCTCTTTATCTTTGACGCCTGCTGTGGACAGATCAGAGGGCTGGGAGACAAGATGTAACGCCATCTTTTCCTTTGTGTTCACAGGCGGCATATTTTATCATGAAGATGAATTTCTACGGGGAGATGGCGGTCAGGGTAAATATCACCACAGTGTCTTGTTTTAGCAAATGGAGTGTCGTGGTGGGGGGACACTTGTGAATGGGAGGCCCCATGAATAAACAGCCTGTAAGGTCTGCATCACAAGAATTGTCCATGAGAGCATCGTTTTAAATGTTACATGCAGTGTTTTTCATACAATTAAGCATGTGGCATCATGTTAACATTTATTTCTTGCTAATTTTTTCTCATTTAATTTTCAACAATATTTAAGCCGATTGGAATCAGGTGTAATAGCATTTACAAAAGAAAAAATCTGACATCCTAATTATGTCTCCACAAATTACACCTTACCTGGTCCATGTCCACCTACAACTTTGTCCACTTAAAAATAAACTTAACCTTGTTATGTTTTTGCACACTGCTCAGGCCTTTTTAATAGATGTATATTTGGAATGCTCTGCCCTTTATCTCAATATGAGGCTTGTGTCTCAGTTTTTACAACATTTACTTTATTTTCAGTTTTTCCTTCGTACTAATGCCCATCAGATTTTCCCTTTTTCCCCTAGCAGCTGATTTTCAATCCATAAATCATAACACTGTGGCTGTGACTGATGCTTTGGCACTTTTACACAAGGATACTGCACAGAAACCTTATATTTTTACAACTCCATATAGCCTACTCCTTTGGCTAACAGTTCCACTCTGCCTAAACCATTAAAGGGTTTTATAGACCAACAAAAAAATCGACTAGTGTTTATGGAAGAGGGTGTGTTGCTGTCCAGCTGAACTGAGATGGTTGCAATATTTTCATATTGGTGCAAAAGCCTGGAAATTAAGGGGCCTCAAGTTTTACACTTAATAGAAATCCAAACAAATAAACCTGACCACCCAGCTGTTTCAATAAATGTCATATAATAGTGGAGACATAGATCCAGGAGTAAGGTTTGACCCAGCTGTTTTGGGTCACTGGGTGAAAGGTTAGAGAGGATGTAGGTATATACGAGCAGAGTAGAAGCTTTTTGAAGTCAGAAGAGAGGTCTTTACCATCCATATAAAATTACCACCGTTTCCTAAAGGAAGCCACAGGAATTTTAATAGAATATGAAATAAATGTGAACAGGGTAGCAAAGTGGCTCAGAGGTTAGCAATTCGAGAAGGTACTGGGTTTGAAATCCCCAAGGGCCAAATGAAAATTTTCTGTGCAGAGTGTTTATTTTTTTTCTGTGTGTTTATCAAAGTTTTCTCTGGCTGCTCCAGTATTCTCCAACCACAAAAGACGTATTTTAAGGTACAACAAGCACTCCTGCCACTGCCCCGACCGAGGCTTCAGCCTCAGAAGTGTAGCTGATCCCTTAAAGCTGCACTGTCACTACCCACTGCTCCTGAAGAGATGTCATGTAGATCAACAGATCGAGTAAGCGCAACAGTTAAAAATAATGTTGTTTAATAAAAGAGTACTATGAAAATATTTATAGCGCCTGGACCTGGACTTTCCACCTGTTGACAAAAAGATTAAAAAAGTTTTGTTTTGTTTTGTTTTTTTAACTATGTGTGCCAGACTTGGAGATACAGCGTGTTTTACGGCACAATTTCTTACATTACTTGTATACTGCATAATATTGACAAGATTGTGAGTACTCCACTACAGTCTCTTCTGATGAACGGGTCTTCTGTCAGAATAAAGCAACAGTGTGAGTTCATATCCAAGAAACTGAAAGAGAAAGAGAGAGAGGGACTCTTACGGACCATCTTTTGCCAAAGAAATATTTAATGTGTAAATAGAGAAAAGGATGGAAAGAGAAAAATGGACACAAAAGGAGAAACCAATCATCTCAGAATCCCCTTGTGATGCTTTCTTTGAATCAATTTTGGATCTTTTCTTTTTTTTTTTCTCTCCCCTCCTGTGGTCTTCATCACGGCTTGGTAGCTAACAGAGGATAATGTATTAGGGCCGTAATAGAAACCAGTGTTTACATGCCGCACCTCGGATTTGTATTAGATTCAACAGCATCGATTTCACTAGTCAACAAAGGTCAGCAAGAACTCAGGAGGCGGCAATTACTTTATTTAAAATTATCTATTGACTGGCAGATCAATGGTAATTCTCATTTTGCTCTTTGTTGTTTTTCCTCCACTTCTCCTCTCCTCTCCCCTCTTCACATAGTGTGATTATTCTTTTACCTGCCATTGTTTTAATCTCCTAATTAGTCTGAAGGACATCCGCCCTCATGCTTTAAAATGGTCCATTGGTGTGTATGTGTGTGTGTGTGTGCGCGCGAGCTAATCTGCAGCCTCAACAATCAATGTCGACTGATACAGTTAAATGTATGGAGCTATGACAGCTGTCTGTACCCCCTTGGATTGTCCCTTCATGACTACAACCAAAAGAAAACACATGCATGGTCATGCACGGTGTGTTATTCTGTTCGTGTTAATATCATTTTATTTTCTTACATTTTTTCCAGTGGCAAGTTTAGAAGAATTGGCAAGACTGTATTTTTGACAACAAAAAAGAGTGGTGATACACATAAATTGTATTTATGTATCTGTGACACAATGTTATGCCGATTAACAATATTTTATATTGTGAATTTGAAAACCAAAACAAATGGTTAGTTTTAGACATTAAATGCAAAAATTGCCTCATTAATACATTTCCTAACTCCCTCATTTCCCCATGTCATTGAAAAACTGAAGATATCTCTGTCATGTTTGAATCCATCACAGATTCAGCGGAGATGGAGAGGATTCTTTGTGAGGAAGTATATTCATAATTTCTACACACGCAAGAGCTATCTGGAAGGAGTCTTAAGGAAAAATGAACTTGTCAGGTAAAAAAAACAAACAAACAAACGGTGCTATAAGAGGCTTAAGAGACCAGACAGTTGCCTTCTCCTCCTTAGCTGATTTTCCTGTGTAACTCAAAGCCAGTTCTGTTGTTTTCATTAGATTTTTCATTTCTTCCTTAAAGTTATTGGCAATCTTTAGCAGTCATTGCAAAACCAACACAGAACAGCTGCTTTAACAACAAAAAGTGAGCAAAGTTTATTTTATTGTAAAGGTGATGTGCAATTTTGAAAGGAAAAGAAATTGTGGTATACAGCGCTTCACTCCATCTTCGTTTTTGTTCCATTTCTGTGTGAATGTGTGTGTTTGTGTGACAGAGATGTGTTGGCAGTATGTGACTAGCGTAGTTGCGACCACAGAGGAAAAATATGGGGATGGGAGAGAAAGAGTAAAGGAAAAGTAAAAGAATGAAAGGGACTGAGACGAAAGGAGAGAGAGAGAAAGAGAGAGAGAGAAGTCCTCTAAAGTGCTGTAGGCTAAGCAGGAGAGAGAAGTGAATGATGTGAAGAAATTAAAAATTAGCCTCTGATTTGAACCGCAGCTCTTGCATTAATAAAACATCCCATGCTTCAGGGCTTACTGCTAGAGATACGCCATCTTTTATTTTTGACAAAAAAAAGAGGGAAAAAAGGAAAAAACATCACGTTTAGCTAATAGTCACACTTTTAATGTTGCTAATATATTTTACCGGAAAATATCTTTAGGCATCTGCTAAAATTAAATGTAAATTTGTTAAAGTGCTCCTTGGATCACTGACTTCCTCCCTCACTTCCCCACCAGCATTCCACCATCCCTCCACACTCTTGCCTCTTATGGAGGAAGGGGGGACTCGGCTGATGAAGTCCATTAATAAAATGTTGCCTCTTTAGTAACACACAGACACACACAAACACACACAACTTTGTCAAGTGTTCTGTCACTGATGGTAATGAAAGGTACAGAAACTGGTCCGCTTGTGCTTTATAGTTTGTCTTTTCCACTGTCTAAAACAGGAAACGGCCTTCTCTATATAAATATTTACCATGTAGAGCTACTAACAAACATGACCAAAGCTTTTGCAAAAGTCAGAATGAAAATTTACTGTAAAGTTGAATTAGACCAAAGGCTAAACGCCTTTTGATAATTTTTAATACCATTAGAACCATTAAACAAGCAGCTTAAGTTTGTCTTATACTATCTCAGACTGGAGTTGATCAGTTTATATATTGCAGCTCATTACAGTAATAATTTATATTTTACATTTTTTTGTATCCCACATTATTACATTGTATATTTCACAGTTAAATACCAAGACCACAGTGAGCTATATTAGAGAGATATAAAAATTAAATATTCTTAAAAATATATTCAGTGACTTCTATACTTGATATAATTTTACTTGATTACTTATTGTTTTATTATCATCTGTGTGACATACCCAGTCTCCTCATACACACACACACACACACACACACACACACACGCTGCCTTTCAGAAACATCTACCCTCACACAAACCAAGAATTCTACAGTGAGATTTGACACCTGCTGAGCTTTTCCCACTGAAAAGAACCTCAGTTACTCTTCAGGTTTTTAACTGTTCATAATCATCATTTTACCTGACAGAGCTGTTGGGCTGCTCGGTCACATTCCAGTCAGAGATAGATTCTGGAAATTTGTAGCTCAGTACTACAACTTCTGTGTGAACTGTCCATCTCCTAAAGACCATGGGGGAAACATGGCTGCAAACGAAACCTTTGACCGATATGTATTACTGTTCACCATGTAGCAGGAATGTTTCACACTGCATGTGCAGAGACCAGCATTATGGAGCAACTGTGCTTTTTAGTAGGGTTGTTCCACTTCCAATGTACTACTAATCTGACAGTTTGCTTTATTAACATAGACATTTTTGGTAACACTTTACCAAGGCATGCATCTATTAACATACTTATAAAGCACTATAATGCATTTATAGTGCTGCATAATCAAGGTTTTAAGCAGGGTTTCGGTTAACATAACATAACCATAACCACTTATAAGTGTGTTCAAAATGTGTTATATATGTTCATAATGCATTACAAAGGAAGGCCTTGTACAAAGTGTACACATTTTTTAATATTATTTTTTAATATAAATAAAAACCAAATGGGACAGCAGTTTCTCCCACTTCGAATGGTTTGACTGTTTTTAGGAAATGGGCGCTCAATCGGTTGAGCTGGAGGAGGAGGAGGAGGATGGAGGAATGTTCCAGAATGCTGATACTGGGGACAGATTACACACAAACACGCATGCACGCACTGTCTCTCTCACACACACCACAAAAGCACACAAAACAAACTTGAGCCAACACTCATCCACTCTCCTGCTTTTCCTCCCCCTCTCTCTTTCTATCCAATCTCCAAAAACACTCACACTCTTCACACACACACACAGACACACGCACAAACACACACACGCACATACTCCGCCCCTTTGCGGTCTCTAACAGTGTGTTTTTGCCAAACACCTGTGTAATCGTACAGCTGTGGAGAATGCTGGGAAAGGACCGGGGGAACTGAACACCACACAGCAAATACCCTTTGATTCCACCCGGATCGCTCAGTGTGTGTGTGTGTGTGTGTGTGTGTGTGTGTGTGTGTATATGTTTGTGTGTGTGTGTGAGTGTGTGTGCGCGCGCGTGTTTGAGGGAGACAGAAAAAAATGAATATTCAAGTGAGGTTGCATGTGTTTACTGTGTGTCTGCTTGCATAGCTTCCCTGCAGGAGTGTGTACTTTTTGTGTATTTATGTGTTTGTAGTACCATTAATTCCTCCAAGTGACTCAGCCCTGCCATACCCTTGACCACCACCAACGTCACATTTTAAATCCACTCCTGTCTTTTTTTTTGTTTTGTTTTGTAAATTTCTGTACTTCTCTCGGTCTTCATTCATGTCTGCAGTTTTCCAGAGAAACACAATCTATGTGTTTCCCAAGAGCGAGGCACTTTAAATATGGCTGATGGGGGATTATTGTATTATCTTAGTCACTTATCCCCATTACGCTGACTGATGCATAGGCAGTGGAGGTCAGTAACAAAGTCCTGTACGTGCACTGTCCAGGTCCTGTACGTGCACTGTCAAAACAATACAGCAACACATTGATATTAAAAAGGAAAATGTACCTTGTACTTTGTAATATTTAATTTGTACTTTTGAATGCTTGAGTATTTTTCAAAGTAAGTACTTCAATTCGAGTAAAACTTTGACTGAGCAACTTTTACTTTTAGTTGAGTAGTATTTGACAGGAGTATCTATACTTCAACTCAAGTACTGAGGTTGAATAGCCTATTTTGTCCTCCCCTGCCATAGGGCAGCTACAAAAACACTTCCCTCTGTTTTTGACCATCTTCTCTGTGGTCCCCTAACATTGTGTTATCTGGTCACAATTTTTAGTCACCTTAATATATCTAATACATTAGTTAGTGGTTCTTGAAAAACTGGCTAGTAGCTGCTTAACATGGCAGAACTCCACAGTTTTTGTAAACTTTTATTTTAAAGAGCAAGAGCTTGTGGTCTAAGACACATCTCCTGTAAACTCATT
>JAQLOL010000001.1:7755641-7769083 GCA_029783665.1 Naso thynnoides
AACTAATTGTGTATGCTTTGTGTGTTCTGTAAGGAGGGAGCTGGATGAACTTGAGGAACTTCACAAGAGAGAGAGTTACTGTCTGGAGATGGTGAAAGAGCAAACAGCCAAGGTCTACCAAGCTCAGCGGTTACACCATCTTCTCAGTACGAAGCAGGTTAGTCAACAGCAACACAAACACACACAATCTCACACATTTAAAATAGATATACATTTAAGATGTGTGTATGTGTGTGTGTGCACGCACATCAGTATGTGTCCTCATGGCTCCTCTGATGTGCTGAGTGGAGTATTTTAGTGCTTCCCCTGGCACAGGTGTGCACGTATATGTGTGTTTTTGTGTGTGTGGCATCGATGCATCTCTGTGACCCCCCACTGGGATCATAATGAAGACAAAGCACACTGGTCACTGTTGATTCAGCACCACTACTCCTTTTCTTCCTCTCTCTCTCTCTATCTCTCTGTCTCTTGCTCCCTCTCCTTCATGCTTGTGTGGCCAACATCGTCATCATCTGGCTCACTACCTACTTCCTGCAGGTATCCTGTGTTCATCTAAGACACTCACATACACACACCACCCAAACATGGTGAAGGTGGTGTGAGCAGCAATGCTGCATTTTGTTCGATTTTGTCAGATCACGTTTGATGCTCCTAATGCTTTGCTTTGGCTGCATACCTTATGTTCAGAGTTTTATCATTTTATATTGAACAATATTGCATATTTTATGAGCAAGCAAGAATGAAAGAAAGCGAGAAGAAAAGTTTGTGTGCTTCTCCGCCCTCTGTCCATCTCTTTCTCTCTGTCTCTCTCTTACTCTTTCTCTGCATATGGCAGGGGATTCTCTCTCTTCGTAGCTCTGACCTTGTCAGCAGTGAATAGATGGCTCTCCCACACAGTTCATCCTTCCTCACTTCTCGGACCCCAGCCCACACACACATATGCACACACACACACACACACACACACACGTATGCACACACACACACACACACATATACAAGAACACACTCGCACACACACAGCTTACCAAAAGGCCCCCAAGTCCCTATGACAGAGACAGAGATGGTGTGTTCCTGGGGTCAACATCATTGCTCTTCCCGTAGCTAGGTTGGTACTTTTGGGCTTGCGTGTGCGTGTGTGTCTTTAGGAGTGGTGAGGATTACATTTGTGTGTGTATTTGTTTCTCCAGCCTTCTGTCCCTTTCTGTTTGAGTTAGGTATGTGCACTGATCCCCAATGCATTCTAAAGACCGAGTACTAACCAAATGCTTTAGAGATAAAATGATGATTTTGGTTTAGTGTTTTCATATTTATGGTGCCTGACACTTCCTCTTCTTCTTCTGCTGAGTGGTCTATTGTGTAAACGTATCTGGGGGTACAGTTTAATCAGTCATCACACTCTAATATAAGCTACTCAATTATGGCCTAGTATAAAAACACTTGCTTTAGTGCATTTTGTTGTTGTGATATATTTTAAAGGATAGGGCCTTTTTTAAAGTTCATAAAAAAGGGTGTAAATGTGAAAGAACAAGGGGGTATATAGTATTAGCATGTGAAAAAACATCAACAACAACAGCAGACGCCGCTTCTTTGTGTTAATTTTATTCCCAGTCAAGTTACTCTGTTAAGAATTGCTTTTCATTTTTAAACTGCTGAACTATGCAGTGGCTATTGTATGTTTTTGCTTTTTTTAATTCACTTTTGTATCTCTACAACATAGATGTCTTGTTGATGTATACATTAATACACTTTTGTGTTTTTAAAAGTAGTTTTTAAATGTAATTCAGACATCCTCGTGAAAGATGCAAGGAAACCTCTATTAATGGAAACCAGTTGTGACTCCAAATCAACCACTTTAAAAATATATTTTGATGAAAGTGTGCTTCCGCTAACTAGAGACATGAAAATTGCTCTTTTGAGTGGTGGTCAACCCATTTTGACCCAGCAATAATAATATATTATCTTCGCAGTCAGCTTTGTGCTATGAAGATGGAGACCCATCAGTTAACAATTTGTTATCCACTTATGTTTCCAAACCATGGTTACAGAAATCAGAGTCATTTAAGTTGAATTAATTTCCCACTAGTCGTTTCAAGATGCTTGACATTTACGTCAGAAGTGCTCCTGCTGTAATAATGAGACATTTACTAATTAACCAGTCTTTTAATAGGTATGTTATTTTAAAAAGAATGAGGTTTGGGTCGATATAGTTGGAGCAATTTTCCACTTATGCCCTTTCTCTTTCCTCTTTTCCTGTTATCCCAGTCTTTTAGAGTGGCCTAAATAGCAAACGCTGTTATTAGCATATAGAGTAGATACAGAGTCCTCCAACTCAAAGCTTTGGTCTGGTAATTAACACACTGGCAAAAGGATCACTGTGATTTGAATAATTATTACTGAGGCTGTCTGTAGCAAATCTGTACCCTAGTTCAGAACAGGCCAGGCAGAGTTTTGTATGTGTGTATATGTGTGTGTACTGTGCCAATGAACAACAAGAATCATGTCCTGTATAATGCCACATTTGAGACTAATACAGCTAGGTGGTCCCTGTCCCTGTAGTTCTTTTTTTGTATTCTAACTATCTGTGTGAACTGCATACTCTGAACTTCTCCAGCCAAATATGTAGTCGAGCAAAAAATGGTTGGCCAAGAGCTGCGATGTATGGATTTGAGGCGGTGAAGATCAACATTTGTGAGGCATAGAAAATTTAGAACAGTATACATAATATAGAAGGCAATACAATGGAAAAACTCAGAAAAGTTAACACACTGATGTTTAAAATACAAGAAATCTATTTTTTAGTTTTCTTTATATTTTTAGTTGCCCTACACTCTGAATAAAAACACTATAAGCATTGAGCTTCTAGCCAATCAGAAATACGGGCTTGCTTTTAGTTAACTCCACATGCTCATACTTTTGTTGTCTCTCTTAATCTTCTCTATACTGTATTAACCCCTTCCCTTTTTCCTCCCTCTCTCTCTCTCTTTTTCAGTGCCCAGGGGTCTTCAACTCTCCATTCAGGCCAGCTCCCCATGAGATGGAACAACTGTTGAGGCAGGTCAAGTACCAGGTCCCCACCAGGCTGGCCCCCGCGGGCAGAACTCGTCTCTCGTGCATACCTGGACCAGCATCCTGCAATATCCCTGGGACTTTTGGATCCCCATGGATCAGAACCAGCGGAACTAGCTGCTCCTCCAGGCTCATACTGCCCCCTATTGCCAGCAAGAAACAGCAGGTGAGATGGTTAAAGTTGGGACCATAACATAAATTACCAGGCAGAAATAGAAAAACAGAGTGCAGCAATATAAAATAAAATATATGACATGGAGACTATAAACAGGAAGTATGAGAAAACAGAAAGGACTGGTGAGTGCACAAAAGACAAAACAGAGTATTAGTGTCATACTAATTATTAGAGCAGCATAACATCCCCCTTCATTGGAGGTGGTTCTTGAAGCAGAGATCCTTTAAAAGTCCTTTTAAAGAAGAATGACATCATTAAAAATGGCAGACAGCCCTCTTGGGGGCTACTGCACAGAGCCACTTAGTATCTGTCTTCCAGGAAGTACTACATTTGTGACTGTGTGGTTATGTGTTGCTATCAGATGTTTCCATATGTATGTGGCCCATGTGCCCCTACCATTTGTATTTCTCATTAATTCAATGGGGCTTCTCCAATCAGCATGCTCTGTGCTGTGATTGGCTCACACTGACTTACTTGTAAATTTGAAATTGGCACATTTAGCCAATTTGCCTACCAGCCTACCTACCTGATTACTGATTACTGATTAGTTTATTGTATTGTATCATTTATTTTAAAATGTACTGGGTCAATGGAGCAAACAGTATTCAGTGCATAAGAGATCTAGATATTAGAGCAGTGGAAACCGTCATCACACTGTCATGGCACACTGTCATGGCACGCTCCTACTCTTGAATAGCTGTTAATAATACTATTTTAAACAGGTTTGTTTTTCCAACAATGATCAGTCAAAATGCCAACTGTTAAAAAATTAGTTTTTAATACTTAACTGTAGCTAATTGATGAGTCCTCTCAGTTGAGTGTGTCTATGTTGGTATGAGACTGTGTGCATGCGTCTGTGTGTGTGTGTGTGTGTGTGTGTGTGTGTGTGTGTGTATGTTGATAATTTGATGAGAAGTCATTTCACCATTTCTGTTATTTATGCTCTTCTGCTCTTTATGGCAAAGTGGTTTCCCTATTATTAGTTTCTGGTAATGTTTAACATAAGTGAGCAGAAATGAGGCGTGGATCTGTCTCATTTTATTAGCTGCACTTCAAACAGCCACACACACTCACACACACACACACACACACACACACACACACACACACAGTCATGTCTCCAGCTGGTTGTAGTTAAGGTGAGTAAGGTGAGTTCATTAATAGTGTCAGGAAAGTCTCAGAGTGCTGACATTATTTATCTTTTGTTTATCGTTTATCTATTAACATACATCTGTCTTTCTCTGTCTTTGCCCCTTTTTTATTCTCAGTTTTGAGTGTGTGTGTGTGTCTGTATGTGTGTGTGTGTGTGTGTGTGGGTGTGTGTGTGTGTGTGTGTGTGTGTGTGTGTGTGTGTGTGTGTGTGATTAGTGCAGGAAGTACGGCTTTCTTTTTTTGTTAAACTCATCCCTACACTCCACACCCTCTCCCTCCCTGGTGCGATAACTATCTAGTGGTGATGGATAAGGTTGAGGTGCTGGCTGTGGAAGTGGTCAGGCCAGGCCACCGATCCCATGGCGATAGGAGCAAGGACAGGGTCCTCTTCCCTCCCTCTATCTGTCCCCTATCATCCTCCCTCCTTTTTTTAACACCAAACAACAACTGAAGGTCACCGCAAACAAAGCAACAACATTTAAGTTAATCTGCTCTGCACAAAGTTTACACACTACTCTCAGAGCGTGCACTCTTACATACAGTTACTTATAAAGTAATGCATGTTTAGAGATTACACTTCGATATTCTTCACCAAACACATAAAAGTTCAAATATTTTTTTAGTATTTGTAACTTACAGAGGGTTTTTCACATAGTTCAGATTTTGTGTGACTGAACTGACCTGCTGAAACAAATACAGAAAGTTTAGTTTTGTGTTTCAGTGAGATCACTTGTGTATTTATTTGCTAAGAAAATACCCACTTGAATTTTTCATATGTATCTGATGCCTTTTGTGTGACAGGCACAAGGGAATCTCCAGGGGATGTAGGGGGGAAATTGAGGTTAGACAAGAAACAGCACAAAAACTTGTTGCTAAAAGCGACTTTTCTTTGTCTTTTCAACTTTGATATGTCAGTAGACATCAGAAACCTATCACTTCAGGGTAGGAGCCACAATGTCAAGAAGATACAAGGGATAATTTGACGGACAGTTGTTTGAAGTTTAACTGACTTGTTTGTAATATCTCAAAAGTAACAGCTGGATAAATAAGGTTAGAGAGAATACAGGATATTTGTTTTATGCAACTGTATTTCATGCACTTAAAAAGGAATTGAAGATTATGGTAGTATTCCTTAATCTCTCTTATTCTATCAACAAAGACCAAAACAGCAATGAATTTACCATGTTAGAGGCGTTGTATGTATTGTTCGGTAAGCATGTCTATGAAATGACTTCAGACCATTTAACACACACCTACAAATTGATAACCCTAATATGCCATGGTCATTTCCAAACAATATAAAATAAATACATTTGCAAATTTTTGGTGAAAGTTTTGCAATATAAAGGTTACAAAGAAAGAATCTACCGTTGTAATGGCAACTATTAATTATGGTCCCCTTTTACAATCAAGCAGCTAGCCTAAAGCTGTGTCTCAAATCTCATTTTTCCCTTAGTGCACTAACATGTTAGTTCACTAGATACACAATGTGCTCACAAAGTGCGTTCATTTTAACGGAGTAGTACTATCTAGCACAGCCACTTTGCACTTAAATGGTAAAAGCAGTCCAAGCTTTATATGTTATAATTAGACTGCGACTGTCACCTGCCATCACTCGAATCAACTTAAACTCAGTTGGATTTCAGTTACTGAACTTGCTTTCATATACGCTGTTTTTCTCACAAAAAGTAACCTGACATTGATTCAGTAGGCTAAATTATGTTGCTTAGACTGTAATGTAGCTGTAATAAAAATCCTAACTATGATGTGCGTAAGATAACTGAAACAAAACAAGAGTGATCCATATTAATACATGTATATGTACTGAAACAATGATATCTGTACAGAGCCTCAGAGGCATCACTGGTCTTCTGTCCAGGCATTGAAAACATGAATCTTAACCCTACATTCCAACAAACTAATGTAGCAGCTACAATTATCTGTAAGATTTGATTTGTATAATGTTAATTGTTCCAAATGCTACAAATGCATTGCAGTCACTAGAGAGGTCAGATCAACGGTTAATTTTCTCTCCGAGGTGACGATGCAAGGGGTCGAACTGCTGCTACTAGATGCCTGGCTGGTCTCACCTGGCGAGCTGATGCTCCTTACAAGCCCCAAAAATTCATGACACGTTTACATACAGACGTTATTTGGATGAAGTGACAACATAATGGGAATCTATGTGCTTACATTCTCACTTAAAATAATTTTAAAACTTACTGAAGTGATATATATTTAAAGCCCTAGGGTGAAACTAAGAAAACAGTTTCTTCTAGCCTGCTTCGCTAGGTTATTGACCCCACCCTTTCCATTGTGTAGGTGAGATGGTGAGTGCTCTTTTATGTTGCTATAGTTATGAGTTGGGTGGCAAATAAATTTCAAACGGGGATTAAACTTGAGGTGCTCTACGTGTTCATTAAACGGTTTTAATGCACGCCTGTCAGCCAATCAGAAAAGCGTGCTCACCCAGACTATGGCATAAATATTGCTAATGACTCCACTCTGTAGATGCTCAATCTTATCAGGAACAGTTAAAAGCTTTAATGCATTGATGGCGTTGCAGAAGCACATTAAACATTTAACAGAGATGATAAATGAAAGGATGGAATTAAACGTGGGGAAAAATAGAAAAAGGGATATAATCATTGGGAATAGGTGAGATAAAGCCTAATTAAATCATAAGTGTCTTTGATGTTGTTCAGATAATATAGTAGGTGCAGCTGAGTGTATGTGTGTGTGTGTGTTTCCTCTCTTTTTGCCGTATTGCTCTTTATCGCTCTTTTTTTCCCTCTCTCTGTCCCTGACTTTTACGCTGGAATGCTTGCTTTTACTTCTTGCTCTCTTTTCTCTCTCCTGATATAATTTCCTCCGCTTTCTTTCTCTTTCTCTCTCCCTGCCTCTGCCTCTCTTTTGGTCTCTGTCACAGGAGGTGAGATGAAGAGGATTGGCCTCTGGTTATAGCAGTAAGCCACTGCTACCTGTGGGAGAAGGATCAGAGCAAAACAGAGGAAGGGGTCTGAAACAGAAAGATTCAGTGATCATTATCTGATTCGGGTGTCTGTGTCTGTTGGCTGCTACGGTTATTCCAGGGTCTGCTCAGAGAGCCGGGGGAAGTGTGGGAGCAGCAAGTGCATTATCCAGACCTGACACTGCGTCTGCAGACCTCTCGCTCACACTTAGAGGAGGCCCAGAACCAGCTACGACAACACATGTCAGTAAGAATCCACAAAGGTACACTGTAAAAATAATACAGATACACAACATACACGCTAAAACCGTCCTACACTACACACGCAATAAGACTACAAAGCATTCTAATACATAATCACACACATAAACCAAAAGTGTTTTGAAAAAGGTTTTTCTGAATTGTGTCATTTTTTCTGTCATTTACACCAAGGAATACATGCTTGTGAACTCATACATGAGTGGACACTTGTGTATTATATGCACTGAGTATAGTCACAAGCAAATTCACGCAACATTAAGTAGCAAATGGGCGCATCGTTATTATGAAAACTAATGAGTGAATGCTGGGAGATAATTTTAAGACTACTTCTGAACGGGGTTTAATATAAACAGTCTCTCCCTACTTTATTTCAAGGCTTGTATTAGTTTTAATTAGGAATTGTGCATGTGTATGTGTACGTGGCTTTGCTAAAACACTTGACTGTAACCTCATTACCACTCACAGGCTAATCTACTCAGTTGTGTGAGTGTGTGTGAAGTACTGTCATTAACCCTCTGTTTGATCTGTCTCACGCAGTAATTTCCTTGACTACAGTAGAGGAAGACCACCCACTTTCCTTTCCACTTAAACCGACTTTGTCTCACTGCTATCAAATGACTAAACAGACATTTCTTCAGAACTTGCCTATCAGTGTTTTTTACATTTCCCCCTATGTTTTGCTGGTATTTTTGTATTTACTATATTTCCTGCATCATGGATTTATGACAGACCTAATTTTATTCTAACCATCCATGTTTGGGTTTTTTTGTACTTTTTGTTGTTGTTTATTACAATTCTTCAACCAGGGAAACTGGACATCTGCTCCTCCATTTGAGCCAGAGCAGCACTTCTCTTCCTCAGCCAGCTTACGCCAAGAGCTTCAGATAGTAGATTACAAGTTGGCTCAAAAGGAGGTTGGTTGAAAACTATAAACACAAACATTATTACTGTTAGGTCTATGAAATATGTGGTTATCAGGTACACAATGAAGTCATCATTGGAGACAGCACACCCACTAGCTATTGTGCTGTGCAGTGATGCACAGATGATAAATGCTTCCTTTTCTGGCCTCCACACTCAGAATCTATCAAGGTGAAAATCCCACACTTAAACCACACAAGCTCTATGTTACACTAGAGAATGAAGTTGTTGTAAACCTGCATATGAGCCATGTGATTCAGACTGTCACCACACAATATCGCTGAAACACACTGTAGTACAGAATCATGGATAAATGTTTCATTCAGCCTAATGCCAGGGTAAGACTACATGATATCAGCCTGATAATAGCCTGACCCTAGGGCATATGTAGGGCATTGCGTGGGCTTGGAAATGATCAAAGGGCATCTGGCGCAACAATTGATTGTTTTATCTTTATAGTTTGTCATAATGGACAACAGCCAACATTGCATCTAGGATGCCTCACTACATCCTAACAGAGAGACAAGTATGTTTGATTTTTTGTTGACCTATGGGACCACAGCTGACAGTGCTCTGCTGGAAGAGATGAGGCCACGTACAAAAGTAAACATGGTGAAGCAAAAGAGGAGTGATGCTGGTGTCTTTCTTTAGGCTTAAGACAGCAGGTATCACACACACCACCTCAGAAGCTGTGTTTGTTCACCTTCTTTTCCCAGGAAGTCAGTAGTGAGTATTTCCTTCGTGGTGACATCATGCACATTGTGAAAAAGACTACAAAATGATTGGCCGGGGAGCAACGTGTACTCTGTCATGTCTCTCAGCTATAACACGGCAAGAATTTGTGAGTCTTTAATCGCCTAATCTGTCACAGAGAAAATTTTAACAGACAAAAATATCTTTTAGTCTGACCCCAGCATAACACTGCTGTTATGTTTCAGTTCATTTAAAGAGGTTGCTGAATTTATTTACTTATTTATTTATTTTTGCTGGGGATTCAAAACGATTGTTTGATTGCGTCACCTCAAGTTAATGCATTAAGCTAAACTGTACAATCAGGAATCAAAAGTTTCTAAATTAAGAAAGACGAAGTTCATGATTAAGGTGGAAAGAACATCTAGTGTGTGCCATAGGTTTACAGTAATCCTATAATCACTTCATAGTGATCATGCTGTTATTATATAAACCGGTGTTCATCCTTTAGATCATAGTCCGTCAATGTCCGACATGTTTTAAACTGTGGTCTAGAGTTTTGACAACACCTGTCAACCTGTGCATACTGATGGCAGTCATGGGTTTATCATGTGCTTGTCTGGGTTTTGGTCTGAAATGTATTATTCTCCTCTAAAAGAAGAGAGAAAAAACAGTGAAGCAGTGCAGCCTAACCCTTTCAACTTGAGTTGCACAAATTTGTCAAAAGTGACAGCAATTTAATAAATCGCCGCTCTCCATCACACGCATATGCACACCCACCCACACACATGCACACAATTCCCAGTTATGCCCTCCACTGCCCCCTCTCCATGTATACGTAAATGAGGTGCAAGCATGAGTGTGTGTGTGTGTGTGTGTGAGAGAGAGAGAGAGACTGCTAGAGAGAGAATGTGTGTGCGTGGGCCCTGCGGTCTGGTCCAGGCATTAGGTAATTGACTGTGTCTTTGCTCAAGGCCTTTCATGGATCACCGTCCTTTATTAGCTCACTTCCCAGCACACACACATATATATACACACACACACACTTACGACACACACACAAAGTTCCCAGCAGCTCCACCCCAACCTCTTACCCCCCACCGCCAGCACCCAGACCCAATTGCCTGGAAACGAAGAGTGAAACAAGAGAGAGGGAAAGAGGAGCAAGGGAAGAAGGAGAGAGCGGCGACAGGGGAATGAACTAACACGGCCTCAGGAAGTGGAGATAAATAAGTATAGGGAGTGAGTGGGCGGGTGAATGGGGTCTCCTGCAGCTGACAACAGGGACCGAGGGGTGGAATCAGTTTGGCTTGGTGCATCTATGAAGTACACTGTTTGTAAAACAGTGTATTGATAAATAGGTTGTAGGGTCTTTGTGTTGGAGTATGTGTGATAATAGAAGGTTTTGACTCACGCTGCCAAAATTAAAGCCGTCAGGGATGATTTGGCTCACCATTCTCAAATGAGAAACCCAGACACACAGACAGACATTTGCAAAAAATTTTTTTGCTAAAGCCAAAACTCACTCCAGGCTGCAAGACAAGGAATCAGCCACCAGTAAACCCTGTTTGCAACAAAAAAACAACAATAAAAACTTAATGCTTTGCTTCTAGACAGTACGATGATATACAGTACAAGATTATAAAAAGGTGTGTACCAGCTGGTGTTTACTATACTCTTAAATGTCATCCCTTTTTTCTTGTGGTGTGCATGAGCTTGTTAGTGGTGGCTGAGATACAAACAATATTGCTTGTACCATTCCCTTTCGTGTTAGTGGTCAAAAGGAGCAATACAATATCATTAAGCTGTCTTAGTTTTAGTGCATGTAAGTATTTAAGTGTGTATGTGTGTATGTGTGTGTGTGTTCCTCCTGATGGATGTTACGAAATTACATATTTCTTTTTGCTCAAGAATACACAAATGCATGAAGTCACACAAACACAGACAAACCATCAAAATACAGGCTCATGCATTTTGGCCAAACTTGACCTCTCTTTTCTTAGTCTGTCTCTTTTTGTAGCTGCAGTTGCTGCTGCTGTAGTTGAAGAGGATGATCAAGATAGCGGTGTCTGCTCTCAGCCCAGTCGTGTCATACCGCTGTCACTCAGAGCTCATCAAACCGCAGATTTTCCCCCTTTCGTCTCTCTGCCTGATAGTCCTTCTTTCTTTATCTCTCTCTACCTCTGTTTACTCTCTCTCTCTTCTCTTGCTCTATGGTAATTAGTGCATTAGTCCTATCGCTGGCATCACCCCCAGCTACAGCAGCAGCCAGCAGAGCTTCTTGTCACAACTCAGAGGGCCAATGGAGTGGACAGCTCAACCCTGGTACTCATCATCTTCATACCGTGCCCTCCCCCCAGCCACATTATCTATGTTGTCCAGCCATGCTCCTAATTATTTTCAAACCCCAGCCACAGCCCTCTCGCCCAGCCTCTGCCACATTACCTAGCCCTGCTTGTAATCACCACCCTAAGCCTTGCCTCAGCCCTCTACACAGCCTAAGGCCTCATCATTAACATAGCCCAGTTTTCCCTGGTTCCAGATCGTGCCTCTCTGGCTTGACCATCACAGCTCTTGGCTGTACAGCACACAGCATCCCCAGTCCAAACCAAGCCATAGAAATAGCCCACACCCCTGGACCTTTTTATATTGTAGCCATCTGTGTCACCGTTTGAAAATGCAATGACTCACACATATTCACTTAGATGCCCCCTCTCCAGGAACAAAGTGGCCCTGGCTTAGAGGGGCTGTGTTATGGTGGCCATTTCTCCAGCTCCTAGCTGCCCTCATCTTGACCTCAAGTTCTCCACTAAAGATTAGCTGCGTGGTCCACAGATCCTAGTTTCCAGCTCTGTCCCTCAGTCATTAATAGCCCACATATCTCGAGAAAAGCAAAAGTTTGTAAGTGAACACTGCCCAAACCTTAGTGGAAAATGAAAGTATAATGCAACCGAATATGTAATGGGCATTATAAGATCAAGAATGATATTATTTTTTCAATTCTGCAATAGACAAATGCACCAGCATTAACTCCTTTCAAAAGCAGATATGGAAAACCCCTTTCCATCCATGCTACTTTTTTGGTTGCGTTATTAGCCATGTCACCAGCAGGAATGCCTGTAACCATAGAGGATAGCTAATTAGGAGGCTACGTGCTAATCAACTACACTACAGTGAGTGGTCACGTCTGTGTCTGTCTGTGCTCCAAGCCTTTCTTTCCCCTCATATTAGACTGACACCTGTCACAATTTTTAAAGCTAGGGTCTGATCAGAGCCAACACACACTGATACACAACAGGAGACACATTTTCACAGGCATCCCTGCTTTCCTAATCACATGCACATACACACATACAACCACATCTACACACAAAAACACATGTACTGTATATAAACAGACCATTGACGACAGCCCAACCTCAGGTACAGTCGCCCCAGCGTCATCGTCTTTACCACCCCTCGCCACAGCACACAATCAAGCACACACCCCTTCTTACACCCACACCCTCACACACACCCACACACACACACACACACAAATCTCCTCCCAGCTACTGTGGTGTAGCTTTATTTTGGTCATTTTTGTATTGTGGTTGCAAAGCTTCAGGCAACTGGGACGGAAAAAGTGAGGTGTCTTCACACTTACACACACATCTTAGCTCACTCTTAATGGCGTCAGCCATAATGCATCACCATGATGCACACGACTGATGTATGAGGGATCTTTTTAATGGGAACAATATTCATTAGCAATTAATAGCCAAACTGAAATAGGCCACAAGTAGAGACAATGGAATTAGGTGGGAAAGGGGCAGCAAATGCATGAACTCAGTGTGTCCACCTTTTATATGTGTCTGTCTGTGTATGTATTTCCAATGTTATCATGTCCATCCATCCTCTGCTCTGCTGCATTAGTGTCTAGGTTAGTGCGGTGAGAAAGAAAGAACGCTAATTCTCCATAACCATTTTACGGCGTGTATAAAACTCTGCAGCCCCTTCATTTGCACAGCCATAAAACATTTCCTTTGCCACACTCCTTTCCACTCAGGACCTCAGATTTATCAATTAACCTAACACTTTGCTTCCATCATGGTGGCATTTTGTACCACAAGGTCTGTTTTAGACTAACGATTAGGGCCGAGTGCGTACAGCATGATATTAAATGGACGGTCTCAATTAAATGATTAGCAATCATATTTGGGT
>JAQLOL010000001.1:7771757-7785224 GCA_029783665.1 Naso thynnoides
GGCCCAACCTCTTCCTAAAATGCATCTCTCCATGTACTTTCCTGCCTTTTGCATTATCTTAAGCCCTGCATGTCATGAGCCAAAATCTTTTTTACCTTTCCTGGTGCGCATTCAGACAGAAAGCAGCCCAACATCATAAAGCAAAGGGCTGTGTTAGTTGGGATGTGTTGTTTCAGGTAGACAATACAATGATCCAACTATGAGTGTAACTATGAATTTACAGGCTCATGAGAAGCCAAAACACTGCACAAAAGTTTATATGAGTAGTTATCTGGCAGTGTATATTGTATGTTTTATAACTGTGGAAAGTTGTCACAGCAACAATTTATCTTTCTATTGCCATGATCGCCAAGCAAACACTAAAAATGTACTGTTCACATGTCAAAGTGATGCAGGCATGCATGTATTTATTGGACAGAGCCACTTCTTGCCAGAAGATTCTGTGTTGCATTGCAGCAAAAGATGAACCAGGTTTCATCTTGATAACCATTCACGTTGCAGGGACAATTTTGTGGCCGAAAAACAATATTGGAGAATTGGACAGAACAGTCATGCAGGCAACAATGGCCTTTCTTTGATGAAGAGCGGACAGGTCAGTTTTTAGTCCCATCTTACTTATGGAGTCAATGTTTCTTAGTTGGTAAGAACAGTAAAAAAAATTCAAGGGACACCTAAAGGTTCACAACAGAGCGGTCACTGAGGTAAATAAAGATGCTTGTTTCGTTTTTAGAGTTATTTTAAAATCTACATTTCTGAACAGCGGTCTGTCATGTGTGAAATTTCCCTGATTATTACTTTTATTTCTTTTTGTGAACTGTGTACAGACCTGTGTCAGTTGTAGCCCCTCATTACTTCAGTAGTTTTGTCCTCATATGGAGTTTTGTTGAAAAGTTTTTTTTGTTTTCGTTTCTTCATGTTACATTAATTGTGAATTCTGCCTTCGTTCTCTGATTAATGCGATTGAGTGTCAATGACAAGAGCTCTCTGAAGCATCTATCCATCTAATTCCATCTATCACTCCATCTCTCTCTCATCTCATCCCCCAACGCTAATCCACCCAACACTTCTCTCTGCAGGACTGAACAATTAATGTGTCCCCTCGTTTACTCGCTCTCTCTTACCCCAATCTTCTCTTATTTTCCCTCTTCCCTTTCTTCATAGTCCTCTTCAGACGATGTAGCTTTTCTCATGCATCTTTCATGCATCATATTACTACCTTTTGAGAGAGAAGTATGTGTTGAGTGAGTGTGTGTGCATATGTGTGTGCATGTTAATAGTTTCGAGAGGGACCTCATGCTGTGTGTGTAATTTCTTGTTTGTACATGGTTCCAAGCATCTTTGGCCACTGCAGAGCAGGGAAGAGATATTTAGAGACACAGAGGTTGAACAAGACAAAAAAAAAGATTGAGAGAAAAGGAAAGAGAAGGGGGAGAGGGGAAAAACAAGGATGATAACAAAAGCAGCTCAGATTTCACAGACGCATATTTCATCAATCATGTGAATAAGTCTTGGTGATTATGCATGGTGGTGGCAGGCCGAGGTGGGGCTGATTACCATACACCATAAAGGCTGCTTTCTTATCTCACACACACTGATTAGTTTCTGTCTGCAGATAGCCTCTCACTCTTCACTCTTTTTTTCACACATACACACACACACACTGGTTCTATCTCTGCCATACACATGCATGCACGCACATGCAAACATAGGCTCGTAGACACACAATGTTCGTAAAATTTCAGGTAAATTGTGACAGGAAAGGCCAACTCAGAAACCTAGATGAGATAGATTCACAGAATAGAATTTCTCATGCTTAGTAGTACAACTTAATCAGGAGATAATCCTCCAGAGAAAAGTGGTGAAAACAAATGCACGGAACATTTCCCCCAAAATTTGTATATCAGAAGTGTTTGGGATTTGGATTCTTTTAGGATTTCGGTTATAAATGGCACAAATTCCAACTGAGTATGTTTTGAGCAGAAAACGTGGAAGCAGTGTGCCGAGAAAGCAAGTCTAGATGATTAACTGTTTGCTGAGATTTGTGCATTTTTTTAATATGTCAAAATTGGACAGATGACGAGGCTGAAAGCTGTGGGATGCTGACAGGTTTCAGTGTTACTATAAGGTACAAGGTCTGATATGCTGCCATATTTCTTTAAAACAATTACATCATGTAACATTTTGTAATGGAAAGCTTTTTTGTTTGTTGACTTTTTTCAGTTATTTGAAAAACCAGGTGCTTGTAAATGTTCTTTTATCTGCAGAGGTAGTAATCCTCTGTACAAAGGACCACTTTTTGTAAAATGTTGTGTCTTAAAAGAAGATTTTATAAAGAGTCTTTGATATCTTTGCAACTGTAATTTATATCAACATCTTGCCATATTTTGTCTGCTTTTGTTTTGCTTAAGCATTTGTCTGGTGGACTGAGTGGTCACTAAGAAACTGAGACCACTTTGTCTCACTATCTTATTCTCAGGCTGATATGTTGTGGTCCTGTTTTGGTACTGTATGTCATTTTCCTTGAACTTTGGCTTTTACATGATGCAGAATGAGAGACAGAAAGCAAAGCGGGAGGAGGATGAGAGTGTGAGGCTAGAGCAAAATTAGCTTCATATGAAAGGCCTCGCTTTGTGTCTCAACCAGGGAATTAGAAATTACTCCTTTCTCTCGCACTCCCTCTCTATCTTTCGCTTTGATATATAATGTAAACTCATTTGGTAACCAGGCTGAAGCTGCCCTGCGCTGTCTGAGTGCCTGCATGTGAGGAGTGCGCCTGGGACGCATTAGGGCCTCCTGACAGGGGCCTGGGTGAAATAAGTGAAATTAATGGAGCTCCTTTCATGTCGGACAAGGCCGCGGCACCCCTTTCACGCCGCGTACAGTCACAGAAAAGTCAATACTTTTTTATTACTCCTCGCTTGCCCTACATTCCCCGCTACAAGTGCTCTACTCACTAATTGGTTTCAGTTTGCAGAGAAAGAGAGAGAGAGAACAGCGAAAGAAAGAGAGGGAGAGGACTCCATCCCAAAGAACACTGAAGCAAATAAATCAATCTCATATTTTTTGTCCCTGCTGTCTTTTTTCATTGAGTAACATCATGGCAGAGAGAGGGAGAAATGAGAGAGAGAAATAGAGGAGAGAGGGTAAATGGTTGGTTATAGCGCGCCTGGTCCCAAGAGAGCATAATGATATCTTGGAGCCTGTTAATGGAGACGAGTGGTTAAAGTGGTCTGGGGCCCTGGCCAGGTCACCCTTGGGGGTTTTTAACCAGCAACCTCACCTCCGGTGGCTGCTTGCGCTCTGGGCTCAGGCACAATGGAACATTCCAACTAGGGTGATGCGGACTAAAAATTACATCACAATATTTTTAGGCTATATCTCAGTAGACGATATATCTCGATATTTTTAAATATTATATTATATTAATATTTATTAATGCTAGAACTGGGAGACAGAATCAAACACTAAAATTTTTATGACCAAATTTTCTCTCTGATGTGACAATATAGTAGGGACGACTATTGGTACTCTCAGAAAATATTAACACAATTCCATTTTTTATCAAAAGTTGTTAGAAATATAGATATAATGACTAAGTGGATAAAGGCCAGTATTAAAACAAGTAGAACTGTCTGATAAGTTGAGAAAATTACATCACTTTATTATAATGCAGCCTTTAAAATCAGGAAAAAATACCATTTATACCATATCACAATCTAAAAAAATCCCAAATCTAAGCGCATACATCCTAATATATCCTCATATATCACTCATCACTCATATCGTGATAACGATATAATATCTTTTCATCACCCAACCCAACAAAATACAATTGCAAGCTTTGATAGATTTGATTAAAATGGAATTTACTTCAACTATGTGTGTGTGTGTGGACATGAAGTTATCAAATGCTTTAAAGCCTGTTTAGCGATGCATGATGTTTGTTTGCACTGCACTGGTGTCATCCTTTCTGAAACTACCACAAACATTGTCAGTGTGCGTTATATCTCATATTATTATATTAAGTGGTGCTGAATAAACATCATTTTTAACTCAAATAAGGCTGTTTTGCAGCAGCAACCTAAAATTATAAAGACAAAAGCGTGAAACATTTGAAATTCGACTACTGTGTAAACTTCAAGCATGTGTGTGCATGCGTGTGCGTGTGTGTGTGTGTGTGTGTGTGTGTGTGTGCGTGCGTGCTCTTGCGTGTGCTCTTGCGTGTGCATACTTCATGTATGTGTCCTGTCTGCCAGTATACTGTTCACTTTTGTGCTAAGCTTAAGTGGCAGTGGGGTTAGCCTCTTTCAGAATCAGCACAGCCACAAATTGATGTGACACTTTGAACCCCCTCACTCCCCCCCACCAGCCCATCACCTCCCACAAACACACACACAAACATGCGCACACACCAAAAAGCCTCTAGTTAAAAGGAGGTTCCACCAGTCTCATTTTCTTTCTACATCCCAGCTTTCACAGCTCTGCAGTGCTGGCAAGGGTAGGTTTGGGGGGTTTACAGCATGTGCGTATGTGTGTGTGCGAGTGTGTGCATATGTGTGTGAAGGAGCTGTCACACAGGGCTGGCATCACCATCCAGTTTGCCATCTCTTCCTCAGCTTGACAAGTCCCTGCTCCCTACCCCACGGCTAACACACACACACACACACACACACACACACACACACAAACACATCATCTCTCACTCGCATGTACTGTATGAATCCATACAATGAGTATATGTATCAGCACACAGACACACATTTACACACATATCCAGATGCACAGTCAACATGCTGCTTTTTACACAATAAATGTGTTTGACAAAACTTGCAGCAGGCTCAGGATTGTGTGGCACTAACACATCACATCAAATCATTGTTACTGAAAAATGCAGCTTGATTTAAGCTGGAATTTACTTGAACTTTTGTGTGCAGGAGTTTCTATTTGTGTGGTATCACTGCGTGACGTTCGTCATTGTGTATCTGTGTGTGCGTGTGTGCGTGTGTGTGAGATCTTCTCGGCAGTTGCTGGCGTCAGATCATGGAGGGGTTCTGTTTGTTACAAGGACAGGCTTGTCCCCGCCCCCAGGCGTCGGCATTACGATGATTGTCATGGCGATGGAGTGTGAGTGACAGGCGGGATCACATGTGGTTGCCGGGGAGCAGGAAGACCGAACCGCCCCAGTCCCTGACATTAGTTTGTCCTTCATCAAAACTTTACACTCGTTTATAACTACTCACTCCCTCTGCAGCAAAATCTCTCTCATTTACTTTTTTTTCCCACCATTTTCTCTCTCATGTCAGGATCCCTCGTTCTCTTTTTTTTCTATTTTTCCAACTCTATCCTTCTCATATTCTTCATACTCCATCCCCATTTCTGTCTCTGTATCTCTTTGTCTCATCTCAGTTTCTTTCTAACTCTCTTTCTTCAGCTTAAAGTATGCTTTTCGTATTCTTTGGCTATAACACTGCGTTCTAGGTTATATGAGTGATTTGTTAGAGTAAATTTGAGAACAGGTTATATAATATCAAACCTACACACACAAACAAATAATGTGAAATTAAGCACAGAATCTTGGTGCATTTGTGTGTGCAATCCATTTTATCCATGTTCATTTGCCTTTGTTTTTTTTTTGTCAAAGTGTATGTGTTGGGATAAACTTCTGCTTGTTTGTGTGTGTGTATGTGTGTGTGAATGCATGTGTATGTGTGTGTTTTTGGTGTGAGAGCTAGAGTTTTTTTGTGCATCGCAGCAGAAAAGGAGGTCAGGGTTTGCACAGAGACTCGGGCATTCATCATTAGCCTGCTGCCGCTGCTGGTAATGTTGCCTGTTACAACCTTGATTAAGAGCCCTGCTTAGTTCCACCAGCCGGTGCGGACGCACAAACACACACACACACACACACACACACACACACACACACACATGATACCAACTACGTCTCTGGTACACTGCAGTTTGACAGGAAACTCTATTTTTTACACCATCACCCAGTTCAGCATGCGTTCGTGTGTGTGTGTGTGTGTGTGTGTGAGTGTATGTGTTTGTTGTTAGGGGGCTGAGCTGTACATGGTCTCTAACTGCGAGCAGGCTTCAGGGCCTGATGAGAAACCTGTCACAGTCACTCATGAAAAGAGCAATTCACCGCTCTACGCACACACACACACAGCAGGAAGTTGCACACAGTCTTGTTGAGTCTACTTGTGAATCATAATGGATGGATGTGCACCTTCATCTCCATTTATGAAAGCCAGAAAACTGCCATGACAGCATGTGTGTTTTTCAGCTGTCTACATGGGATAATGTTTTTTTTGTTCAAAGTATTATGAGGAAAGTAATTAAATGCCATCATGTCACACCACACATCCTGACAACTTTAATTCAAAGTGACTCGTTACATTTTGAAACGTAATTATTCAGCACATATTCACATTTGAAAATCAACAGGTGAAAAGCATGGCCACAGAATAAAATAAATCTTGTCAATAAAAGACAGTCCACTTTCCTTCATGCATGAGTCATCTTGTGTCTGTCTTGGGCCTGTGATCAGTCTACACGAGAATTTTTTTAAATTAATCTTAAAAGGAGTCCATGGACATACTCACTGAAGTGAGTGACCAGTGGTGTTTGGTTTGTAACTTTTTTTTTTTTTTGCCTCATGTTTGAACTGTGATAATTTAATGATGACAGAAAATATTTAATGTGTCTTTTTTTTGTTTTTTAATTTTTTCCCATTTTTTAAAAAATGTCTCTCCATCCCTTTTTCACATGTCATCTCTCCTCCTCCCATTCAAGAAGAGTTGCTTCATCTTTACTCCCATGGCAGGCATCATTGGAAGACATCTCCTTTTGGCCTGGGTCAATGAAATGCCAATAAAGTGCAAGTTATTGTATTTTTTGTTTTTGTTGTTGTATTTATTTTGGTGCCCAATGTGTTTATACTCCTTTCAGTCTTGTCTTCACTGTTGTCAGCCAAATCAGGGTTGAACTCATGATGCCATTTTCCTAAAAGAAAACACACACTGATAAACTGAAACCAGCGAATTTTTGCAGTGTTTGTTTAAAAACAGTTCTGTCGTTACAAAAATTGTTGCTAATTTAATTTTATGTTAATCAAGTACCGTAAACGCATCATTCTTTTATCTGATACCTTCCGAAATAACCCTTTCACATACTGAAAATTTTAGCCTAAATTATTTAAGCAGCACCGAACTTTGTCTAAAAAGACAAGAGTCCATCTGACACCGTCTCCTACGAGGCCCTTAGGCTGAGCTTCATCACAGGGTTGTCTTTTTTTTTGATGGTGAAGTATAAAGTGAGTTTATAGTCCCTCCTCTCCATCACTTTCTGTCTCTGGCACGGTCACAGACACACGACACCAAAGTTATATCATTAAATCTGCTTGTCAATTTCCACCCATCTTCATTCTTTCCTCAGTCTGTGTTCCTTTCTTTACTGTCTGTCTCCTTACTCTCCTCACTCTCCTCCTCTCCCTCTCCCTCCGTGTTGCTGGCATTCCCCTGTGCTGTAAGGTGTGGAAGAGGAGCAGAGACAGTTTGTGTTCCTTTCTTTACTGTCTGTATCCTCACTCTCCTCCTCTCCCTCTCCCTCCGTGTTGCTGGCATTCCCCTGTGCTATAAGGCGTGGAAGAAGAGCAGAGACAGAGCATTTAGTAATGGCTTCTTAATGGGCTTGTCGACAGCCACATTAGAGCGCGCAGGCAGCGGGCGAGACCGGGCAACGATATGCCAAGCCAGATGCCATGCCAGCTGTGGCACTCCGCTCTCTCACTCACACTCTCATTTGTAATCACATTTCTCATACGGATGGACGCCATGTGGGTAAAAGAGAGAAAGCAGGCAGTTAGGCATTTCCCCTCCCAGATCCTCTCAGTATATTCTTGTCATCTGCTGTCTTCTGTGTTTTCTCCGTTGTGTTTGTTTCTATCTGATTCTGCTGCGCACGTTTCTTGTTATTCATGGTCTATGGCACCAACTTAGACTTTCTGTCTTATCTTCCAATCTCTTATGTTTCTTGTCCTGTCTGACTTTGTTGTAAGATCATTGGGTTTCCAGATATTTCTGTTATCAAAATTGATAAAATAATGATGATGACCGAAACAGTTGAAATGAAAAAGTTATTATTGCGCCTGTCCTTTCTTGGGGTTCATACTCCAACAGATTTAATATCCATTAAAAGTTGTATGTGTTTGTTCAGAGAGGAAATTGAGCACATGAAAAAAGAAAGGGGAAAAACATCAAAGGTAAAAATTAAAGGATGGAAAAGGGAGGAAACAAAAACACAAAGATGAGGAAGGTTACAAGGATTCAAGTTTAGCAGCTAAGCACATAAAACTGCTGGAAAGAAGAAGGAAGACTTTAATAAAGAGGAGGGAAAGGAAGGCAGAGAGGGAGGAGTGATTAAATGAATAGATGGATGCTTGAATCAATTAATGAATGTTAATGTGCTACAGTATAACCAAGGACTGGAATGTCATTGCCAAAGGTCTTATAGGTCTCCAGTAGGGGGAGCCATGTGTCAGTGACTCTGGTCTGTGTCAAAGACCTTCATCAGTAAGATTGTGTGTGCGTGTGTGTGTGTGTGTGTGCGTGCATGCTGCCAAAGACTGAATAGTCAGAAGGTGGTTCTTTGTTTCCTCATCTGATTTGATCTCGTTGCCACCAAACCAAATTTTCCTGTGTCAGCGATGATCAAGTGTGATGAGGATGCAAAGAGAATAAGGTGTGTATATGTATGTGTGTGTTTTGGTGCATATGTTCATGTCAAGCTGTGCAGGTACTTGTGTGTGTGTTTATGTATTGGCAGCTGATAACATTTTAGTAGTTAAAGCCTATATACAGACCGGTGGCCCTCTACACTGTATCGACAGCTGCCAATTGTCACTCCAGTGACTGACAGTTTGGTATTGATGGACGGGACCTGCTGACTGAGGGATGGAGGACAAAACAAAAGGAAACAGATCATTGTTGTTGGAGAGGAGCAGAGGACGTGGCAAAGAGAACAAGCAACAAAGGCTGGGACCTATGAAACTTTCTCAAGGTCATGGTAAGGAAAGCGGGGAAAAGAGTTAAAAAGGAGAATTTCTAACTTGAGTCTGGATCCGTTAACCTTTGGCTTTTTTAAGAGAGTTGATTTTCTTGAGAAGTCAATCCATCGTATCTTCCAAGGATTTGCTTACCCAGTCTGTGGACACTACTGTCAGCATGATGATGCTTTGTAGAATAAATTAAAAGGTATAATATTTAGAATCACAATATTTGTTTTCTCTCCAATTCAGAGACTTTTAAAATATGTAAAACATATTTTTGAATATTACCAATCACTGCAAAACACATCATTTAAGTTTATTTACATTACATTACATTCTTTTGCAGATACGTTTATTTCTCCAAACTGACTCAACGGTGAATTTAATTTCAGGTAGGAAAAGCACAGGTATTTCTAATAATATTAACGATAGCTATTCCATTGCATAGTAAGCCATGACAGGAGCTAACTGGAATTCAGCCATCAGTTATTTTACTCAGATTTAGATCTGTGCTTTTCCTGATGTGACATGTCAAAGTGTCCCCAGTGAAAAGGGCCTAAAAGTGTATTCAGCTTCTACTTAATCTAACGTGAAGGATTTAGTGCCATTAGGCATTTAGGTTGTAGATTGCAGTAAATGAATATCCTTTCCCTTCATCCTTCCCCTCCAGGGATGTCGAAAAAACCTGAATATTGCTAAAACTGTATAGGCACTAGTGTTTGATTTTTCCACAGTAAAAAACTGGTGAACTTGTAGCGAATTGAGTGACTGCAGGGGAATGACAGGGTTGCAAATACATTAACTTGTACTTTATAACTAAAAAATTACCCCGAGGCGGAGAAGATCCGTGTTTGGAGTCTAGATTTTGACATGGCTTTAGGTATGGAAACACTACAGTTCTACTGTAAACTGGTCAATTCAGTTACTCTTTTGAAAAATTAAGCTGACTCTCGCATAACGTGAATCAAGCAGCTGGCACGTGTCACAAATGTTATCTGCGCTACAGCGGTTTTTTAGGGGTAGTGCAAGAACTGTTTTAGAGCCAGTCTGAGTAAAAAAAATAGAACACATTATTACTTCAATTTTCACTTACTTGTAGCTTGTTAGTTGGCTTTTTTTCTTTTTTTGATAAACAGATATCAAAAGCCCTTAAATTACATGGCTTCATGGAGAAGTAAATGAAGAAACACTCTGAACATCACTTTTTTTTTTTTTTTAAATTTAAATTTTTTTTTTTTTTTTTTAGTTTTCGTTGTTTTGGCAAGTAGTTTTGGCACAAGCTGCCATCTTTGCATGTCTTCTGATTGACCTTCGCAGCCCATCCCCAACACACACAGATATACAAATCACCAAACTATCATGTACACACATGCCGGACTCACACTTGTGTCTATCACTCTATGTGTGTGTGTGTGTGTGTGCGCGTGTTGCTTCACCTCAGGAAACTTGTGGCTAATTCCATTAGTGGGAGGAGAGACTATGTAAATGAGAGGAGACAGCTGGTGGTGAGGGGAGGCTGATGGAGTGAGCCTGGGGGGTCACAGACACACACCCACTCATAGTCACACACAGACACACATTGCTACACTTTCACACGTGCACACATTTTCTTCATAACGATATAAGGAGACAACCCATGCTCACAGTAAAGGTGTTGAACACTGACACAAGGTTTTATTCATTCATTGTTTGGAGGGGAGAGGCCGAGGCCTTCAGTTTGCCTTCCTTAGACAGTATGTTGTAAAAAGCAGTCAGGAAATGTCAGGAGAGAAATGGGGGAAAACTTTTTATGTGCACAACTACACAGCTGCACTTTGTCAACCTGCATTGCACAAACTTGCTGCTGCTTAATGTGTTTGCATTCAGCGGGCTAAAAGTAAAACCCTATGTCCTAAAATCTACATTTACATAATGCTAAATATGTTTCAACTGAGGTCTAATGTCCCAGCAATTAAACCTTTTATCAATATATGGAGGAAAGATAATACTTCCTGCACTGAAAAAAATGCCATTGAACATATTTCAGTGAGTGAATGTTTCCTGTAAGACACCTTTGCCAGAATAAAGTAGAAGTAGGTTTATTTACTGTACATGCAAGACGTGCATAAACATCAAGGAATCAAGAAAAATGCATTGTCATTTTTGCAGTGCAAAAACAAAATTCTGCTTCAACACATTTCTGCTGCTATATAGGAGGAACATGTTGCTACTGATGTCAGACAGTTCCTGCAGTGTAATATTTTTGAAATTTGCATCTATTGGAATGTAGTTAACAACAATGTAAACACAGATGAATCCTCTGGGCAGGTAAAATGATCGACTTCTCAGCATCAGAAACTCGACATCAGGTGAACACCATCCATCCATTTTGACTGCACCTGTTAGATTCCAAGCATTATTCATGTAGACACAGAGCTCTCCTTCTCTCTTGTGTCCTGTCTGCTCTGAATAAGGCTTGCCCATCTAGTGCAATAGCTTCATCTGGACAGGGTAACCATGTCTCACTAAAGATGTGTACACAACAGTCTCATCCCTGATCTCCCGTTGCTGAGTCAGCCGGAGTCGTATCTCCATCCCCTTGTCTTAGATCGTAAGTTTGACAGAAGAAAGCTTGGCAAAGAGAAATCTGTAGGTCCACCTCTGATGCCACCTCTCTTTCCTCTTTCTCTGTGACGGGCACATCTCCTTCTGTGACACCTGGTCCCACTGATCTGACTTGCTGGTTGGCAGATGCCATGGGAATCATCAAATATAATGTATCAAAGACATAGAAGCATACATACGCGCGTGTGTGTGTGTGTGTGTGTGTGTGTGTGTTAGGGTTGATGGGTTGGAGTAGGGGGGTGGGTTAGACAAAAGGTCCAGATGGTTAGAGAGATAGATGGAGTGATAGATAAAGACAAGGAAAGATGAAAGATGTCATCACTGCTTATCATTCAGAGGCCTCTCTCGTTGGTCACTGCTCTGCTTACACACACACATACACACATGCACACACAGGCAGGTGTTGGTCATAATCCTATTGTGTATCAGCAGTGACCACAGTGCAGGACTCTCTCATCACATGTCACATCACACACACACACTATAATCCTGTCAGTAACTGTGATGGAATTTAGAGGGGATTTATATATTTTTTTCTAAATCTAACAGCACACTGTGAAACATGGGAGCAAGAAGTATGGGCCCAGACATACTTGCACACACATATTTTTCGTTTCTATTCTTTCTGCACTATGTTTTTGTGTCACTTTGATCCCCTCACATCTGTTCTTCCTTTGTTGCAGTATCAGCTTGCAGCCTTTCCAAATGCCTGGAAAGGCAACCTATACAGTCAACTTCTACCTTCATGGCTTCAAAATATGTCTGATTCTTTTTCTTCCTCATGGCAGATTTTTATAATATTGTAACCAAATTAAAGTGAAAGATATGAAACCTATGTGGGACTGGAAATGGCTGCAGGTAAAGGCTACTAAGTGCTGCTGAATGTTCATAGCTGTACATTAAACTGTCCTAAAGCAAAGGGGCAGCATGTTAAAACAGTAATTGTGTGGGGGGTTTTGCTTTAAAGTGAGGTATTGTTGGCTGAATGTGATGTACTGTGCTTGATTGACAGGAAATGAGAGAGGAGGCTGGGCAGTCGGTCATATCATTAATGTGATAGGTAATGCCCTGAGGATACACAGAGACACCCACACACACACACACACACTCACTTAACGGAGTGACTGTCTGTCTCTGTATACACTCCTAAGTTTCTCCATCTGTCTGTTCCTTCCTCTCGATCTCCTTTTCACGTATACATGAACAGTTTGTCATTTTTTCTTTTCACATATATTCTTCCATCTCTCTCTAAGTCACTCACACACACATTGGTATATACACTCAATGTTTGGCTGTATGGCGTTTTGCTGCAGGTTAATAATGAGAGGAAAGGTGTGTGACCCTGTCAGAAGTGTGAGAAACTGACCCAAAGAAATCAGACAGGGGCCGAGACCCCCCCAACCCCGAGGGCATAAAGTGGTGTGTGTGTGTGTGTGAGTAATAGTTGGGGAAAACTGTGTGTGTCCATCCCCATCTCCTCATAGATGACATATGTGTGGCCATTTACATATTATTACCTTTCTATTGGATACGACGCACCACACACACACACACACTCACACAGGGATCTGTGGATTGGCCTGGTGTGATGCCCCTGTCAGATGTCAGGATGCAGATGGGATGGGATGGGGGGGGGGGGAGTGGGTCACGTCTGTTTCCCTCTCTCTATCAAAAACACACACACACACACTCACACTCACACACCTGTCTTGGCCCCCTAAGGTGCCCAGTTACTAAGAGAGTTGTCAGCACGTCTGTGTGAGGCTTCAACTGTTTGACATCTGCCAGCGACCCCCCAAAACTTGCACACACAT
>JAQLOL010000001.1:7793355-7803478 GCA_029783665.1 Naso thynnoides
CCCTAAACCCCTTAGTCCCCTTTGTAGTCTCTCTTTTTCCCCAGATTTCCTCCATTCTCTCCCCCTCCCTAATTTCCTCTCTACCTTTCATCCCTCTTCTAATCTGTAGCTTCCTACTTCCTCTGTGTGATTCAACTTAATCTAATCACTTCTTATGCTCCTTTTTCTCCTCTTCTTCTACCTCGCTTTCTCTAACTTCCTTTCCTCTCTTTTTCTCTGGTCAAGTTAAACATTTATGAGCCGCTTTTAACAAGACAAGTCTGCCATAATCCTCTCCACGTCCTCTCTATCTCTTTTTCCTTCTCTCTCTGCTTTCAAACTCCTCTCCTCCCATTTAAACTCCTCATCTTTTCATCGTGCCCTTTCCTGCTTCTCCTCTGCCCTCTACATCCTCACTCTCTTTCCTCTCTCCCCCTCTCCTCTCATGCTAAAACCATTGCTCACCCCTTCTCTACCTCCCTCTCTCTCCTCAGTTCACCTCTCGTGCTCCTCCTCTCCCCCTCTCACTTTATCTCTCCGTTCCTTCACCTCCCATGTCTCCTCCCTCCTCACCTCTCCTCCCTGAGAGGAGGATATGGGATCAGAGGATGTAATTCACTGACAAGGGTATCTATATTTAATATTAATGGGCGCATAGGACCCTTCACTCTCACACTCACACACACATATGGACACGCACATGCTCAGTGCCAAATAAAGAGTGATCAGAGGATATGTAAGGTGCTGCGTTGTAGCCCCCAGGATAGACGCATTGTGGACACACATGCAACACACATACACACACACACCTACCCGCGTAGCACTCGGCGCTCCAGGATGGATGTGGCATCATTAGGCAGAGGAGTGTGGCCGTTCTCAGCAGAAACGGCCACGCCGGCGGTACACATCAATCTAGCGCCGCACGCTCCCTGAGATACTGTCTCGTTCCCACACACTCACAAACAGAGAGAGAAGGAGAGAGGAACAGAGGAGTCAGTGAGGGTTTTTTTGTACAAGTACAAACATATACACACACACACACACACAACACGGGCCTTGTAATGCATCGGACTTCTGCTATCTCCCTTACTCTGCCTCAGTTTCTGCCTCTCTCTCTCTCTCTCTCTCTCTCTATCTTTCTCTTTCTCTCTCTCTCTCTCCCTCTCTCTCTCTCTCTCACACACACACACACACAAACACGCACACACACACACTCACATACTTCCATAGTCTAATTTATTTACTGTTGAAAAGTGCCACCAAGGAGAAAGGGACAGAGGAGAGAAAAAAGAGAAAAAATATGTTTATCTTCTTCTTCGCTGCACTTGTTTTAGTCTTTCTCTTTTTCTATTGTCGTCCTCATACTTTTCATCCCGGTGTACTTCCTTTGACATAACTTCTGTTGATTGGTTGGTTGGTTTGCTTAATGTACGACAAACATATATATGTTGTAACATTATATAAATGTAAACTTTGTCCATGGTATTACATATTGGATTAAAATAACCTTTGGAAGAGATTATTCATATTTGGTAAGCATAATATTTTAATATGCACACCAGCTCAAGTGCTGCTTGTGCCTTGCATCTTTGCTCAGGAGTTTTAAATGGTACAGTTCTGTTCAAGTCATTATTGTCAACAACAGGAATTTATTTTTGCAGCAAGGCAGCTCAAGAAAAGCATCAGAAAGTAAGCATTATAGTAAAACAGCAAAATAACTGATCTTTAAACTGCCAGGACTGCATAATATGTTGAAATCACTTGGAGCAAAATCTGCCATTTTAGAAATTATTTGAACAAACTGACACTAACTTAAGAGTTTATTAC
Source organism: Naso thynnoides (assembly GCA_029783665.1). NCBI lineage: Eukaryota > Metazoa > Chordata > Actinopteri > Acanthuriformes > Acanthuridae > Naso > Naso thynnoides. The sequence continues at coordinate 7,795,162 of JAQLOL010000001.1, forward strand.
ACCTCTTTGTGGTCATTAAAGGAAAGAACGTTTCAGTTGTTTTCGGCACACATGTTTAATAAACAATGAAACAAAACGTGACACTGAACACTTCTGCTGATTCCTCATGCTTGACCCTGAACTTTGGAAGGCAACTCGTACTCTGTGTGTGTGCGTTTTCACCGGCATACGACAAGGACACTTTAACACATTGAAAAATTTGTTGGTATGTTATTAACATTACACATATTCCAACAAGTGAAAAGTGAAAGTGAAAGAGAAAGGAGAACTTTTTGGGGGATAAACTGTCTTGGCATTTTTTTCTTTCCAATTTATGTTTAAAAAAATTTACATTTGGATTAACATTTTTTAAGTTCTGCATGTCTGTTTTTCCATCAATTTTAAAATGTTCCTCACGCATCCTAATAATTTCCATATTTGTTGTTTTAGCTGCAGCATATGTGTTCAGTGGTTTAACAGCAATATATTACAGAGCAAATTCACACACATTTCTGCTTTAATATGGTGATTTCTAACATAAAAAGTTTTATATCATCTATACGCTTCAGGTGTTTCAGCATATTATAGAGTTTTCCATGTGCTAATGATCTCCATATCAGAGTTGTTGAGAATAACAAGCGTCTACTGCAGATACCATCTGCCTGCAGGCTACACACAGTCTGGTAAGTGTGTGTGGGTGTGTGTGGTGTCTCCTTGGCTTCAATTGATCTGTGGGTATCATGCTGTATCAAGTAATAGAATGCGTTGGGACAGGGGCAATATTTAAATGACGGAGTATGTGTGTGTGTGTATGTGCACAGACACAAGTATCTACCTGTGTTTGTGTGTACGTGTGTGCACCAAAGTCTGTATGTGTGTGTGTGCTGAAATAAAAAGAGAGGTTGTGGGATGAGCGCAGAGCAGAGTTTCTCCGATCCTTCAGCCGACAGACGAATAGACGGCCCTATTGGTAATCAATGGTAAAACTCGAGCCATTGAACAAGTGTCCGCCTTTTCAATTGTGTCCCGTTTGAGAAACAATTTGACAATAACGTCAGCTTGAGAAAAAGACACACAGTCAATATACAGGGAGAGCCGTGTGAAGGACAATTTAGGGAGCGTCGTCATCTATACATGAATGTGTGTGTGTGAGTGTGGTGTGTGTTCTTTGTGTGTTTTTTTTTTTTTTTCGGACAGTACTGACAGCAGAGCATTGTATACCCTTCACTGATAAACAGCTTCTAGAGTCATTAAAACAGAGTTAGTGTGTGCACACACAGACACACACTGAGTCGCAGAGACACCAAAGACAAACGTTTCAAATAGAAATTTATTCACAGATTAATGTACAGCTCAAATTCAATTTTCTATTCATAGTTCAGTTAAGGGATGGATTTGTTTGGATTGTGGAATGATGAGGAAATTGAGTGAATGTTATCGATGCTTTAGTTTCTTAGATGACTATTAAAATCACTACACTTTACGATCCTAATAGTCTTTACATGGTGAGAAATATGCTTAAAAAATTGAGGATTAAAATTGTTTTGCTTAACTACTTCATCAATATCAAATCATTTACCAAGTAATTTATATTATGTGGGAATATAATGTCAATGCAAACAAGATTTTTAAATGATAATCCTGAAGTTAGCCCTAAGTTAGCAGGAATATTTTTATTTTTATTTTCAATTACATTTAACCAATTCTACATTTGCAGTGTTTGAAAAAAAAAAAAGTTACTAAAAAAGTTAAGCTACAAGATCTCAAACTTTTGGTCACTTGAACAGCAGCTGTTTCATTTCAGACCGACCTGTCGTTCTCTTATCACCGAAAAACTGTCTCCCTCTGTCTGTCTCTCTCCTGTTCACTTGCTGCCATCTTTTGTCTCTTTGTGCCGGCACCTCTCATCCTTCATGGGACTGCGGTTCTCAGAAGTTCTTCCAAGGAGAACATTTGCACACAAGGAGGTTGTGTGCATCAGTGTGGAGAATTGTATATGCCTCTCTTTCTGTGCATACGTTGCTGCTGAGGGATGTGTGTCTGTGTGTGCAGTGTGTCTACATGTATGTAAATTGCTTTCCAAGTGTGTCTGTGCACGCATGCACACCTATGCATGTTTTATCTCCAATCATCAGTGTGTGCATGTGAGCCATTTAAGATGTTTTCAGACTATTTTTAAAAGTTTTTGATTCTCAACACATTCAAGTGGACACATGCACACAGAACTGGACTGTCTTTGGATGTTAGTGCTCAAATTGTTGCAGTGTGTGTGTGTATGTGTGTGTGCTTGATTAAGGCAGGGGTCCCCGTAGCGCTGCCCCCTCCCATCCATCAGATGTATACCTTCCTGAACAGGCAACATATTGCCTGGGACGCAAAGACGCGGTTGGGGATATCAATTTCAACTGCGTGTGTCCCGTCACACACACTCACACAACTACATACTGATAGATGCACATAACCACACATGGTGTAACACATACTGACTGATTAGAGAAACACACACAACACGCACAAAACATGTGAGGGGAGGGCAGAAGTGAAGGGGGAAGAGGAAAGTACTAGCACACTACCGTGCTTTTGTCTGCTGAAAGAGCAAATTTTACATGGTAAAAAAGGAAGGGGTGATAGAATAGCAACTGTATCTATTTTTTTTTACTTTTAGTTATTATTTTTCTTTCTCATCATCCTGATTTTTGTCTCTGTATATTTTGAAAACCTTTGTCTTGCCTTCAGTTCGGTCAATGTGAATCTGTGGTTTGCAAATAAAATCTGTCAAGCTGTGACCGAAAAAGTAATGAATTAAATCTCGCCATTCCCTCGGGTATTGTAAGTTTATTTATGGGCCGCCAAACTGTAACCCATCCAGACAGAGACTGGCCCCGTTTGTCCCATTAGCCATGAACACAGTGGCCAGGCAAGTGTGTGTGTGCGTGTGTGTGTGCGTGTGTGTGTGTGCGTGTGTGTGTGGATCAATAACAACCCTAGAGGTGTGGATGGTGAGGAGCAAGGTGAGGGTCAGGGTTAGCCGTCAAGTGTAAGACAAATAAGAGGATAAACAGATGAGAACGTCAGCGAGAGAGATTGAAGTAAATGAATTACAGGAGAGAAATTAAGAGAACGAGATATTGACTCGAAGTGGAATTGTGTATTGTCATTATATATTGGATTGTTCCATGTGTGCGTACTCCATACACAAACACATTTACCAATTTCTTACTCTTTCTTATCTCTGTTAATGACATGGCAGTGTTGGTTCTTTAAAAATGTTTCATGTAAATGGTGTACATTTATCCATTTTTTGTATGACCAAAATAATTTGTGTCTTAGTAATTGTTCTCGATAAAAAAGATCCATGGTGAAAATTTGCAAAAAAAATTTTTGTAGTTTGTCAGTTTTGATAAAAATTAATGGAAATGAAGGTAAATGAGGTAGACAAATTAAAGTGTTACATATGTTTACTGGTGCACAAAGACTGAAAATGTAGTTTTTTGACATTTATTCACAGAAATACATATTTAATAAAATGGACACACATGTATCAACATATGTCTCAAATGTTACTCATTATTTGGAGGTTTTGATTGAATATAATAAGGTATTTAATTAATATAATATTATTAATATTGTGTTTTATCATGGCAGTCACTCAAGTTGCCTTCACAGCTGACAAACTACTTTTTTTTCAGTGATAGCTTCATCTGTCAGCCACACACACACTCATACACACACTCACACACACACACACACACACACACACACACACACACACAGCACACACACATCACGCTCCAGCACGTACGGGGACTACTAGCTTTTGCTCTCTACGTAATTGAATCAAAATTTCCACCACCAAAAAAAGAAAGAAAGAAAGCATGGCGTCAGCAGCTTCTGTTCGTTTTTGCATGGCCACTGATTGTCCTTCCTCCTCCACTCTGGAAACTGTAATATACAGTCCAAGTTACTCCACAGGCCACAATGAATTTACCAAAACCTCAGACCCTTTAGTAATTTCATACAGAAGCAAAAAGAAGTTCTCTGTTGCTGTCATGTCTGTGTCTCTCTCTCGTTACCTTTCTCCCCCACTGATCATCTCTCTGTCTCATACATGGTTTTCCACATGGCGTAACTATATCAAATGAAGTCCATACACACACACACACACATGCGCACGCGTACACAGTCCTATTGTCATGATAATGGATTCTGTGTTGTTGGCTCTAGGGTCAGCAGGTCAACATAAGCTTCTTAATGGACTGTGAAATAACCCTTACTGCATTAACCTCCCAGATCTCACATCTCACACACGCTCACATGTGCATGCATTCTCATACGTGTAAGTGCATACATGCAGAGACACATGCATACACACACTGCCCCCCCCCCCAGCATAAACACACAAAAGCTTGGACACGATTTGACTGGTCTTTAATTGGCAGAGCGATAACACCTTGAGGATGGAGAGAAGATCCCTCAATCAGATGGAGTGATGGAGCGAGGGATGGAGAGGAGAGAGGACGGGAGGGCTGAATGCATGGAAAACAGAAGAGCGAGCCCACGAAGAGGACAATGTGTGTCAGGCAGGAGCACATAGCTTGTCCTGTGCTTGGACTCTGGGCAACCACACACACGCGCGCACACACTTTCATAGGCCTACATTAAGATAATGCGCCGCACACATACTGCTTTGCCTTTTAGAGTGTATTATAAAGTGAAGGATGTTGAAGTGCAAGCTCAGAGTAAGTGAGAAGCTGCTGCTGGCTAAGTTTGACCTCAGCACAGTGTCATTCTCCATATGCTCACCTCTTATACAGTTATTCCATGTATTCTAACCCTAACCCTCCCATCCATCCATCCATTTATCTACCTGTCTGTCTGATGATCATTTATTATTTAAAAACTGCAGATTACTTGGACTGGATTATTTAATTTTTAAATGTGTGTGTGAGGGCTTAGGTCAAAAACTACATGTGTACTATACCATCAGAATCCAAATCCAAAATTGTCGTTTGTTCTATTGGCAACAGACCTTCAGGACTACATGTCTCCTCTCCTCTTTTGCCTCTTTTGGGTGTGTCCCCGAGAGGAGCTCACAGTGGATTTTTGGGGGGGATTTAGCTCCACGTCTTAAATCAGTCTTAATTTTTGCTCTCTGCCATTAAAGAGCCGCCATTAAGCTCTTCTCTTCTCGCCTCATTTCCCTCTTCCTCTTGTTTCACTTTTTCAATTTGTGTGAGAGGGGGAGTTCACTCCTCATAAAATTTCACTTTGGCCAGCCTATCATTTGCATCTGAGCCAATAAATGGCAATTAGCATTAACAATTAAACCAGCCAGTGGAACCGCGGGCAGCTCCCTGAGATGGCCTGATGGATGGGAAGGTGGATAAGAAGGAAGGGAGGGAAGGTTCAGTGTGTGTGTGCATGTGTGTGTATATGTGTGTCTGTGTGTGTGGCTACTTACTTCATGAACTCTCACAGGGCAATCCAGTATATCTTGCACTTTCATTTTCTTCCCAAAGCTAATTTATCTACTGTCTCTGTGGCATAATCTCAACACACACACAAACGCATACACACACCCCTGCACACATATGCAGTGTGGGCACGAATGCCAAGCTGGCACACCATTTGGTGCTCAGATATCGCACAAATTTTCCTTGTTAATTACACTCATTAAATAACAACTGTTTCCGGCGCATCCATTTTATTTTATAGTTCTGTTTTTCAGCACAGCAAAGTGTTTCAGATTCATTCATAAAGAGCTGATGTAATGAGGCCACCCCTGGCCTGATAATGTCTGTTGTGTCAAATTGGGTTGCTATTAACACATCTTTAGCTGAGACTGATATTTTTAACACAAGAGCTATCTATTGAACCCCAAAGGAGAGATTTGTCTTGTCGTTGCTGTATATGTTCGAAAAAGAAGCACTTTCCAAGTTTGTGCCTCCCTGTTGCTTGAAAAGGATTACTGATTATAGAAAAAACAAAATAATGGCCGCCCCGTACTTGAGGACTCATTGAAGCAGAGCTCACAGGAAGCAAAGAGCATTACTGAAAGTGACTTAAACATCTGGTTGAACACGTTTGTATATGTAAAAAACATGACTTCTGTATCTTCTTTCTACATATGACTCAAAATATCGCAATTGTTAGGCAAATATGTCATGATAATGAATTATGATGTCATTTGATATGGATCTCTTATGATGAAATTTGACAATCTTTTCATTTTTCATGATTAGAAGGTAAAAATTAATATTTATATGGAAAAATGTTCTATAAAATTATCAAATTCTATTTTGTTGGTGTCTAAACAAAACAAGCATTTACGATAAGGTGCTGCTGACAGTTGTGCACAGGCTGCCTTCACGTGACCTACCCCCCTGTGTGCACCTTCACTATGCCGGCGGTGAGAATATTGTTGGTGGATGGTGACGATCAGTCCATCTCCATACATTAATCACCACCAATAGAAAGCCCTGACACAGCAACTACAGCAGTGCCACTGCCCTGCCTAACAAAGCATAGAGCAAGGACACACAGCGCCAACAGCGGAAAGGCAGAAAAGAGGAAGAGAGGGAAAGTGTGTGTGTGAGTGTGTATTGGGAGGAGGGTGCAGAGAAAGAAAGAGAGATGGGGAGCTAGATGGGAAAATATGGAAATGCAGAAAGAAAACAATCATGCTTTATGTTTCCCCCTCTGTCCTAACCTTTCTTCTTTTGTCTCTCTTTCTCCATCTCTCTCTTTTTCGCTTGTTCTCCTGGTTTTTATTGTTATTACCACGGCAGCGCCATTAGAGAGCTCTACGTTCTTCTCCACTGGAGCAATAAATGAAGAGGGTCTCACTCCTTTTTCCTCCTCATCCTCGCCTTTCTCATCCCTTCTTCAGGTCCCCGCTCGTCTCCTTTCTCACCTCCCATCGCCTTCTTCTCAGCAATGTTAACTGGTAACTACTTACTGTAACTAGTTACATGTAGTTACAAAATAAATGTGATTGTATTCTGTTACAGTTACTGAGAAAAAATATGTTACTAAGTTAGAGTTACAAATGAAAATGTTGGTGATAATAAAGGGATGTCCAAATATATTCTCTTTGGTGAAACCTTAAATAAAAATTCTATTATTTAAAAATTATAAGTTTGTTTCTCTGCGTCTGTGTGCATTCCTGCACACAGGGGGCCAGCATTCCTGAACAAACAGAGCCACTGGGATTTGAGTACAACACCAACAAGTAAGGCTGGCTTACACAGAGCTGTCTCATATGTCTTGACAAGCTCCATTCACTGGGTAATGTGCACTCAAGTTTTGAGCCTTGTTGTTATTGTTTCTCTTGTTTAAATTTGCAGGGCCTCTCATCTGCCAATCAGATCAATGCACACTGCTGTAGGCATCCGAAGTCTGCCTGCAGCCAACCAACCACATCAAGACAGTTGGCCATGTTGTAGGACAGAAACATCTTTTAACGCTTTAAATCAATCAGTGTTTTCTTGTTATATAAGGAAAGGACTCTAGCGTGACTGCACAGAATGGAGCTTGCTCACCAGCAGTAAAAATGCAGTCAACACTTGAATGCTTGAACTAAAATTTGAGGTAACATCTAAGTTAATGTACCTAAAATAAAAAAGCTTTGAAAGCCAGTTTAAAATATTGATTACAGAGGCAATCAAAAAGTAATCAAATGTAATAAAGTACATTTTTTTGATGAAATAATTATAAAAGTTACATCAATTATTATTTTCCAAAAGTAACCTTCCCAAAACTGTGTCAAATTTCTCCTCTACTCATCTGCAATCTTTCTCTTCTTCATCCTTCTGCTCACTTCTCTTCCTTTCCTCTTCTTCACTGGTGTTTAATTTGCTTTTGGATGGTAGCTCCTCTCTTTTTGCTTTCTTTCTTCTTTTCTTCTTTTCTCTTATGGTGTTTTCTCCTTTCCTATCATCATAACAGAAGCCCGTTGACCCTATCCCACTTTGTAAATCACACACACACACACACACACACACACACACACACACACACAGAGGATGTGATGTATCATACTTGTAAGGAACAGATGTTGCAGCCATGACAAATCATCATCTTATTAAATACTGGTTTGCTCAGAACACAATAGAAACAGTTTGGTCCATTAATTAGTTGTCCAAATGCTCACATACACAGAAGACTCTGTTATGGGGCGACAGTCACTTCTGTGAGCAGTTCTATGACACTGAGCATCTATGATGCTTTTGAGATACTTAGACCTTTGTAAATTTATATTTTTCAATGAAATAAATAACTTTTTTTTTTAGATTTTCTGGCACCTAGACAGTGTTTTATGGTTTCAGTGTTTTACCTC
>JAQLOL010000001.1:7819631-7831398 GCA_029783665.1 Naso thynnoides
ACACGTATAGAGGAGGTGGTACTGTATGTATTGTGGCAGCTCTCTGGGAAAAGCCTGTGGGTCTGGCCAGAGAAAAAAGGCAAAAAATAGAATAGAGCCGTCAAGTTGCTGCGACTCCACTGGGCCAATTCAAATCTTTTTCACACTCTCTAGCGAGACCTTACACACACACACACACACACACACACACACACACACACACACACACTGGCATGATTCACACTTCTATATCTTGGTCTGTGCTTTGGTTTTCTGTTCCCTGCATTCTCCCTCTGTTTTACTCCGTATCTTTATTTTGATTTTCTTTTACAGTAATCTTTGTGCAAAGAAGTGCAGAATGTCGCTGAACAACCTGGGCGGAGGAAGAGTGAGCATATGGCAGAAATACAAGGAGGAAAAGAAATGGAGTTATCAAACACTCAGCGTCCAATTTAGTCCTGATCTCTTTCATCAGGTCTGCTCTCTTCTCTCTTCCCACACACTGTCAGAGAACACCTTTGTGTGTGTTGCATGTGTGTGTGTGTGTGTGTGTGTGTGTGTGTGTGTATGTGTGTTTATGTGTTGTGATGTATAAGCTTTCCGATCCTCAAACACAGTCAGCCGATCTAAACCAAAGCTTTGTGTCTGGAAAGTTGTGACATTGAGAGGTTGGGAACATTTTCCGCCTGCAGTGATTCTATTTTTTTCCTTCAACAACATTTTGATGGTTAAGAACATTAGTCAGAACCCAGTTTTTGTTTTTGTTTCCTGGACATTGGAGCTTGTCTGTAAGCTCTCAGGAAGCACTGGAAAAGTCTGGGGGCTTCAGTGCTTTCAGTAGCAAAACTCTAACATACTGTCAGTGAAACTGTTTTTAAAGACTTTTTGAAGCATCCGTGTGAATGCTGCCACTATTCAAAGTTGCCTGGAGCCATCAAGAGTTTTGAAGCATGTTTGAGATTTCATGACAAAAGTATGAATCACTGTGCAGTTTACAGCAGTTTTACTGGCTGATTGTAGTGATCACGTAAAGCTTATAAAGTTCACATCTATGATTAAATATCAGCAGTTGTTAAAAGTCACAGAAGGGTTTATTAGGAGATTTCACAGTAGGGGATGGGTTTTTCAACTAAAAAGTTTACTAATAATGGAACGTATAACATACAACTATTGTCTCAAACAACATGTTCAATAAAATAAGAGTTGACATCAATACCACAAAGCCAGTGTGCACATAATGAAGAATCTCTAGGCAACGTTACAGTAAGACCAACTCAGCCCTGGGCTTGCTGATGCACATGCAGAAACTGGGTTGTCCAGCAAAATTCCCACGTAAAAAAATGTGTAGTGGGAGACGGTTTCAAAAGCTCTCAAAAATCAAAAACAAGCAAACAAACAAAAAATTCTCAAACAAGCAGTTTTGATGGAACATTTGGCCCCTAACTGGCCTTCTGACAAATACATTTGCATGTTTGATAAACAAATTTCATTTTAACTGTCCTGGAGTTTCGCCTGTTTGGACTGTTAAGAAAGCCAGTCTATACCATGGCTATCATTAACTTAAATGATATTTTGTAAACTTCGTATGTTTTCACATTTCACAATGTGTTTACCTCTAAAAGTCCTATAAGTATGAATATCAGTACTAGCAATATTTATCTATAGATATAAGAATAACTCCGGTTTCCTTTGCCTTTTTGGCGCGCACGTGTGTGTGTAATTGATATAGAGTGCCACACAATCACAATTTGTGATGGAGAAGCAAAGCAGCAGTTACGAGTGTGTGTATGATTATGTGTGATAGAAACAGATCGTCTGTCCTGAAAGCAGAGCATGAGCGTGTGTTGGTGCCTATATGTGTGCTGCAGCCACACGCTCTACTTTCTGAGAGCACAGGGCGGAGGGAGTGAAGCGGAGCGAGGCGTAATTAGGCCACGACTTGAACTCTCTTAGTTCCTCCCTGAGCGGGGGCACAGGGTCATGCCAACTATTATAAATCGAGCTGGGTTGTATAAGTGTTCAGGTGTGTCTTTGCTGGTAATGTGTGAAAAGTTTGTGCCTGTGTGTATGTGTGAGGGATTAAATGTGAGGCTGCTTCTTACCGATTTAAATTGGACTCTTAAATATCTCACAGGGCAGCCTGGTTTCTCACTTGTGCATTATATGCTTGTGATTACGTGCACTCAGCTGTTTGTGTCATACCACACCACGTTCTTTCTCAGTTTCTTAACACTTACTTCACATTCTTTGCACATATTTAAATATGGCAATGTGTAATGAAAGTGGCAGGAGTTGCATAACATTTTTAATTAGTGCTGCATTCAAAACATAAACAGTTCACATTATATGCAACATATAGGCCCTTGGCTGGAGTCAAACCCAAGCTGCTGCTATATGGTCTCAGCTTTAATACATGAATGCGTTCTAATATGTGAGCTGCTGAGGCAACTCAGTGTCTGTTATTTTCTGCAATACACATGCTGAAAAAAACTCAACAAAGAGAAAATAAAAGTAGCGGCCCTGATTTTCACTAAAACCTTCAGTTAGCAAAAGTTTTAGTGAGTTTAACAATTCAGGCAATGTGAAGTATCATTCTCTTTACTATGGTTACTTGCAGTCTGAGGACAAAATGTACTTGCTGTTTAACCACTTGTTCCTAAACACAAACGACTAGATACTTGTTCAAGTACTCAACTCTGTATTGCCTGTGTTACTGGAGGACACCACTAGAGAGTACACAAGAGCATTCAGACATGAAGGCCCTGCAAAATTTCCAAATTTGCACAGAGTAAATAATTAGCATTATGTCAGTCAAGCAGTTTAGCATTTTCTTAACTCATCATAGATGATATGTGAAGCAATCAAGCACATCATAACAATGGTAGGATTTTCCTCTCATTCTACCAATGCAAGAAACTGATGATGAGAAACACCAGTAGCAGTTTTAAATGTCTGCCAGGATGTTTGATAGTTTGCATGCACATACACAGTGAGCCAGTCAGTTCAGCAAAGCACTTTGCCTTCACCCTCCACCCTCCCTCCGTTACTGTTCATTCGATTATTGCATCTTGCAGACACGTAACATTGGTTTTTGAGGATGTGCACAACCACCGCACTTAACGGCTGCAGAATGTGCAGTGATGTCACGATATGCACACATACATGTAGTTAAAAGCAAGCTATATTTTCGGTCTAATGTACAGTCTGTAACACTTCCCACTGCCTTCAACTGATTTGGCGAGGCCTTCAACCCAGTAAAAGCTGCACTCCTTAGCATTCTTAATTAGTTGGTATGGAAATGAAACTGACATTGTTCTATAAATTACTTTTTTTTTTTGTCTCCGACTTGCTGATTGCCCATTTAGGGGCCACTGATCAATTAAAGTCCTTTTGTAACCTCCCCTGCACCCACACACACAAACACACTCATCCCATTAATGAGCGGACGGCTAATTAAGACTCAAAAAGGCGAGGGAGTCACTTCCTTTTGATTGATAGCACCCACCGTCTTCTCTTTCTGCTATTTTGCATTTTAATGTTCATTAATAAACTTTTATTGTTTTGTTAATTATAATACCAGCCTCCCCCATTGAGATAATAACCGAACAGAGCGATTTGTTCAGAAAGATTTTCTGCCACATGAAGGAAGATGACGGACAGATTGGCAGGACAAAGAGAGAAAAAGAGATGAAAAGATGGAAAACAAAAGAGACAAAAAATAACTGTAGTGAGAAAATAGCAGGAAGTGGTGCGTGATGTATGGCAGGGAGAATTTAAACAACGAGCTTTTTTGCATACTCAAACAAACTAAACATTGCGACTGCACTCGTTGTTAGTGTTTAATTGAGTTTTCAGTGGCCTGGCCTTTGAAGCAGCAAGTGTCCACAATGGCTGATTGAAATCTGGACAACCTCCTGAAATGTTTGCCCTCTGCTGATGCAGATTTGCAGTGTCTGAAAGCATAAACCAGCAAACTCTTCCAAGACAATATTGAAACTTTCACTCAAACTTTATTTTTTACTTAACATAAGGCTAAATAAGGTAATTTGAGACACAAAATGTATGTACAGTGTATATACTTCTTTCTGTGCGTGTCTCTACAGGGGTCAAACAAATTAATTGCTGCAACATCTAATTTTTTCATGCTTAAGTGCATCTGCTTGTGTAGGTGTTCATTTATGTGCGTATATGAGTGTGTGTGCGTATGCCTGGGCGTGTGTATGTGTGTGTTGTGCGTTTGCGTATTTAAATGTGCATGTGTGCACATGTGCTGTGGTCCTAGAGGTGCTAGGCCAGCGACGCGCATGATGGATTGTGGAGGCCAGTTGATAGTGCCATTACTCACTGACACACACACATTTTCAGATGCACACACACGCATACACACCTGCCTGACACTTGTCCCCTGTGAGGACACATTACCTGCCAACAATTTTTGTACGCAATAATACATTTTTATTTTGTCAAAGAAGAACAAAGTTTGATGGTTATCAGCCAGTGTAATACATGTGATTTTATTGTCTTTTAGGTAAATACAGAGAAGTTTTACAAACATTTGGTGGGTGGTGATCATTTCAGACTGGCTGTCAACTTCAGCAGGACGGTCATAAATCTTGTAGAGCAATCAAAGTCTGTTTGACAGTGTGACTACCAGTGACTTTAATTTGGTAATGATGTGCTGATAGTCTTTCACACTGGACACAGTCGCACAACACAATAATTTTTCTTTTTACTTAGATCTCAGATGCACAATAGATGTGGAATATACGGGGTCAAGCCGAGTCCCAAGAAGATCTAAATGTTGGAGTCCTAAGTAGTAGTAAATCTTACACTGATTTGTGAGTCCTGAGGTCATTATGACTTGTCACGCAAAGTAAAGCACTGTTAATTTTTAATCAACATAGAAATTTTGGGGGTTTTTTTCCATTTGCTAGTCCTGCTCAGCCAGTGGCAAAGGAACAATAATGACCCCAGTTCAAATGACTATATTAACCTAAACTATTCTTGTGTGTGGCTGTGTTTTAAATACTTTGTACTGACATGGTGTCTGCACTGTTCATTTCAAAGCAGCACAGCAACATTTTTTCAATTAAACAGATGTTTCTGGTTATAGGAACAATCGTTCGGCTACTGCTGTCGTTCCTCAAGGACAGTTACAAAATTGCCCATTGGTGATTAATAATAACTCATAATTTCAAAATATATTTAAAGTCCCTCCGAGGAACTTTCACTTTGTGTTGATTGTAGCATTACATGTGGGGAAAAAAAAGCAAAAAGAAAGATCTAGTCTAGCGCGAGCATTTTTTTTTTTTTGAAGAAAGTGAAAAAACACACCATTTATTTAACCACCATTTAAGTTTGGCCATAAACACAAAATATTGAAGATGTGTATAAAACTATCTTCCTGCATCCAATCATAGATAGTAAACTAGAGAACAGCAGATATATTTATACATATACATACTTCATTTATTTAGGAAATCACCTTGAGATCAAGATCATATTTGCAAGTGAGACCAAAGTACAAAACAAAAAACAAAAAAAACAAAACATCAAATACAATACATTAAAATAGATATAAGAAAAGAATTTAAATATCAAAACAAAATAGACAGCAGTATGATATGATGTAGTCTTAAAATCGTTTCATTTAAATCGTGTAAAATTACCATAAAATTACACAAAACTTGAAATTTTTAAATCAAGATCAATCATGCTCATAAACAACAAACTGTCTCTTCCGGTCTGTATGCTATAAAGCGTTTTGAAGCGTTTCCGCTGACTGAGTGGACATGGCATAGGCTTTGTAAAGGAAGGGACAGTAATCTCCGGTCTCTCCAAGTGGTCTCATTTCCTGATGTGGATAAGATGCGAGGCATCTGCACCCTTCTTGGGATCAACAAAATCGTCTGAATCTGAATCTGAATTTGAATCAGTATAAAATTCAGACTGCTTTATAACTAGTTCAAAGCTCCTCGCAGACTTTAAACTATAAAATCCAGTAAGTTTACTTGCACAGTTAAGTCGAGCTACAGTTATTGCTCGATTAGGCCATTTAATTGGACTAGTTTGGAGGAGAATTGATTTATTGATTGAAAGTATGTCAGACTCCATTACAGTAGGTTGAAATATTCCACACTTTAAGTAGGTAGTTGCTATTGGACCTTTTTCCGTTTGATTTATTACATAACACATCAAGCAAGTAACAAACAAGTTAGCAGGCGGCTAGCAGATTCCATGTTGAACAGTGAAAACCTAGACAACTTTACGGTGCTGTTTATTTCATATCTACACTATAGTTTTATACAAATTAGACACATGCTATCCCTTGCTCTTGTGATATTCTTGTCTTCTCCCTGGCTTTTTTCTTCAAGTTGTGTCAAGAAATGCTGGACTTTTGATCATCCGCAGACTGCTTAGGCCAGTTAGGGACCAATAGAGGCTTTAACATGGAGGAGTAAATCAATCCCCAATAGAATTATCTAGGTGTGTTAATCTCACTTTTTACAAATTTGACTTATTAAGCTTTTAGTCGGACTAACATGTCAATATGTATTTTAGAGGTCCAGTTTTAGTCAGACTAACACAATAAAAATGACTTTTTCTTACATCATGTAAACATGCTGAATATGTGTTTGTTTCACCAGAACTCTCAATACATGTTACATGTGTGTTTATGTGTATTTCTCTAATTGTTGTATGTATGTATTTAAATGTTTGTGTTCAAGTGTGAAAGATAGACAAGTACCTCTCCTGTGCTGCCTGACTATATGGAAGACATCAAAGTCTCAAGAATGAATAACGACACAAACTGATGCTCGGTGACTAAATGGCATAAAAAGAGGCATTGAGCATGGTGAGAAGACATTCATTTCTCATTTTATCTTCAAGAAGTGTGGGGGGGAAAGTGCTTTTTCCAATGAATTACCAGCGTCAACGGTGAAAAACCCAATGAAAAGTCTTTGAGGCAGACAGACTAACAGACAGAAGGTTGAAGAAAAACAGCTGTGAGACCCAAGATCAGATTGTTCGTCTCCAGCAGACAAACACATGAAAACGGAGAGACAAAAAAGCAGCTAGCCTGGCAGACAGACAGGCAGCTAACGTTATATATAAGGACTTCCAGGGACTTTCTACAGCACACAGCAGAGCACCTAGGGACATGGCAGCCATATGTTTAAGCTTTGTCTTGTCCTACAAAACTCAGGCTGCCCTTCACGTGATTTGTCAAAAGGCTGTGCACAGTGACAGGTACAGGGTACAGGAGGACCCGAGATACCGAGACACACAGCAACTAAAGGAAAAAGGTGGATGGAGTGAGAACGGCCGGGGAAGGCGGGGCGAGAAAAAGAGAGGGAGGGCGATGTGAATTACAGTAGAGCTTCAAAACACACAGGAAACAGAAGGAGGAGAATGGCCAGAGACTAACACAGAGAGCTGAAGTGTATTACAAAACAAAACCAGTTTAAAAGTGTCTAGGGGATGTATGAAAAAATTTAGGAAGCACGCAGGGAGAGAAAGGATGAGAGGAAGAAAGGAAATACAAGCAGGTAAACCACAGCAGGAGCTGAGATAGTTTGGAGATGAGATGAGGAGGGGAGGAGGTTCAGGTTAAGAAGGAGAGTGCCTCCGGCCTTCTTTTCCTCTCCTTCTCCCAAAGCCCACTCTCCCTCCACCCACTCCTCTCTTGTCCCTTCTTTCCGTCCCCCTTACCTCCAACCTACCCCCACCTTCACCCTCCCCCCTTCTCTCTGTCCTTCTGTGCAGGGGGTTGAGGCGCTGAACAGATTATGGTGTAATTAAGGCGCTAAAGCAGCACATTATCCACCTGGTGGCTTATCCAGTGTGGCTAGCACTGTGGCTAGGCTAATCAGCCTACAGTGTGTGTGTGTGTGTGTGTGTGTGTGTGTGTGTGTATACAGCCAGCAGCATTGGGGCCCATCTCACCTGATTAAGGCCTCTTATAGGAATGTGTTAAAAGCATTAGGTGAGGACAGGAATGTAATTCGTCATGTTTAAAGGCTGGAAATTGAATCAGGGATTAAGAGGCAGCCAAATGAGCACACATACACACATACTCGGCTATCTGGAGGGGAGTCATATCTCCACGTCACTCTTTTATACTCTCACTTTTTTCATGCTCTTTACATTCTTTGTTACTCTCCATTTCTCTGAATTTGTTTAACGTTTTCCCTCTCTGTCTCCATCTCCCTCCACTTCCTAGCTGATTTTGCAATGATGTGCATCTAAAAGCAGAGAGACAGCATCTCACCGCACTCTCTCTTTCTTTCTCTCTCTCTGTCTTTCTCTCTCCACTGTCCTTTAAGTGGTTAAATTGAAAATAATTGTCAGACAGACCCCTAGAATGCAATCAAAGAGCACTACATTGTACTTGGGAAAAAAAGCTGGTGTTATTAGGTTGGGGAGAGTACTAAGTGTATAGTGAAATACCTCAGAGAGTAATTTTATACCTTCAGACTTTATTAAAGCTAATAGGTTTATATATACCTCCCCAAGGCTGGTCAATTCATTAGTTGTAACCGTTAGGAACTATTACGCACACAACAAAGTCAGAGCATCGAGACAGAGAGGAGGAGAGAGAGAGCGTGTGTGTGGCCTCACGCCTGCACTCATGGATTCCTTAGATGTGTCATAAACAGCAAAGCAGATTTTATGAAGACTATTTATCAGATCATTGCATTGCAGTAAAAATGCAAAGTAAATGCTAAAATGTAAAAATCTAAAATTGGAAAAAATATGAATGAACATAAGTTCCTTGAAAAATTAAACAGTCATCTCAAAGCCATACAAATAAATGAATTCTAAAAAAAAAGCAAATAAACAATTAAATGAAAGAAAAATAGTTTAATATCTTACAGTATGTATTACTATGTGTTAAATCCAATTTCCTTAACCTTAATTTTGCTTTTGAAATCCTATTAATTATCATTGCCATGATTATTGGAGAATGATTAAGCAAAATCAGTTTTAACATTTTATACACATTTAATAATACTAAATGTAATATTACTACGAATAGGTACTAGGCTACTGCTACTCCTCCTCCACATTCTTCAACTACTACTACTCTGACTACAACTAGTAAAAACAATTAGAATCATAGTATCCATAATCATAATAATTTGGACAGGGAAGTGATTTAGTTAATATTGAACATTTAATGTAGCTGTTTAGTTTATTTTGTGATAAGAAAAGTGAGGAAAGGACCACCCCTACATGCCATTAAACAAAGTTCATGTGTAACGACAGCTGTCTGCCTCGTAGTTTTGCAAAAGCAGCATTCAAGAAAGAAAAAAAAACAGTTCTGCAACACTGGAGCGTCTTTGTCAAGGACGTTCTTTATTTTCATACACTGGTGAGTGGGACATGCTGGACACTAAAATGGTGTGTTTGAGTGTGTGTGTGTGTGTGTGTGTGTGTGTGTGTGTGTGTGTGTATGTGTGTGTGTGCGTTCTTACATGTGAGAGACACCTTGAGGGGGTATGAAGGTGATGATGGTCAAGTCAAAGCGTGTTTGAACCAGAACAGGATTAAGGAAATTAAAATTATATTATTTGTTGTTATATGCATTTATATTAAATAGTAGAAAAAACTCTTTAAATAGTCGGCATTAATACCCTTATGGCCATTTTAATACATTGCAACACAGCTGCAGAGTCTAGTGCAAAAAAAAAAAAGCCAACTTTAGCACATACATTCGGTTTCTGACGTCAGGGTAAAATCTGTTTATACAATAACCACAAAATGACTATCAGCAAATTATTAGGCTACATATATGCAGCATTACTTTAAAGGATTTTGTTGTGTAGTTGCAAGTTTTTGCAAATAATGTTTAAATTGGACAAGAAAAATGCTGTTTGTGGACACAGGAGTTCATTTCCCTTTTTTAACTAGCAATTTCCCTGCCATAGTGTCCTTGAGCAACAGAATGGACCCTCACTGCTTCCCATGGGTGCCATTTTATAGTTAACCCTTCCCTCTGACCTCCCTGGAGGCAACAAATGAATAAGTTATTTGAATGCAAAATTTAATATATATTTCGATGCATCTGCTGGCTCAGTGTACACACAAAGCATCCCAGGAATAATACCAATTCTATCATATAAAGCACAATAAAAAAAATATTAATAAAATCATAATTGTTTTCTATGATTATTTGAAGAAGGAAGCACAGTATTTTAAATGATTTTTATCACACAGTTCATAAGATGGAAGAAAAACAAGTTTTCCTTTAACAAATCCTGCATGTCTGAAAGCTCATCTGCTCCTTAACTGCTACAGCACAAAAGAATAAATCTTTAAAAAGTTCAATTTAACCACAATAGAAAACATCAATACTGAAAGGCTGAGTCATTTTCAAGGGCACCTTTTTTATATTCCGTGCAGGGGAGGACGTATGTGATCATGCATCTGCAGCTACTATTAAATGATGATTGGACTGTCAGCAGTAAGACAGCATATGGCCCAAAAGTGTTCTGCCATTTTTAATCGTTGATGAAATTCTTTAAAGATTGAATATCTAACGTCTATAATTTCTGCATATGTATATTTTATTTATACCAAATGTTAAGGATTTCTAAAATGAGATTCACCTGAGTATCTGACTGTTTTTTGTCACAATCTGTGCATAAAATATAAGCCAAATGTTTAATCTTTCACTTTAAATGAGATTCACTACAGACTATGTCAGCTAAAAAACAAAAACCTATAAACAAATACATTTATTTAGAGTGCACTTGAATACATTTTCGCAGATTAACTTTATTTATTTTATAAACTATGTCATAAAAATGTGACTGTGGCAAAAAGAAAAAAAAATCTTAGTTAATTTTTGTCACTGCATGTGCTTTTGTTTTAAAATATTATTCTTTAATTTGCCGCATGTTGGTTAAACATGCCTCTGCAACACGCAGCTCGTCGTCAAGCTCGCAGCACTGTGCACGTCATCTGGTCACATCTGTAATTCTATTTTTAGACTGGAATCCCAGACGAATGTCATTCCCACTATTACAATGATAAACAGATTTTACCCTGACGTCTTCATTTCAAAGACAGATTTTTTTTTTTAAAGGACAGTCATGACATTTTGACGTTTATTCACAATGTGTACATTATTGTTAATAGGTATTGATACTGTCCTATGATGATAATGGTGAAATCAATCTAACTTACAGTAATTATTTTCTTTTCAACTTGCACTTATTTAAGGCACCACATCCAAAGAGGGAAAAAAACAATGTTTTTCAATTAATCGAGCAAAGTCAGTCATAAACCACATTCTTTATGAAATTCCGTCCGTACTTTAAAGAAAAAGACAGATTCCTTGTTTGTTAAAGTTCAAATTTTTATTCAAGTACCATCACTGTCACAGAATAAATCAAATGAAGGTGGAACAACTAGTCTTAATCGAATGAAAAGATGATATCGTAAACCGTAGAAGAAATTAGGTAATGGTGAAAGAGAGGATAGAATTATGACTGCACAGATGTATGAATAACTGACCCTATGATGATATTTAAGGATTTGAAATATTGTTTTGACAT
The DNA here is from genome assembly GCA_029783665.1 of Naso thynnoides. Lineage (NCBI taxonomy): Eukaryota > Metazoa > Chordata > Actinopteri > Acanthuriformes > Acanthuridae > Naso > Naso thynnoides. The sequence goes on from JAQLOL010000001.1 coordinate 7,831,175, forward strand.
CAACCCAGTCACGAACAGGAAGATAAATTGTTTTGGATATTTAAGCTGCGTTGGCCCTTTCTGGAGATGTTTTTGGATGTAACAGGTGTGAACATCTTCCCCAGTGACTCAAAGGTAACCTTCCCTGAGACTGTGTGGTTGCAGGGTGACGGGTTTTACTCGTATTTCTATTTCAGTGGATACACAATCTGGTTGAGTTTATGAAGACAGTCATGTGAAGACGG
>JAQLOL010000001.1:7845931-7856983 GCA_029783665.1 Naso thynnoides
ATTATTCTTTATGTATTATTTATTTATTTTGGCTAATCACAACTGATATTTAAAAGTAAGGAGCATTTAAGGACAGATGTTGGTGTGGGTTCAGTTAAGATCCACCAAAAGAGTCTCTCACTACAGAGAGCCATGCTGAACTCTTTGCCTTTATACATCCTTCATTATTCTATTTAACTCATGTGAGCAGCTTTTGGTAGTGTCACGATAACTGTCAAACAAAGTCATTCATTGCTTTTACAAAATTGGTATTAGTTTAGTAGTTGTTGTGACTAATGTGCCTGAAGTCTGAAATCTTTTACTATTAAAAGCAAGCACTTCATGTGGAATAAAATCCGGGTATAAAAAATGGATTATTGCTTGATTTTGGCACAGCAAATTTAAAGGATTGCCTTAGCTCCACTGGTTCTTTATCTGGGGAAAAAATGGTGTTAAACTAGGCAACAAAATATGCTCTTTTTACTTTGTTTTTGCTGTGAAAAGTTGTAATGTATAAGTTTGTAAATCAGTGCATTACTTTGAAGACAGAGTAACCATTGTTTTCCATTTATCTTTGATATTTTACATTTAAACTCTATTTAAATCTGTTTTACTCATATTGTCATATTTAGCATGAAATGCTGTTGGTTAAGAGACTTAAGGTTTTTAAACAGACACAGTTCTCACTCTGATGGGAAGTTGTAGTCTTGCTCACCTGAGGTGTGTAAGACAAAAACAGCTTAACGTCTGTAATCTGACAGGCTCGTCTATGCTTTAAGCTTACTTACTGGTTCCTGACTGGTCAATGAGTCTATTGCTTCCAGTTTTTTCTGTGATGAGTAGCTGTGTATGTGTGTGTACGTGTGTATGTGTGTGTGGCAGCCACCATATGGCCATTCAAAGGTTTAGAGCAGGGGGATTAAGAGGGCGTTTACAAACCAACCTCAATATTTCCCACCTAACTTACCCAGTTTGTTTGCTTGCTGTATAATACATCTTTGGGTCGGGCAAAATCTGCATTAAAACATCAATCAGTGTCCATGTGCCCATTCAGCATCTCATTTATGTACAAGCTGTACAAGCATGATTCTAAGTTTGTTAACAAGGATGCAACAGTCTTTGAGTTTTGTTATTTTAGTGTAGATAACAAAAATATCTCCATTCATTTAAGTGTTTATTTTGACTATAATGGGTGCATTAAAATGTTTATTTGCATATTTTTAACTAAAAACTGACACCAGAAGCTATGCACTGCTACAAAAAAGCATCTCAAAGCCACACAAACAAACAGTAACTTTGTAGCTGCTTCTCAATGCAGAATGCAGATGAATTGTTCACTGCATTCGTCAGTGACCGACACAGACAGGCATTGAACAGGACTACAGTAACTTGATCAGTTTCAGTACAAACTCAAATTATACGAAACCACATTTAATGATTAGCCTCTGCTGCTCTTAGCCAACGTCTGTTGGTATTAGTCTTCCTGCTTTCTTGGCTTCTTGGTTTACATACTGAATGACACACTCAGGCTAGGAGACCACAAGATGTCAAACACTGGACATTTGTTTAGATCAATACTACGCTGCTGTAAATAGTTGGCCAAATTTGATGACAGCCTGACTAAGCTAATTAGCTTCCTACGTGCATTTCACTTTGCCTTGTCATAACACTTTTGAGCATTTACTGGAGTCCGTCTCTCACACTGTTGTCGTGTTGGCCATTTATGCTGGCATCCGAGCTGATGCGTGATGTAGACAGGTCTCGGCAGATAGCCGCATTCTTGCTGTCAGGTAGTCTTTGTGTTCAATAATACAGGGTTAACATGTTTAGGAACTGATAAACAGAACTCTCAGATTCTCAAAATTCTTGGCATTTTGAATTTGGTTCTATTTGGAACCAAATTTCAATTTCCAACCATAGTTGTTCCAGTGCATTTTTTTTTTGTCTTTCCAAACCCAATTTCAATACTTGGGTCAATGCTTTTAAAGATATGGATACTGTTGTTAATCCTTTTAACATGTATGTACTCTGTGGATGTTATTTTATGAATGTGCTTGAAGTTTCCTAGGTTGCTTGCTATTGATGGATATTGGCTACTTGTAGTGAAAAATCTAGTAATTTTGCATACAAGTACAGGATGCACACTTGGTGGCAGGGTCCCGTTTTGATGACATAAAATGCGTCATGCCTGACCGGTGCATAGATAAGTACTCATCGATTCCTGATACAGCCTTTTCGGCAGTATCAAAGGCCGCCAGCAGTATCAGTGTCAGCCTTCGATACTGCCTAAAATAAAAACCCTGTTCCCAACCCAAGGCAGTAGTGACGTGCAACCCAGGAGTTTGTGACGTATGCTGTATAACATAGTGATATACAAATACTTAAAGTGCATTTTTCAGAAAAGTTTGAAATTATTTTTGCACTTAACATACTTTAAGAACAATAAAAACATAGAGTCATAAACAAGGAATACAACAACTTGCACTCACTGACTTGAGATGTGTGTGCAGTGAGAGAGAAAGTAGAAAAACAGGGAGGGAGTAGCGTCCAGGTCAGGGTGCCCTGACACTGTCAGTGCAGCTGATTTTATGGCATGCAGCCTGGACTGCTGCCCTTCAAGAACAACCACTGTTTATGTGTGTGAGGGCCTGTGTGTTCTTGTGAGAGTGGATTAGTTTCTGAATTTCAGTGTTTGTGTGTATGCTCTCAGCGGTGCACACATGTGAAAGAGTGATTTGTTTGTGTGTGTGTGTTATGTGTCTGTACTTACTGATCCTAAAAGCAACAAAGCATGACTTCAAGCAGAGTAAAAGTTAAACTAGACACAAAACACTGGGGTTTGGTAAATTAATAATGCATCAAAAACAAATTACTGTCAGTTAGCAAATGAATTCTACATGGTCCTCACAAGGTCACTATGTTTTTGTTAGGGCACCAATGGGGAACTCCTATGCAGGCCAGCTGCGGACCACACGCTTTGAGGAGGTCCTTCATAACTCCATTGAGGCTTCACTGAGGTCGAACAACGTAGTGCCTCGACCTGTCTTCTCACAACTATACCTGGAGTCAGAGCAGCCATTGGCAAACGATGGTGGGTTGCATGAATGCAAGTCTAGCCAAAGTGTTCATTAACTCCAATTTGAAACCTGGCATCCCTTTTGCATCCATATCTATTTATCACTTTGTTTTCCATTAATATTTGATTTGTCTGTGTGTCTGTGTGTGTGTGTGACCTCAACAGGTCGTACAGAGAATGATGAGGAGGAGGATGAAGATGGCTCAGAGTCTAACAGCCCTCCAATACCCTATCAGATGAAGCCTCCTCCCGAGGGATGCTGCACTACAGATGGTTTGTACACAAACACATGTAAATGTAGGAGGGGAAAAAAAAAATCCTGACACATCCATTAAGATTTTGCACTCTAATAAAGTCACAACTGGCACCAGGAAATGTGCATTTTCAAGCAGGCACACTGACCATCATACAAGTTATGAAAATGAGATGTGATGATTATGGTTTTTGGGGCATTCTGCTGAGTCTATAATAACACCATTGGCAAGGGTTTGGGGGGGTTTGTTAGTTTGATTGGTTGGCTGTTGTCGCTGGCGGGAGGAAATGTTATTCCCTCTTACTGGAAATCTCAAGGACAGCTGATAAAGGCTCAAAATGAGAAGAAAAAAATTTCCAAGTCAGCTGTCTGTATGTTGTATATTATGTTTTTTTAATGTTTGCTGTGGTAAGAAAAGTGATCAGAAAATCAGAGAAAACTTACTGTTGCATTTTGTGAAAACAGTTGACCTATCCTTGTCTTTTCCTCCCCACAGGCTTCTGTCAGGCGGGCAGGGACCTACGTCTGTCCTCGCTGGTATCAGATCCCCTGGATGTGCCCCCTGGGTTCATGTTGGTCGGGGTGAAGTCCCCCTCCCTCCCCGACAACGTGCTTGTGTGTGCTGTGGACCGCCGCTTCCTCCCAGACGAACGAGGTCACAATGCTCTGCTGGGTGAGGCAGGAGACTCACAAAAAAAAACATCATTACTAAAATTGATCTCTCATCTGTGCACTAAGTGCAGAGGAGATGGGACTCTCTTCAAGTCAAAAAAACTACTAAATGGTTGATGAGACTGTAGCAATAAAATCAAAGCCTGTTCTCACCATTCATTTTCTGTCTCTGTGCTTCCTGCAGGCTTCTCAGGGAACTGTATGGGCTGTGGAGAGAAAGGCTTTCGCTATTTCACAGAGTTTTCCAATCATATTAACCTGAAGCTCAGCACCCAGCCCAAGAAACAGAAGCACTTGAAATACCATCTGTACCGAAACAACCAAGGCTTGCTGGTCAAAGGAGCTCCCATCTGCTGGAGGGGACACGGTAAGAGATGCTTCATGTTTCATTCTCTCATTCAAAATTTGATATAAACTCTTGTCTTTCAAAATGATAAATAATATTCACTTATGATGAAGTAAAAAGCAAATGTATCCTAATGTTTAAGAGATGGTCTTCAGACTAATGAAGGTAACCACTGTGGTTCTGGTGTGTGTGTGTTGTTGCTCTTGCACTAAGCGAGACTGCAAACAAAAAGCATTGCCACCTTCAAATGACTGTATATTTTATTACCTAAAAGGAAAGACCTTTGTGCATGCATTCATGCTCAGGAAAGCCTTCTTCAGACTGCCTTTTTGGCCTCATAACTTGGAATAGAGCTGTGTCTGTTGTAGAAGAATGCGTAATGTAAGCAAAACTAGTGAAGCAATGCATAATTAAAATAGTTTGAGAGGTTTAAGGGTTTAGTTTATCCACCAAGTCACAAGCACAATATAATAGGATTCAACTGTAATGTAGGTTCTTTATTGTTGTACAAAAGTCTAAAATTTGGACTCAGGAAGCTGTGAATGTATGGGTCTGACCAGATGGACAGGTACCAAAGCCTTGAGGGCAGGTGAAAGGTGACACTACAGAGTGTACACAGAGGCCAAAGCCTGGAGGTAACCCATCGAATTATAAGGGTGTGAAAGGACACCACCTGGTGAAATGGCCTATAGAAAATGTGTACTCTCAATGTTTCTCAGCTTATCCTGTTGTCTTTGCTTGTTTTTTAACTCTTTGTTGGCAGGGAAAGAAGGATGATTAAGAGTTAAGTATATTAGAAGTCAGAGCTTGGGGTGTATAGGGGGTCAAGTGAAATATAAAGTATGCTGCCGGTAAAGATATCTATTCAGGTGATCTTTTTAAGAGTCCAACAGTGTCAAACCTGAGTTAAACCAGAGTAGCATTGGTAGCATTTGGATTACCTGTCTTGTCTCATTCTTGGCAATAAGAAATGTTTTCCTTAGGCTTTGACTCCTGGATTCCAGAGCTGTGTATTATCATGTAGTCCAGCTTGTTTTAAATAGTCTTACTGAGCTGATGATCGCATAACTTTGCTGAACATGTCTCTTTAAATCTAAATCTGAAAGGGCACAGGCTTTACTCTTGGAACAGCTTATTTATCACTAAATAGTTCACATTTAAAAGGCCCACCCTCATCTATACGCACAAGCACAGTTATTGCAAAAATCCAGCTGCTGCAACCTTTCGTCACCCTTGATATTAAATCACTTAGACCCTGTTTAGACGAAGCAAGTTTTTGCATCAAACAAAACACTTTTTTTGCGGTTTGGCCTTCCCTTTACATGACAGCAGCATGCTGGCGCCCCTGAAACTGCAAACTTTTGAAACCAGGTTCCAGAGTGCAGTCTTTTGAAACTGCTTGAAAGCTGTGAAAGCGGTGACTACGCTAATGCTAATGCTAGCAGAAGTTAATGCATCAGTAGCCAATACCAAACTCCGATTAAACAATCCACAGTGCACCCGAAGCAATTCGAAAATGACAACAGTCTATTGAGGCAAATTCAAGTGTTCATAGCATAATTTTTAGAAGTCAAACTATGGTTGAATTTCTTTAATTTGTGCCTGCTTACGGTTTAGCAGCAACAGGAAGTAAACAGCTTTTAGTGGCTCCGATGGTATATCATTACAAAGTTATACTGCCAACTACCGGCCTGGCATGCATACTACAGCACTTCTGATTGTTCGTGTAAATGTTAATTTTTTTTTTAAAGACACAAAGGAAAGACTTTTTTTAGTAGGGCTGCTCTCGTCGAGACGGTGGCCTCAATTTGTGTGTTTATTTTAGATGCCAGGTTGAGACTGCTGGGGTCCAGCCTCTCAGAAGGCCATGTGACATCAGATGAACAGCCATCAAACATGGCACTGACTCACCCGTCACACACATCGGGCAGCTACACAGGTAACACACAACAAAACACACAGAAATGTGATCAAACTTACATATATAAAAATCCTGGAATGCTACCTCGATACCTGGGTTTTCTTTGACAATTGTTTTGATATCTTAGATATATTCTTGCTTTCCCAGGTCCTAGGTAGTATTTTTACTGCAAACTACAGATTGTAATTTGACCACAAGAGTGCTAAATATTAATAGCAGATAAACATTTTTTCACATACATATGTGGAATCAAATCAAGGGAGAGAAAGCAATGGGAACAATCACAGAAACTTTTTAAAATTATGTTATTTATGCATTTTACTGTTTGTTTTCCATGTCCTGTCCGTCTGCAAACAGCAGGATCACATGTGGAGCCAAGTGGTCTGCCACAAATAGCTGACGTCCCTCACTCGCTGACAAATGGCAACCATACTGTTCTTTCCATCGCCCAGCCACCTCTGAATCAGTCAGGGCCTGGGAGACCCTCAGTCACAGGTACAGACTGTGCACACTGGTGACTTCCACTATAAAGACCAGTTAATATCCAGAAGAATGTATATTTATAACATGTACTTCGAAAGACTGACACATTATGTTATTCAAGCTATCCCTAATTGTGATTATAACAGTTTATTTTAAAGTTGTAGTGGTAACAGGTTTGTCAGCCCAAACAAGTCTTTTTCTGTCTAACAAAACTACACCATTTGAAACAAAAAGAAAATAAGCCCAGTACAATTTAATATCTACATACCTACAAATCTGCTGAGAGAGTGAGAGGAGGAATTGTTGTATTTATATGCATCTGCAGATTATTCCTGGCTTTGTGAAGCTTTTTGCTGAAACGTTGTTTAAATGAGAAATCATCTTAGACGTGCACTTCTCTCCACAAATCTCCCGGTAATTATACTTATTGAAAGTTTTTATTAAAGGGTCCTGTGTTATTTTCCACGAAAAATGACCTCAGCAATAGTAGACAACTAAGTTCTATTTAATGGACATGTTGTTCTACCTTCTCAAGACAGCACTTTTGTGATATTATCTGCTCTGTAAACACAAACAAAGATATATTTCATTAACCTAAAATCTGCAAATTATATGCTTTTAATTATCTCAAATTAAGCTCCTCTAGTAGCTTAGATTCTTGCTAATTGCTCCAAACCTTATGGTTTGTGAAGATATGTCACCAACAATCTGCATGTTCACTTATCAAACTAATTTGTTGGACAATTATGTGAGTAACTTGATTCCAGTGTTCTCTAGCTTACTCAGTTCATGTAAACTTGGTCAGTTTGTATCTCTTGTCTTTAAGAGCCTTCACTAGATTTCTTCACACCTCTAAAAGGAAGATCCACCACCAGCAGCCCTAACCAGTGTGTGTCTCTGTGTGTGTTATAACACCCTGCTATACAGGAGCCAGCCAGCTGCATTGTGTGTTGGGGGTTGTCCTTTGTCTCGGTGTCCCTCTCCCTCCCCTCTCCTTGTCTGTCACCTCTATTAACCAGGGTTGTAAAATTCCTGCTCTGTCTCATCTTTTTTCCTGCTTTCTCGCTGAATGAAAAGTTTCCTTCCTGTCAATGTTGTTTTTTTCATGGCCCTTTTAACAAGTGGACCTTTTATGTGTGTCCCTATTACTTCATTTGAACAGGGAGGAAGAAGGAGAGACAGGTTAATGTGTGACTAAACTACAGCTGTTTCCACTGACTGTATCACCAGAATCTTAAAACATAATTTAGAGTATTTCTGTTGATTTGTGGGTTATTAGAATTAAAGAAGTTTGTCTTGCTAAATGGGAAATCAGAGCTATGCAAACCAAATTTTAGAAAAATATGACACTAAAGAAAGCGAAAAATCATCTCAACAAATGAAAATGATGTAACAAATTTTAGAGCAGGAGCAGCAACTTTAATAGCAGCAGCATCATTTTTTAGCTGGGAAAAAAGCAGAAAAACTGTAAAACATGAAATGAGTCAAATATTGATGTACAGATATTTGCTATGTGATCATATTTTCTGTCCTTCAGCTCCACATGCAAATGCTGGACCTCCAAAGAAGAGGCACAAGGGCTGGTCACCTGAATCGTCTGCAAACAACCTGCCAGAGAGCACAGTGAAGACTCCACCATCTTCATCAACTTTATCAACACTATCAGTCTCTCCTGTCATCACAAATGGAGCCAGATCAGGTGAGAAAGAGGAGGAGAGACAGAGACAAAAAAAGATGAATGGAGGAACAAATGAAAAAATGATGTGGTTTGAGATATTTATCTATTGTTATATGTGTAAATTAGACATTTGTGTGTTGCTTGAAACGGTTCCGTGTGTCTGTGTGTGGAAGTGAACCTATTTCTGTGCTTTTTTCAGAGGCTGCAGCCACACTGAGTTCATCGCAGGGGTCTTTAACCCCACTTTCTCCCCCAGGGCTCTCTGTAACAATCCCTGATCAGCTGCTCCACACCTGCAGACTGCAACCTGTCATCTTTAAAGGTCAGACAACCAATTAAATCAGTCACTTATGTGTTTTTTTTCACAAGTCACACACACCTACAGCATATGCAGTTATAGAATACAGATTAGATTATTTGTGCCTGTGACAGATTTGAGTAACTGTTCAGCAGAATTCATAATTGATTAGTTGGTTTTTGGTGATCATTTGCAACCCAGCTGTCACAACTGGACTTTCTCATGCAAGTGAACAGGTGAGTTTTGCAAAAACCACGTAACAGATGGCCATTTTAGTTCGCTTTTTCTCACAGGTTAGAGGTCAACCAACACCGGAGGCTGTTTCTCAACCTTTTTGCTCTGCCCTCATCCCCTCCCCTGCACCCTTTTCACCCCTTTGTGTATGTTGTCATTCCATCCACCTTCCCCTCCACCTTCTATGCCATTTACCACTTCCTTTATCTAGTGTATGTATCTTTTTTTCCCTTCTGTTTTCCCTTCCTTCATATCACAAATGAGCCCTAACTTTACCATCCACCCATAGTTATTTCCTTTCTTTTCCGCCACTTCAGCTGTTCTTTGTGCATCCCATCACATATTTCTGTACCTGCTGTTAACTGTCTCTCTTTTGGAGTAGGCAGAACTTTTCCCACAATTTAACTGATTGCACAGGGTTGCTGAAATCCACTGAAAAGACAATTTTTTTATTATCCTCAAGGCAAATTGGAACTGAAAAAAAATGGAGGAGTTTTGCAAACACATCAGAGATCACAAAGGTTCCCATAGGAATGGATGGACTTTGAGTTTACTCACACATGTAGAAGGAGCTGTGTAGAAATAAGACTTTCACCAGTGAACAGCAAATCTAGCAGAAGTCATCTTAAAATAACTCTGTCCTTTTATAATAAAAACAGTTTTTGAACTGCTGATTCCTTTTTCCAAAACTTTCCTATCCACATGCATTGAGAGCAATTTGGGGTTGAGTATCTTACCCAAGGACTCTCTAACATGTGGAGAGTAGGAGGAGGGGATTGGCTGAATGAACATAAGTACTGTTAATTTCCAAATTAATTGTCTGAGTCCAGCCCCAAATCCAAGTTATTTTCAGCCATCTTTCTGTGTTCATTTCTTTCATCTGTCTCCCTCTCACTGACACAGGCCACGGCCCACTCCCTCAGCTGACAGGCAATGTCAGCGAAGTGCTCATCAGCTCTCTGCTTCAAAGTTGTTACATGAGCTCCCAGACTCTCCCTAGAGTCTACCAGCACTATGGACCTTCACCGATTCAGCCACTTTCAACTGAGATGCAGATTCTACTCACAGTCTACTACCTTGTTCAGCTAGGTCAGTGCAAAACCCTCTTACATATGAAGACTGTAATCATAAGTTCAGTAGGAGTGCAGAGAGCATGCAAGTGATTGATCTTTCATTATATGATATTATTACTTAGTATTATACCTCATAGCAACCACTTGGATGCAGACAGTATAACAGTGAATGAATCAAGTACAACTAAGCTCTGAAGTAAAACGACTGCAAGGTGTTTTGTATTACTCATCACCACACTTGCTGTTTTCTTTGTTTCTGACATATATTCACCCAAGGTCCTGACCAGGTACCTCTGATAGAAGACTTGGAGCAGATATTCATGAGGTCGTGGAGGGAGTCCCACCTCAGCGAGATCAGGCAGTACCAGCAGCCTCAAGCACCAGCCACCCAAGGGAGACACTATGGCGTAGAAGTAAGAAAGGGCATCTGTGAAATGTCCTATTTTCGAATGTTAAAGGGATTGTTTTGGTTTTTTGACTTGTATGAATTACTTGTCAATAGTCAGTGTTTTTAGCTACCATACAGGGCAGTTAACACATCTCATCCACCCAAAAGAGAATAGATCTTCATAATAAGTAGGCTATTTATGCAAGGCTACACAAGTTCACACCTCAGAAAGTGTTAGCCTTCCTCCCTCAATATGCTGTCTTGTTAATGCATCAATTGACAGAAATAAAACCTGATGACGAGACAGAATAAGACTGGATACAAAAACAAACTCCTTCTCTATTCTGTCTCCAGACCCCATCCACGCTACCTGGATTGCCCCAGCATCTCTCACTGTCTCCCCATAGCCAACAGCCCCTGACCCCCAGCCAGCTTCCCTGGCTGGCCCAACTGGCTGCATCATCCTGTGGAGAGGGGGTGTTGGTGTTGGGGGAGATGATCGGATCTTTGGCTCAAGGCATCCAGCAAACGTTCAGCAGGTTAACGGAAGGAAGGCTTGAAAACACCAATTATGTGGTCATTATTGTCACAGCACCAGGGCAGGAAACACAGTCATGTGTGGTGGTCACAGGTGGGAGCTGTTTATATATG
>JAQLOL010000001.1:7873971-7889089 GCA_029783665.1 Naso thynnoides
AAGAACACAAAGTGTAACATTCTGCATTTTCTCTCTTCAGCCGACTCTGCTATCTCTATATTCTCTCTGTCTCCACTTCCCTCTCTCCTTCGAGTTGGCTTCTTGTTGCTTCCTGATGAAAAACTTAGAAAATTCTTAGAAAACCCAACACGTGTTTCCCTGTTCCCTCCCAGGTTGCCTAGCGCTGACTGTGTCTGTGTGTGTGTGTGTGTGTGTGTGTGTGTGTGTGTGTGTGCGTGTGTTTGTCCATCAATGGTTGTGACGCAATACATAATAACTTGTTCTACAGTTACACAGTGCAAATGTGTGTGCACAGCTATTGATTGACAGCACAAATTGATCCAGAGAGTCATGAACTGTGTCACATGTTGTGACTGGTGCTCATGCACACTTACACACACACACACACACACACACACACACACACGCACACAAAGACAAAACCCATTCTGACCCTCATATCTTAAAAGATGTATAATCTATTTCCCTTTCAGTGCTCACGTCCAGAAGGTTATTGTGCACAGTGTCATATGTGTCTGACTTGTATCACTTATCTCTAATTAGTTTTTAAAATAAACAGAAGCGGAAACAACTTGGGAGTTGCTTCTTAGAACTACAGCAAAAAAACATGAGGCACCGCCAGATAAGACTCTATTGTAGGAGAAACGTTTGTGTTGGTTTCTCTGAAGCAAAAACCTTGTGTCCAGACGTGAGGCTAAGGACAGGCAAAAGCACCTTACATAACCTTAATATAATCTGATTACAGAAGTTGGAAGCATATTGTATGATAACAGTTAAGAAAAACACTATAAATTGTGTAATTTGATATATTTTTCTGCTAACGTCCAGTGAAAATAAATCTGTTGTGTTTATGTTCATAACTTAAACTCCATGGGGAAATTTGGTTGATGCACGATAAATCAAAGGGTTACATTGATGAAATTAACAGTAAGTGTGCAAAAACCTAGGAGCATATTTTCTTCTAGTAGTGTCAAAGCTATAAAATGTGCTCGAGCAAACATTTGCATGCTTGTTTGTGCAGATCTAAGCCTTCCTGCCTAGAGCTGATGCTGTCAGTCATTTTGCCATGGTTTATTGTATTAATCCTTTATCATCACACTCTGCTTCGCCCCGTTTAGTAAACTCGCCTCTTTGTGTCTGTCTCCTTTCTCACGCAGACATACATTTACCAGACTTAACCGTCACAGTGCCTGTGTCTGTGTCAGTCTGCACCCTTTTTATAATTTTGTAGCGGGCACATGGAAATATGCACAAGTGTCAGGATTCCTCACGTTCACATACTATACCACAACACATAACACAGGTGACTACTAATGCTATGTGGCATGTGACGTGTGTACACTATAGTACACTTTTTTAGACCCCATTTGTGATCACTGAATTGTAAACATGTCAAATAATGTGGCGTTTTTTTAATATCTTAAATCGTTTCCTAATAAAATAATGGTCTGACAGTTTAGGGTACTTGCCTAGAGTCAATGAGATGATCAATGTCACGTTCTCTTCTATCAATTTAGGTGGAAGTTGATGCCAGCCGGTGAGCCTGTAAGCCCTTTTTTGACTCCTAGGTCACTAAGCAAGAAGCTAATTCTTGCTTAGCGACCTAAGAGTCAAGACAAGATTTTATAGAAAGTCCCTGCCTCTAGCCAAGAAGCAGTCCGGCATATGACAAAATATAAAAATATAAATTGTAATTGTTTTGAACCCAAAAAGGGGTTTACACTCACAGGAATCATGTCTTTCTATACATGAACAAGGAAGCTAAGCTAGCAGTGAGCCGCTTGTAGTTTCTATGTATTTACCGTATGTGAGAGTGGCATTGATCTTATAATGCTCGGCAAGAGAGCAAATAAGTTTTCCAAAATGTTTTAAAAAATTTCTTCAAATCGACAAATAAAACTGCACTTCCTCAGCTACTTCAACTTAGACTTGTTATAGTCTTCATAACCTGGAACTTCCTGAAAGGCAACATTACTCCAATGTTGTCTAGTTGAAGACTTGAAGATAACAGGGTTTCTACAGTCAGTAGGCTACAGTGAGTTTAATTTGCAAGTTAAAAAATTTTTAGGGAACAATAAGCTGTAAAGTGTAAATGAAGTTTGTGTTTGTGGATAAAATTTGCTCATAATAGGCCTTGGTGTTTCAGAGCACGTGGGTAGATTTACATTTTGAAAACTGAGACACAGTCGGTACATTGCAGGACTACAGATGCCTTCGAGCTGTCTGAATGTCACTGCTATTCTTGTCTCCGCTGCTCCACATACTATATTTGTTTTTCTTCAGAATAAGAACAAGACACTGTTTACAGCTTTTCTGCAGTGCATACTAGTTCAAGTTACTGTGTTTCCACAGTTGTTTACTACACTGCTCGTGGATGAAAAAGGAAAAGATGAATTTCAAAGCATTTTTCAAAGACTCAGTTTTTTTATGCCGCTGTTTTATGAAGGGTGCTAACATTTGTGTTTTTTTTATGTAGGCAATGTGTTGTCTTATGAAGTGTAATTTCCACATAAATGGACTTTTTAAATATTCTGTTTTAGATAATATACTTGTTGCTGTATGTTTTTTGTTTGCCTGCTCTGGGACAACATATGCAAATTAGCTTTTAGCTAACTCTGGTGTTTTAACCTTTAATTGTGTGCTGTCCCTATAAAAATAAACAATAACATAAAACAAATAAGTTACTCTTTCTGCCTTTAACTTAACAGCATCAGAGAAAAGTCTGATAAACTAGGTGACACATTGTAAAAAGGCACATTTCTCAAAGGGTTTACAAGTTATAATAGCTTGAATAATTGTTAATAAATAGAAGTTATTGATGTATTGATGTAAAAACTACATAGTAAAGAATCACCTTGCTTTTGAGTGATGAACATCTAAGTCATCAATAAGTCATTCATTATTGATGGGTCAAGAATTTCTTACTTTCCTATAAACCCTGAGTGACATTGTTTGTCATTATGGAGTTCTTTAGTGGCTCAAGTCTGCCACTCTCACTACATTTTTAATGAGTGAATTTTGGTCCAGATGCCCTGCAACTGTTTTCCAGAAGGTCAGAGGTCAAACAGTTAATTGGAGTGGTCTTGATCCTGATCAATCAAAGTTTTAATGTCTAATAAAGTGTTACTATTGGAGAATAACATGGCAAACAAAAAGCAGTTCTTTTGAGAGACTTATAAATTATGAAGATTCATTAACCATTAATAAAGCCATTAGTTAGGCCTAATTATTACCTAATTATTACCATTCATTTATTTAAAAAAAAAAACACCTTAGTAGACAATAACAGGTTTAAATGACATAAAACTATTGCAGAATTAAGATTAAATTACAATAACACAATCACAAATGAAACTGACTGTAACAGGGAAACTGTTCAGTCAACATTATGTGACGTCAGCGTCGCTCAGCCAATCAGGTCGCTCTTTGTCTGCAGTCCCGTGTAGGTGGGAGGAATATTTTAACTGAGGTTTAAATAGCGAAGCATCCTTGAGCAGTAGATCCTGAATCAGATGTCAGAATAGCGTTACCGTCCGTGTTTGGACTGAGGGCGGACATGTAACGGGATAAAACTGTTGACCGACGGTGCTGGCGGAACAGTTGAATGGTGGACAGTTTCCGGAGCGAAGAGCGACGTTAATAAATAATGTAAGTGTGATGGCTGGACTGTAGCAGCGCTCCGTTTGGAAATATGCAATAACCTCGAAGCCTGTTTATTCATATTTACTTAGCGCAGGAGAACGCCTGTCTTCACGACTGTCCGTTATTGTAATGCAGTAATGTGCGGCAGTTTGAATGAAGTCAGAGCTGCGGCGCGGACTGCGGAGCCTCACCCCGTGTGCAGATGTTTACATGTCGCCTCACAGGCCACACATGATACTACCACCAAATTAGCAACCTCATGTCAATGTTTTCATGCAACAGAAATAACCTCTCCTGGTATTTATGTCACCCATTAATGGAGGATAGGCTCCGAGATCGCCCTTAAATTAAAAAATATTAATAAATATTTAACGCAGTTATCTCTGTCTGTCCTTGTTGCCATTAGTTTTAACAGTAATCCTGCAGTATTGAACTGCTGTCTGCTACGGTACCGTTTAATAGATTTAATTGGATCATCTCTCTGTAAACCTGTCAGCCTCTTTCTGTCTGCTTCTCTCTGTTTGGTGATCTCACTGTTTTGTCTGTAGTGAGAGTTGAGTTTGACATTTTACACGACCTTTAAAAAGAAATCGGCACGGTGCGTGGAAATTATGAACCTAAATCAGAAATAGCAGCTTTTGTTTATGATGTGTAATCCATGAATTAATTTGTTTATTTGTTTTGTAAAACAATACAGCAATTGCCTTGAATGACAGTTACTAATGATGTCTCGTGATTGGTCATTACATAATGGGGAAACGTTGTGATTGGCCGTTAAACTGAGGTTTCCGGGAAGAGTGGTCAAGGCTCTGGCTGTGTGTGTGTGTGCATGTGTGAGTGTGTGTGTGAGTGTGTGTGAGTGGTTTCATCTGATTGCACGTGGTCTCTCTGTTGACAGTGATTTCAGGTCTGTGGCATGTTCTGAATGAGAACATGTGCGTGGGTGTGCATGTGAGACATGAAAATAAAGGGACAAGTGAAACAAAGGAGTAAAACAATCATGGGATTATTATCAGATAGTCCCACTCCTATCTCGAGCAATGACAGATTAGAGGGCAAGGCCACCCAAATGTCAAACAAAACAGCGTTTTCACTCCTGCACTATCAAGCCATGCAGGTAGTTTTATTTGCTCAGATTTTTAAGTATCTCTAGTATTTCTCTTGAACCCCAAACAATGGAAGTAAAGGGATTTTTTTCTCCTTTTTTTGTCTTCATGGCATTTAAAATAAAATGGAAACTAAACAGTTCAATACGTGAAACAGTAATTCTGTTACTTAGGAAAATTCACAGAGCTCACGTGAACAGGTGAACTGGAAGTAATATAATGTAAAAGAAACTGAAAATAGAATCTAATTTTCACATAAGTTTGAAAATATCCTTCTTGTGCTATGGCGTAATTTCTAAGCATGTGTTATTTTTGTATAGCTACACCTAAACTGCACTACATGTGATTTAAACAGTGGTACCTGGAGTCATAACTAAGAACAGTGTGTCAGTGTAGTGTGTAGCTACGGCAGGCAGGTCAGAACAGGCCTGTGATGAGCGTCCCTCCTGAGTCTGATGTACAACAGGATAATCTTCAGTCATTAGAGAATAGCTTCAAAATGTGAATCACAGAATTTGATGGGTGTTAACAAATCATCCTTGTCATTAGAGCCATTTTACATTGTCTGCCAAAATATTGAGCCATCTGTCTCTGATTCAGTGTGTGCGTGTTGTTTGCCAGCTTCTGAGTCAGCACTAGCAGGTGGCAGGTGGAGGTTTTAAGGCACAGTTTGTTGTGCAGGCATCACGATGATCTTCAATATTTTTGTGTGTGCGCAAAGTCCTTCCTTTTCATCAAACTTGTTTTTTACACCAGTTTCTGGCTGACATATACCATCCTTAATGTTTCCCATCTTCTTGTTCCTTTCATTCTTTCAAAAGAGTTTCTACTTTTATCTCATCCTGTTATTTTATTTACTTTGATTTTATTTAGTCTCTTTTTAAAGGGATGGTACACATAGGCACTGTATATTTAAATGGTAAGTTGAGTGAATTTATTTAGCATTTTCATAGTTTTTTACTACTCAAAGCACTTTCACACTGCAAGTCACTCATTCATAAACTAATGGTCGGGGCATCTATTAGGGCTTAGTGCCATCGTGCTCATTAGGACCCCAGAGACACTTCAGTATGCAGACTGGAGGAGCCAGAGATCAAACCACCAACCTTTCAATAATAATAATAGGAGGGCGAGCCGCTCTTTCCACTGAACCACAGCCACCTCTTAAATAAAATGAAGCTTATACAATGTATGTATATAAGATTTCTGGCCCTAGCTGAATTGCAGTGTCACAGGAAAGGCTTTTGAGGGTTAAAACACATACTAACACTCTTAACACAAGCGAGAAAAACAAGCACTACAAATGTGTCAGATAAGAAATGCTTTCACACTAGTTGATGTTAAAGAGACATTAATGGCATGTGGTTTGTTTAACAAGTAATGATATTCTGTTTAGCGTTATCAGGCACATAATTGATTCTGTTACAATAAACGAAAAATGGCTTTAGACTTTCAGCGCCTCCTCTCACTGATGTCGGAGGCCATTAGCTAGTAGTTCAACATACAACACAAACCAGAAGCGGTCTCATAGTTTTAATATATTTAAGTATTTGAACGTATGAAATTTGAACTTATCTATTTGCAGCTTAAAATATCACTATTGATTTCTTCCAGATACTAAATGAACTTTCTATTTTCTCTCTCTGCTGCCCAATCCATCCACCACCACCCCTGCAGCCCAGTGAATGCATCTGCCTGTTTGTTTCTCTCTCCAGAGCCATGTTTGGCATTCTAGGCAGAGAGCATTAGAGGCTGTGGATCAGAGAAACTGGCACAGCACCACTTGATTACTCTCACCCTTGATGGCATGTGTATGCATTTCAGAGAGGAAAAGGCTCTTCTGAGTTTATTTTATGATTTTTCTTTTCAACAGGCAAAGGAAGCAGAATGTTTTCATATCCATTCACCCACACACCAGCTGTGATCACAAACTCACCAGCCATGAATGCAACAACTGTTGTCGTGTACAGTTTCAGCCACCTGCCAAATATCTGAGATTGCAGAGTTGGCTGGCCTGTGTGGTCGGTAATCGGACTCAGTGGATCAATAATGTATTTTAATGTGGAAGGATGAATTTAAATGTGGCCTTGTGGTTACGAGGAACATCTCATTTGTCAAGAGTCTGATCCCTGACAAGTTACAGGTCCATTAAAGGGTATTTATCCTGCCAGTGTGTGATGCTCTGCATACATTTAGGGCCTGAAATGTAAGTAAAACGTATTTAATAGAGAAAGAAGAGTAAGTAGAAGGGTTTTTGTAGGAAAGAAATCAAGATTTAGCTTGTTTTTTCCCTGTCTGTCTTCCGCTATCTCACATAGGCTCCGCCCTCTATAGGACTCCTTGGGTATTCCTTCAATGGAATATATGCATTAGTGTACAGAAAATCTATCTGAACATGTCACACTTCCTATAAAAGGAAGCTTTTCTGCTATCTGCCATCCTTTTTCCATCAGCATCGAGAAATATTGCCCACTAACCTGTACATCTCTCTGAGGATGAAGTTGCTACATCAGGAGACACATTCGTGCCTGTCATGCTGTTTGTGTGTTTGCATGATAGTGCAGCTCGCAAGGCCCTGCCCAAGAAACGCCTCTTGGTTTGGCTCTGTGAGTGGGGAGAAAGTTTTTTTGTGGAGTCCTTGCACTTTCTGTGCAAACCGTATGCAGCAGTGTTGTAGTCTATGACCTTGCCATATACATGGTTCTATCATTAAGACATTTCAGGCCTCTTTTTGGGTTCCATGTTGTCTGGCGAGACACAGGAGGCCGTTGAAAGGGTGTTGGGAGTGTCTGCTGTTTCACAGGTGACCCTCTGCCACCAGTTCCTGGCTGTGCTCTGTGACCACCCTGAGGTGTGCAGAGTGTCTGTTTTTAGACCACTGTAAGGTTAGGCCTTTAATGTTATTAGGTGGGATTGTGCCCCGGCCCCTTACTTCTCTGCTTATTGCAGCCCTGGCTATAAAGAAGTAGTTGGACTACGGCGACTAACCTGTAACCTGACGGATCCATTAGCTAGTCTGATGCATGCCATGGCGGCGTGAACACTCATTGGACTACTGCACTCACAGAACCAGTAGAGGGCAGAGCCCTTGTGAGATAGAACAAAGGTTATTTTACTGTAACCATAGTTCTATAAGCAAAGATAGCACCATATATCTGCGGATCCCAGCTGTAGCTAGCAGTAATGCTCCCTTTTATAGGGAGCTGGAGGCATTCTGTGAGTGACCTCCTGATTGGTTTGGTACACATGCAAATTTTCATAGGTGCCATTGGTGGAAAGAAATACCCATAGAAATATGAATAAAAATAGTAAAGGATGGAAGTATAGAATAACAATATCATAACTCTCATTACAGACCATGAACTATGTGGGTCAGTTGGCCGGCCAGGTGTTTGTGCAGGTCAAGGAGCTGTACAGAGGACTCAACCCTGCAACCCTGTCTGGATGTATAGATGTCATCGTGGTGCGGCAGCCTGATGGCTCCCTGCAGTGCTCCCCCTTCCACGTCCGTTTTGGCAAGATGGGTGTGCTACGGTCCCGTGAGAAAGTGGTGAGATTCCCTTCTCTCTCATAATTTTGTTGATGAAGTATTCATTTCTCTTCAGAAAAGTGAAAAAATACCATTTTACAACTGTAACAAAATTTGGCAGGCCAGAAAACTTCTTACCAAAAGTAAAAAGTAGTCATGTACGATACTGCATTACAGTAAATTGCAAAGGGATGACTTTATAGCAAATTTGCTTAAATATGTGTTGAGGTGGATATCTTTTTCCAAGATGTGAAGTTGGTGACATTTCAACATGAATGTTGTTTTTTTCATGAATAATTAGAAAGTTTAAACATGTGAAAAAACTCTATTCTGTCTTGTAGGTGGACATAGAGATTAATGGGGAGCCAGTGAGTTTGCACATGAAGCTGGGAGATAATGGAGAGGCTTTCTTCGTTAAAGAGACAGAGAACACGCTGGTGAGTAATGATTGACAAACTTTTTCTCTCTGAGTCAGTAAACATGCAAATATAGGATGGAACATAACATACTGACACAAAAGTCACATGGCCTCAACTAAAAAACAGGCAGTTCTCCAGTTTGCATTGTGAGTTTTAAATGATTTCACCTCTTACTAACAGGCATGTTGTTCTCATTTTAATCATCAGGCTTAGAGTTCTTGTTTTCCTGCCCAGACAAGCTCAAAGGAAGCAGACTTGTGCTTCCCTCTACATGAGGGCTCTTTTTCAGAAAGCTGCTGGTGAAGACTTCAAAATGTTTTAACAGTCAACAGTATGATACTGTCATACTGTACCAGTGCAAAGCTTAGGCAAAAAAAAAAAAAAAATTGAACTGAATTATCTCAAGGACATTTTTCTGTAGGCCTAGGAAGTACAGTGTTTGGACCCATATAGGCACTTCCAACATTGAGTGACAGATAACAATAATATGCCACAAAGCCAAAGCTAAACAGAACTGCAACAATAAGATCATGATTGAACATTTCTGACACAATCATGTAAAATACTTCATCATGAAAATCACTTAAATGACACTTTAAAACAACCCATTTTAGTCATGGCTGCACTTGTATTTAAGGTGAATTCTGTATATTTAACTAAAACATTTAAGCAAAATAGAACCCAAAAATCCTATTTTATCTGTTTAATATTCGAGCCACATCTTTTTATATACTATCCCTAAATGCATTTCCACCATTCACTCAGTGGCTCCTGACGCTTTTTTGTCATTTTTTATTCATGTACATGTGACCTGCAATGGTGGTTTCAACACAGGAGCTCAGAGTTTAGCCTTGAGAGGGATGCACAAACTAAAAATGTATGCACTTACAGGAATAAGGCACTAGAGTAAAGAATCCTCCACGTGAGCTACTGTATGTACTGTGAGATATGCCTTGAGCAAACAGCAGAGCAGAAAGAAGAGGGACAATTATGTTTAAAAGTAATAGTATGTGCAAAATAGGGAGTTAATCAGCATATGAAACTGAAATAATAAAATGTAGTGTAAAGCAGGCACTCTAGCAGAGCTTCACTCTGAGGCTGGAGTCCACTGACGATGTGAGTGATATCATATGTGTTGGTTTCTGACAAACAGATAAGATTAGCAGAAAGTTCTCGATAAGCTGCCAATCCATATCAGAGCCTTTGGTCCCTGTTCGCTTCAGTCTGCTGAGGTCTGCCATACTACAATTGTATGAAATTTAGGTAACTGTTCAAAACAGTACACAAGTCTTAGCTAAATTGCTTTTTATTTATTCAAACTAGATCATGTAATATGTACAAGTTAAAATATAGGAGAGAGTCAGTCTTGTATAAAGTACCCAAAAGCCATACTTGAGTAAAAGTAAAAAGTCGCCTATTGGTATGTGACTTGAGTAAAAGTCTTAAATTGGCTAGTATTTACTGTACTTAAGTATTAGAAGTGCAGTGAATATAAATGTACTTAGGTACTGACAGTAAAAGTACAAGTAAAAAGTACATGCAAAAACCGCCACACCCAAAGTAAAATCAAAGTCATTACTTCTACTGCAGCTGAAGAGCACCAACATTACTGGCTATTTGAAACAAAGCCAAAAAAATTTGTCGGCTAGCAGCCCACCAAATTTCTTCTGGCTTTATTTAGTGACCAGTAACTCTAATGGTTATTTGAAATGTAATGGAGTAAAAGTATCCGTTTTCTTTGGAAAATGTAGTAAAGTCTACAGAAATAGAAATAGTAAAGTACAAATATACAGAAAACTGCCTAAGTACAGTAATGAAGTAAAAACACTGTCACTTTACAACGCTGGAGAGAATAATCTGACCTGGAATTATTTCTTTTCGTTTTGTAAACTGATTCTGCACAGCGATATATAAGGATTGATGGGGATGAGTGTTCAGGGAGGGAGGCCATGATGAGAGGTGGACGTGTTTTTTTCAGTCAGGAATTAACAGCAATATGTCTGAGAAGATCTAATTCCTAATCTGAGGGATTACACTGGTTTAATTCTGTTTTCATTACTTCATGTCCCTGTCAAAGATTGGGAGCCATTCTCTGACTGTCAAACAGTAGGTAACATAGCTGATCTGTATTGTGAATCCTGCAATGATACTGTAACGTCTTGACCTTTAATGAATGGGATAATAAATACTGCCTTAGAGGCATTTTCAATTTAAGCAAGCATGAAGATTTATTTGCGTATTGTTTTTGAAATGTCCATTACACTGTTTGGACCTTGTGACAAATCCTCTCCTTGACATCACTCTCCCCTCTGCAGAGTGCATAAGGCTATTTATAGCTCTGCCAAATTCACCTTCATGTGCGGTCGGTTGCCCACAGACTGCACTCAGGAACTGGCCGTCACTAATCTGTGCACTGTCCAAACTGGGGGGGGGACAGACGAGACAGTCAGACAGATGTACAAATAGTGAGAGGGAAGCAGACCGAGCACACAGAGACGCAGATAAGCATACAGGACACACAACAGAATGTACAGCAGAAAAACGCAGTATGGCTCTCAAACACACATGCTCAAGATAAATTGCTATCAAACACTGAAACATGAGGATTGTTAAGTCTCAAAAATTCAATGTGTTTTTGTTCCTCTCTCAGTAACAGTCCATGTTATCATCTTCAGCGATCTTAATAGAAAAAGATCAACAACATTTTTGAGGAGCTATTTGGCATCGAGCCCAGTCTCCTGCTCCTCTCCCACCCAACCCCCCTTCACTCTCTCCTACTCTGTCACTATACTAGTTAGATTTTAGGATTTGTCAGGACTTGCGTGGTGGTAGACAGAGCCCATGTATTAAACATTAACCAAATGTTTCAGCAGAATTAATCTTTGCAAAAACAACAGCTTATGGTGTGATTTTTATCTAGCCATTATGGTTAAAACCAGATACCTTACAGGTGAAAACATAAAAATAATTGCAATAATAAGATTAACCATTTTCATGTTTATCTTAACCATCTATATATAAGTCAAACCAATGTTTGACTAACCTCGTTGTTTTAAATTAAAGCGTGAAATGTGATCTCTCTAATAATCCTAGTTATTTGATCATGTCATCAGGTGTTTGTAATGAAAAAACAGATGCTGTATTGCTGTTCTGCTGCATGTGGGAAGGTTTGTCTCAGTAGATTCTCCATCTGAAAACAGATACAGAGACAAATTCTTTTATGCTGTTTTGTGCAGAGACTGTTATTCCCAGATGTAACACGAAATAAACTGTTATGATTCAGAATTTAGAAAAAAACATTTAAGTAGTACAAGTAGAAATTGTTTAGGGTGATTGCTTCCAGCAAAGCTGGATCTCTGAGCCAGAAAGTCATGACTTGGCATCGTGTCTCTTCCAGTCCCATTGAAATGAATTGTGCCGTGCTGGATGATGTCGTGACACGTGCACTGTGAGGCATGTGTCAGTCTGCACTGTTTGGATCATCTCTATCTTCTTCTGTTTTTCTGTGTCTCTCTGTTTCACCGTCTGGCATACACAGTGAGACTGTGATGAGAAAATCTGTGTGATTCTGCGAATCTGAGCTCAAACCCAAATTCCCATCAGATTATGTAAATCCAAATGGAGCAAAACAAAGCATTTTGGTCTCATCAATCAGTAATGCTCAGTTTATACTCTGCAGTTCTGTGTTTTTGGTAGGGTAACACACACAGAAATAATATCCTACTTGTTTATTAAGCTAGCAGCGTGGCTCCAGGGATGGCAGTATCATTTGGTTGATCTACCACTTTAGCACAAGCATGTAGCAGCATGATGGCTTACAGCAAAGAAGGTCCTGGGTTCAATTCCCTGCTGGTGCACAGTCTTTTACAGTGAAGTTTGTATGTTTCCCCATGCTTGTGTGGGTGCGGGTGCTCCAGTTTTCCCTACCATCGGAAATATGTACATATATAGATAAAATTCTTCTGTCAGCTCCCTTGAGCACAGCACTGTCCCAAAGCTGGAGTTGGTCCCTGGGCATCGTTTGGTTGCTGCCCACTGCTCCTCTTGGATGGGTTAAATGCAGAGAACAGATTTCACTCAGCATAACTGTTTAACACAACAGGAATTCTTCTTCCTAAGACTGAAATATCCCAACAACAAAAAAATTCAAAATGTTTAAACAGGAGGGCAACAAGAGAAAAGAGTAATTTAGGGTCATTTAGTCATCTACCAGCAGGTCAGAATGTTCCTTATCCAGTAAAAAAGTGGGTGGACACTTTGGTTTAAGACCAAATAAGTGCAAACAAGTGACACTCCTATCAGCTTTGTACTTTGGGCTTAATGCTAATTTGCAAATGCCACCATGCTAACAAACTAAATTAAGATGGTAAATATAAAGTAGCGCTTTCATCATAAGCGTGTCGCAATGCTAGCATTAGCATTTAGCTCGTATCAAGGCTGCAGACTCTTACCTCAAGTTATCTTCACATTGACCAAATGACTCCAAGTTCATTGTTTTACATCAAATACTGTTCATTTCAGATTAAGTTTGAAGTTAATCAAAATTTTCATTAGCCTCATGTGATCATCTGTTGACAGGAAGTCGTTCCGTCCTACCTTGCAACATCTCCCATCATGTCAGCAGGGAAGGAGTTAATGGAGACCCAGCTTGGCAGGGGCAGTTCTCGTCACCATGGTAAGCCCAAATGATGAAGGTATTTTGGGTTTTGTGAAAATGTGAGCCTTTTTTTTTCTTCATTTTTTGTGCTGCTCTTTGTCATCACTTAGACGCCATCCCCTGCAGCTCGCTTCCTGTCCAGAGCTTTGGACCGCAGCAAAGTGATGGCGGGTCAACCAAGAAGAGGAGGAAGAGAAGGAGGAAGGTTCGGCCAGAAGCAGGAGGAGGAGGAGGGAGGAGAGACGAGAGTGGGGAAGAGTTCTCTGAGGACGAGGACATGTTTACAATTGACTTGAGCTCGGACGAGGAGAGAGAGGGTGATGGCAGCAGGTCTGTGTGTGATTGTGTGTATTTTAGCTTGAACATGTCTGGCTCTCAGGAATGACAGAAAATCAAGAATACTTTACTATTTTAAGTGTATTTAAGCAGACAGCTTCAGACAGCTTATGGCTGTTTATCTTTGTCTGTTTTAATTATAGCAGACTGTTGGTGGAATTTTGCCCTCCCTTTGTGTCATTCAAATGTGTGTATGTGTGTGTGTGTGTGTGTGTGTGTGTGAGAAAATAGAGAGAGAGAGAGAGAGAGAGAGAGAGAGAGGTTATTAAATGCCAGTCATCCTGCTGGGGTAAACATCATTCGTCAGCAGTCACAATGTTGTGAACAGATGAACCACTGCCAATAACTCCTCTTGTTCTATGACACTGTGTGTATGTGTCCAAGCTTTTTCATGCATGGATGAGTGTGTATTTGTTTGTTCCGGCTGTCTAAAAAAGGGGTTGTGCACTTGAGCTATGTGAATCATAAGAACTGGAACAGAAAGAAGCTCTGTGGACATTCCGTTAATGCTCTAATGCCATGTCAATCACTTGAAATAACCAAACAGCTATCAGTTAGGTAGCCTTTAAGAGCCACGGAGGCTCCTGTCTCTGTAGCATGGGGCAGCTTGCAGTACAAATACACCCCCTAGACATGACGCTCGTATGTCACACCCTTAATCCAACCCTTGATGCTGAGTGCCAAGCACTCTTTAGTTAGAACACTCATGTCATCCTTAGGCAGGCATCAGGAACCATTTTTATATGGCTAGTCTTTGGTATGAGTTGGTTGGGATTGAACCCCCAACCTCACTATCTTAGGGCAGACACGCTTCCCACAAGGCCGCTGAGCTGGTAGCTACTAGTTGCTACGAAATTTAGTTAGATCACTCATGTCACCCCTAAGATGAGTTGTAATGATTTTGATGAACCCCTAACTCATCATCATGCCATTATCAGGACCAATACCAAACATTTAAGACCAAAATCAGCACCTACAAAATGAATGACATGTGTAGCCTCAAGTATGCTTTGTGGTGATGCTGACAGAGTTGCCAGCATAGATTTAGAATCTCACTCTCACTTCAGACTAAATGTTAAGGAACAATTCAGCAAGATGGGAATTAATTTGAGACTCTACAGTGTGTGCCTGTTTGTGTTTGTGCATGTGTGTGAAGCCCTTTGAAAAGCAGCTCTGTTTGTGGGAGGTGCTCCAGGGACTCGTCCTGTTCCCACAGTGTTTGCTGTCTCTTTGAAATAATGGAGGCAGAATATTGGCTCACAGTGTGCTTTTACTGCAGGGTTCCAAGCCTTTTCTTAGAAAGCGCGCCACAAAGCAGGGTAGGGAAAATTCCTGAAGCCCTTTGGGTCATGAATGAATAATAATATCTGGTCACTTGTTTTACTTTATTTGGATTTAACTGGTGTAT
>JAQLOL010000001.1:7889189-7902990 GCA_029783665.1 Naso thynnoides
TGTGCAATGGTAGTAAAATAATGTGAGAGTGTGTGTGGTTGTAGGTCTATGTGTGGCTGACTGACATCTCCTTGTGTGTTTTTGATCAGACCTGTGTATGATGATCAGGGGTCTACAGCCAACACACACACACGCCCCGGCACTGATTGGACGTCTTTACAGAGGTATTATTTAGACACAAAACACACACAGACACTTTCTGATAAACATATCACCTGTGTAATATCTTTTTGATTCTCATTAATTTGTTACGATTATACTTATTTATAATACTTTTTCTTTGTTCTCAATGAGTAGATAATCAGGATTTCCTATCTCTCTCAGTCTCTCTTTATCTGTCCTCATCTTTTTCTGTTTTTGTCCCTCTTTCCGTCTTTTTATCTTCCTGTAGTAATGTGATTAAGGAGACTATCTCCATCCCTCCACCTTGTGGTCTGTCCATCTCCTGTCCTCAGCAGACCTCTCACTTCTCATCACCTATTAGGTATCACCTTCATTCTTAGTCTCTCTTTCTAGAAATGAAATAAAGCACCAATGAAGGAAAAGCACACACATACAATAATTGGAAATCATGCATATATTTATGTTTGGAATTCTGTTTTACTTCTCTCTAATATTTTGAAGTTTATTAAAGTATATTGAAGGCGCTTTAATTGATAAAATCTGAAGTATAAACATATAAATCAAGCATCTGTCACTTTCCCAGCAGCCCTGATGATTCACGTTCATCAACGCCGAAAAGCGACTCAGAGCTGACAAATCAGAACAAAGACAACCCTGAGATGCTGTGGACATGGGGGGAGCTGCCACAGGCTGCCCAGGTATCTATGCATACACACATGCACAAAGCATGAAATATCTCACCACCTTCTTACGTAATTTAGACAGATTATGTTGTGTTAGTTCTACATATTGTAAAAATTTCACCATTATTAAAGAAATTGTTCACATTTTTAAAAGCACACATATCCACTGTCTTGCTGGGAGTTAGATTAAAAAATAGATACCATTCTCATGTTTATATGTAGAGTATGACACTACTGCCAGCAGCCACCAACAAAACTTAGCATAAAGGCTGGAAACAGCTAGCCTGAATCTATCCATCTCCTCTGTCTCACACCTCTAAAGCTCATTGTTTAACAGTGTTAATGTAATTAGCAGTGGCCTGCCAAATGAGAATTATTATTTTTACAGCTTGGATTTCGTGCGGATTAAGCCAACGAGATTTAACATGTTTATTTTTGAGCTTTGGGGGCCCCGGTAGAGACATTTTGTCAGCTTTAGGTAGAGACAGATTAACTTTTTTCTCCAGTTTTAGAAACTTATGCTAAGATAAGCCAGTAGGCAACTGGTTTTAGCCACAAATTTACCAAGCAGACATGCGAGTGTAATCAATTCTGTCTCCAAATTGAAGAAGAGGGAAGTATGGGTAGATATACACTCAAGACGTTAAAAAGTGCGTAAAGTTCGATCTCTGTCTCTCTTTTTCACAGCCATCCTTCCTAACGTCCCACGCAAAACAGGACGCTGCTGCAGCAATCTCCATCCAGGTGTCTGCCAGCACCCATTTCAGAGCCATCAGTGATGCCCCCTCCCTCACTGCCTATGCTCCCCAGCCAGGGGAGGACACTGCTCATGGTGGCAACAAGGACAATGAAGAAGGCAAAATTGGAGCAAGGGTCAAACTATCCACTAGGACTGTGGACAGAGCTGGAGGAGAGCAAGGTAGTTACAGGGAGGACAGTTTTGCTCTGTCACCTGTGCTGTTGATGACGTTGAACTAGTCTCATAAAAAACAAGCTGGGAGTCATTCTAGGATGATGCCCTCAAAGCCACAGCTGAAGATTTTTTGGGGTTGTAAATTTGTCTCTTCTGAATGATTGAGACACAAAATTGACCACAGACTAACCATAAGTCAACTGGACACTCTAATCTTAGCAGGAAATTCCTGTTAATCTTGTGTGTTCTGAGAACTCACAAGCTTGTGTGTTTGTGTTTTTCTCGTAGGGAGAGAGGTGGAAAGTGTTGGGCCATCATGTGCAGAGATGGAGGGTTTAACAGCCTGCTCAGTATCTCCCAGGATTCTCCCTGATCATCTTGACGAAGGTGGAAATAGAGGAAGTCCTGTCAAAAGAACTGATTCGCCTTCGAAAAAGAAAGGTATCAGTGTTCCATTTGAATGTTTTAGTCTCGTCTTTTGTATCTGCTGTAATGATGATGATGTTTGATTTTTTTCCCTGGTTAGAAAAGAGAAGCCAACACCTGGGTGCTGATGGCATTTACTTGGATGATATCACAGAGCTGGAGCCTGAAGTAGCTGCTCTCTACTTCCCTAAAAGGTTTAGTAAAGAACATGCAGATGTACTGAACGTGTTTTTGCATGCCATCTTATGAGCACAAAACCACAAGTACACACACCCACTGTATAGAGAGCTTTAATGTGGTGTAGTTTGCCCCCTGGTGGTTAACATAACAATGTCGCTTTTGCAAATTATTTACCAGTACTACTTTTTAGATTTAAGTTACTTTAGGCTGGTGCTGATTTAACCATAACATCCTCAGACTGACCCATATCATTTAAAAAATAATTTCCAGAGGTGCATGTTTTTAACAATGTATGTCTTTCGTCTTTTCAGTGACGGAGGCAGTAGCTCCATGAAGGGAGACTCAGACATGATGATGACTGGAGTGCGGAGCGCTAATCAGTCCCCACAGTCAGTGGGAAGCAGTGGGATGGACAGCGGCGTGGACAGTTTGTCTGATCAAATAGGGGACCTGCCTCATGTTGCCATTTCTTTGTGCGGAGGACTCACCGACAACAGGGAGATCACAAAAGGTAGGATATGGATGAACAAGGAGGCAATGACAAACAGACAAAAATTGTGCTAGACTGCTGTTAAATCTGCGTGTGTGTTTGTTTCATTCCACAGAGCAGTTCCAGGAGAGGGCGATTTCCTACCAGCAGTTCTCTGAAAACCCCTCTATTATCGATGACCCAAACCTGGTGGTCAAGATCGGAAACAAGTATGTTTTATTATGATTATTGCACTACTGTGGATTCAATACCAAAGTGTGACACACAAGTAGACTAGGCCAGAAACTATGACAATATAGGGTATGTTAAAGACTATTTAAACTGTATTTTTACACTTTCAAGTCTGTACATTTTAACTAAATCATTATTACTGAGGTAATGCAATGTTGCAGTAATGTCACATAGGATTAGTTTGACATTTTGTGGATTTTTGTGGAAATTTTCTTGCCTAAACCTGGATAAAGATGATTCGTGTCATTTGTTTGTGTACACAGTAAAAATGAAGCTAGTGCCAAGATGGGAAATAGTTGTCTGACATGTAAAAAAGAACTTAGAGCGCGCTCTGTTGTTTGTTGTAGGTACTACAACTGGAACACAGCAGCTCCTGTCATGTTGGCCATGCAAGTCTATCAGAAACCACTGCCACAGGTAAGACCAACACAGTGAGACACCAATACTGTATCAATTTCTTTCCCTTTTTTCTAGGTAAATGTATAAGTACAGGAAGAACTATTGAGATTAATTTAAGTCAAAGTAGCTAGTATCATCAGAAAAAGTTTTAGTAGTCTTTATGCAGCAAAACAGACCCTCACATTTTTATATTAAATGTTACTGGATTCTTATTACTGTTGCTTAGTGTGTCAGTAGCATTTTTATGTTGCAGCTCTTTATATACCAATGTAGGCTAATCTATAAACTGCATCCTTTTTTATAAACTGGTGGTATGTTTTGTTTAATCTGCAAAGTGAATTCCAGATGTCAGAAAATGCAGTGCAGTGAAATGAAATGTTATGAAGAAGAACTTTAAGTACTGTACCATGAAAGAGAAAATAATAAAGTCCAAATTGTTTAGGGTCTGTAGCCCACATTTAGTCCATTCTGTGAATTCCACAGCATTATATTAATTAATGTTGTCATTATATTTGTCCGGTGGTCTGTCTTTGAGTTGTCTGTACCCTCCCTGCATCACTTGCTTCTGTGCACTTCCAGCATTCTGCAGTTAATTCTCCCTAAACTGATGTTTCACTTTGGTTCAGTCTTACAATATTCGAGCATCCTGTCGCCATTCTATTGAAATTCAACTAAATGCTACCAGATAATGACTGACAACTTCAGATTTAGACTCAAGTAATCTATAATAAACCATTTCAGCTACTTGTACACTATATATAGATATTCAGATATTTGATTGAAATTGGCTGTTGATGAACTCACATTAAAGCTGTCATTTTTGTACCACAGTGAAATATGACTTAAAATCTCACAGTTTTTCTAACACTTTAATAATGTCATGTCTTTATTCCCCTCTTTATTTTTCCTTATTATTTACACATTGTTTTTCTCTCACCATCTATCTGATGTTTGTGTGTACCAAGTGTTGGTGTTTGAGTTATGTGTTTTCTGCATTTGGCCTCTTCTCCTACTGCCTCCCTGGTCTGTTTGGCTCCAACCCTCCTCAGCCTGTATGATGTTTTCTTGCTTTGCTTGGGTGTTGAGCTGGGCATGTTTTTGTCTGTCTGTGCACCATCATTTCACCACTGTAAGCTTATCTACCTGCTTCCCTCTGTCCCGCATGTCCTCCTTTCTCCTTGTGGTGTGTTTTATTGCATTTGCTATGCATTTTCCAACTATGATCCAATCACAATCTTTAGATGTCTCTTTTCAGGGTTTTCTTTGCATCCTTTGCTCTTTAACTGTGTGCCAGTGCGTATTTACCTGTAACTGTCTTTATTTTGGTGATGTAGTTGGAGTTTAGTGTGGTTTGAAATGTGCTGTTTGCTAGGTCTTATTTTACATTGTGGGTTCTTAGTTTCTGTTCATCTATTTTACATGAGTTTTCTGCGTCACTAGTTTAATTTTTTTCTATCATCTTTTAAGTTGCACTTATCAGTCAATTTTGAGTTGTATGTGCGCGGTTGTCTCCAGGCCTCAGTGGAGAACATCGTTAAGGAGAAGATGCCAAAGAAAGGAGGACGCTGGTGGTTCTCATGGAGGAGCAGGAACAGTGACTCCAAATCAGTAAGCACACATCTGTCCCCAGCTTTCCTGAAATATACCTTCCAGTTAAGAGTGTCAGAGAAGGGAAAGGATGACATGCACAGGTTGGAAGCCATATTCGTTCTTCATTGTCAACTTTTAACCTTTGTCCACCTTAGGAATCAGTGACAGAGGCAGGAGGAGACCAAGGGGAGACTTCACACACTTTGCCCTCAGTGAACAGGTGATGCCAGATTTAATTCTTCACATTTCTCTCTCAAACTTTCTGTATTCGTCGTTTCAGCTTTTACCAAACCGGTTGTCTTTGATTTTTCAGGATGAAAGATGAGTCATCCTCTAGTGACGAGGACCACAGATCGTCCAATCAGGTGTCAGGATCCTGCCAGTCAGATCTCCTCACAAGCTCAGGCAGCGTCTGTTATAAGAAGACTCTTCGGCTAACCTCAGAGCAACTGGCATGTATTCCTATTGTTGAATTCATTGACCTCAAAGGGGATGAAAACATTAATTTCCATATTAAAGCTCTGCATTGATTTACATAAAGCGCATATGGTTCATCATGATAAAGCAAGAATAAGGAAGAACAAGCATCTCTTAAATACTAAACATGGATACATGTCTTCCCTTGTACTAGTCATAGGCTATAAATCTGAAACAGGCTCATGTTGCTTTATTAAATGGATTAAATTATCTACTATTGCAAAAATACTTGAATTTAAGGTAAATGTCCACACTTCACAGTGAACCACGACAATGTATTTTTTTCTTGCCCCTTACTCAAATGTGCGATGGTGCAGCAGATTTTAGTATCCTCAGCACAACCTTTCTTCTTTCAATCTGTGCGTTTTGCTTGACTATGTGTGTGTGTGTGTGTGTGTGTGTGTGTGTGTGTGTGTGTTTACAGGCCAGCCTACAGCTGAAGGAGGGTCCTAATGAGGTGGTGTTCAGCGTGACCACTCAGTATCAGGGCACCTGTCGCTGCCACGGCACAATCTATCTTTGGAACTGGGATGACAAGATAATCATCTCTGATATAGATGGAACCATCACCAGGTACGACAAGGCAAAACTGTCTCACTCACTGTCATCTCATGGATGCTGTTAATTGTGGATTATAGGTCACATTGTGGATTTTACCTGTGATCACAAACCAGCCTGTATGAGAAGGCAGCTCAGTTTCAGATTTGTTGGACTTTTCACAGATTTGGTGTTTGAGGTTTGTCTCTATTTTCCGCATTAGGTGCACCTGTATTGATTATGCGATGTTGCCTCTCTTGTGTCGTGCTGCAGGTCAGACACCCTGGGTCACATCCTCCCCACACTGGGTAAAGACTGGACCCACCAGGGTATTGCACGGCTCTACCACAAAGTCAGCCAGTGAGTGCTACCTTACAGCTGCACAGTGTGAAGATTGCTGATGTAAAACTGAGGAAATCTGACTAAATCAGCTGTCATAATACAAATATCACATGTATTTTCAGCTCATTGTTTCTTTTTCCTTAAGTGAAAAATATGTAAAGTATGTATAGGATGATCCTTCTAATGATTTCTTATTTTGAAGATTGACGACAAATAAATACAAGCACTCTCTCTCTCTCTCTCTCTCTCTCTCTCTCTCTCTCTGTTAAAGGAATGGATATAAATTCATGTATTGCTCTGCAAGGGCCATTGGCATGGCTGATATGACGCGTGGCTATCTGCACTGGGTCAATGAAAGGGGAACCATGCTGCCAATGGGCCCAGTGCTGCTCAGCCCCAGCAGCCTTTTCTCTGCCCTCCACAGGTCAGTCACACACCATATGTGCAAACAGGCAGCATTGGAGGAATCAGAAGTCATATGACCTTGAGGCCATAAAACCAAAGATCAGTAGTGAATAATAATAATTTCTTTTAAATTATTGATCATTTATATCAGGTGCAGCATCTTTTGTTTGTATTGTCATAGCTTTAGCACGTACAGCACAGACAAACTAAAAAAAAAGCTTTTTTCAAGTTTTTCCCAGCGGATGTGTAACCTGTTTGATGTCATGTCGGGTTTTGCAGGGAGGTGATTGAGAAGAAACCAGAGAAGTTTAAGATCGCGTGTCTCACAGACATAAAGCACCTTTTCTACCCAAACACTGAACCTTTCTACGCTGCTTTTGGAAACAGAGCTACGGTGAGACTACAGTGCACAAACAGACATGTGAATTTACTTCTGTTGTAACAAGGGGACTACATTATTAAGGACTGTTGGGGTCTTGGTGTCAGTTTTTTTTCACAGGGAAATTTTATGCACTTGTAGTGTTGGAACTTCTGAGTTTTAGTGGTGATGCTGATTGTGTGTGTTTGTGATTTTAGGATGTATACTCCTATAAGGAGGTGGGTGTCCCTCTGAACAGGATTTTTACCGTCAATCCCAAGGGGGAGTTGATACAGGAGCACGCCAAAACCAATATCTCCTCGTAAGCATTGTTCTGTGTTTTACTTTACTTTCATCCATGTGATCTGACTCTGGACACAGGATATAAAGTCTATAAACGTCTGTGTGTTTCCCCCTTCAGCTACGGTCGTCTGTGTGAGATGGTCGACCATGTCTTTCCGGTCATCATTCGAGATGATGGAGCAGACTTTCGCTGCTCTGACAACTTTGATCAGTGCAGCTACTGGAGTGAAAAACTACCAGTTGGCACCAACCAAGAGGACGACACACAGAGACGACACTTGAGACAAGCTGAGGAAATACCATGAAATCCTGCACTGAGGACGCTGTGTTCCAGCTTTTCTACAAATCGCAGTTGGGCATAACACCGTGGTTAGTGCTTTTGTTAGTGTTAATCAAAGAAGATTCAAAAATTTACTGAAGAACTGCAGGTGAAATAGCCATCAAGCTTTTCCTTAAGCTATACCCATGAAATGAGTGACTCAAAGATGTTACTTGAGATTTATAACTTCTACTGATTTAAAGTAGATGAATGTGTTTTCACATCCCACACAATATTAAATAAATACAGTTAAAACAAGGAGACCTACAAGTCCATTACAAGCAAGACTGATGGGTTGTACAAAAAGAAAGAAAGAAAATAAAAGATTTTAATAGAGAAAGAGGAAGAAGAAATCCCTAATGTATTTCAGCAGCTTATAAATCACACGTTTGCAAGTGCACTGGCTCAAAAACACGCACAAAAAACATACACATTAGTAAAACCTGTAAAAGCATTCGATGGACAGTGCACAACACAAGCATAACAGCATTCACGACAAGAGATTCCTTTGACTCATCGTTACCACTCTCTACTTCATTCCACAACACTCTTTATTTACACTGGTGAATAAAAAAGCTGCTGTATATTGTTTGCCAGAGGAGGAAAATTGTTATGATTTTGCAGCGGTATTGGTTATACACACTGGTTTCTTCAGTTGTTAAAAATAATCAACTGTCCACTAAATTGTGTGGACTAAATATTTTGCCAAAACTTTGCTGTAATCCGCAGAGATTCTATGCAAGCATCCCTTCCAGATTAAATACAAAACTGACTTCCATTAAATGACATTTAAACAAAAAAATTCATTTGATCCAGGTTTCAAAGCTCTATTCAGCCTGCTGCTGCATCATTCATTTGATCTCCTCTTTGGTAAGGAAAGAATTGTATTAAATACTGGCTTGTTTGCCCATCACATGTCATATATTCACCAAATACTGAGTAGAGACTCAGAACTCTGGTTCAAGTTTTATGTGGCTGTTGTGTTCTTTTCTGACCTCAACTGCTGTAGACACAGGCAACACTTGCAACTAGAAAAATCACATTACGTTATATTACATTACAGTAACACTATCCAGATCATGCAAAAATAGCACAGAGAGTGAATCCAGTCCTCCTCTGTGCCCAACTCCTTTGCAGGTCCAGCTAAATATGTGACCATGCTACTGTGATAGATAAGGCTCTGGCACATTTTTCTGACCAGTATTTATAAACAATACTTAAGATAAGTGCAGGACAATGCAAATAATGTCAGTCAGTGTTCTTTCTGTCTGTTTTTATACATGCAAATAAATTAACACCAGTGATATGCTAGAATGTAGGATATAAATCACTCAGAGTGTACAGTATGTTATTCTAATGACTAATGCTCAGCAATGCAATGACTCGAAGCCCATACAGGACTACAGTCATATGTTTTCAGTTTTGTAACGTCAGTGCACAGATCAGTTCTATATAATATACAGCACTAGTCTGTCCCGTGGGGGAGAACTACAAGTAAATGCAGCACATTCAGATTTTTCTGTTCACATCTTTGCCATTCGTTCATTTCAGTTTTTATCAAGTGTTTATTTTTTTATTCTTCAATCAAAAACATCTACTGTACTGCACATTGCATATTTTTACCACATGTACGACTTAAAATGGGGCAAGCCACTGTAAATAATGGATAATATCCATTTTTGTGACCTTATGAAGTAAACCTTTTTTTATACAAAAAAGCTCGGCTAATCTTGTGAGGGCTGACATGTCTAAAATACTCTGTTACTGGTGCTCCTTCAAATGCACTCGAAGCCAATTTATGTTTTACTATACTACTTTGAAACAAGCTGCCTGCCGTTGCACTAAGAGGTGGCAGCTTCACCATGTGACCACTGAAGTAATAGATCAACTTTACTAAAGCCAATAGATTGATTAACATGCTTCTTTGCTGATGCAGTGTATGTTCTCAATCCTGCATGATTTGGTTTCAGTTAGAGCCTCTGGTTTATCTGGCTATCGACATCACTGGTTACATGGAGTGCAAACTTCATTTTTTTTTAAGTTACTTGTGCTTATTGCGACATATAGAAGAGTATCATCAACCCCCATAAAACCTTTCCTGGTGTTCTTAAAGCAAAATTAGATGGTTGAGAGCAGCTTTGAATGCATGACGGATTCAGAAAAAGAAAATGAGAAGACAGAAAAGGAAATAAATCTTTTCTGTAGTCCTACTAATTTTAAATTATTTGGAAAAAAAATATTTTGGTTATAATTTATCAAAGATATAAATACTCTGGTATTAAAGTGGAATCAAAATGCCAGAAAACTGTGAAAAAGCATTCTGGTTGTCAGAGACAATGAGTTTGTCATACTGTTTGTGCATAGGATAGACATGTCTGATGTTGTACTGTGACTAACATAGCCTAATGGAATATTAATCAGGAATGAACATGCTGTTGTAATGTTGAGATGCATATTTACATTGATGTGATGATGTCTCTTGCTACTTCATCTGTGTAGGGAAAAACTAAAAAAGAAGACACTTAAAAATTTGGCTTTCATTTATAAGTATAATTTTCTCACAGTTAGGAGATACAACTTTCATTATGACAATTTGAAGCCTTGTCATAATTAATGTTTTTTTTTTATTATTATTATTATTATGTCAAACATAATAATATGTCAAAACAGGCCTGTTAATTTGTAATTATTTTGGTCAAAAACACATTGATCTGAGTTTGGTCCAAGTTACTGAATTTGATAATCCAGACATCATTCTACCATATCTTTTTCTTTTTTTTTTTAATCATGTGACAGATTTCATAGCATAAAGAGTTCCAGTTTATAATATCTTATTTAAGAAATATGAAAGTCAGAAGTAAACAGATGATTTTACCTTATAATGAACATAATGCTCTTCCTAAATTTGTAGTGTAAATCATCTTTTTTGATGATTATTACCTAATTCTTTCTGTGAAAGATCTATTTAAACTCTTGACCAGTTATCCAGTCTGTCTCTGTGTTGACATGGATGTTGAGATTCTTGTGATGATACAGTATGTCTTGGGTGCTAAGCAGAGGCCTACCGAGCAGTGTGCAGAGCAAGCTGTTGTTAACAATATAGTTTGAATAAATCTGTGCAATGAACGTGTTTTCAATAAACTCAAAAGTGAATGCTACTCTGTGGTGAACTTTTTGTGAACTCTGGCAACACAGTTTCTCATTATTGTTGTTTTCTTTCTTCCCTTTTCAATCTCAATTCTATTTTGTCAACGGAGCAAAACAGATTGAGCTCAGCTGTCAGTTTTGAGAGAAAAAACCAGGAAGCCTTCTCTGTTGTTCCTGTCCTCATCACTGCAAGGCCTACAACCGATTCCTCCCACTTCTCCATTTCAGCTCTGCCCCCTTAGGCACCCCATCACACACACATAGAGAGCTCATCCTTTCTTTCTCTCCTCCCCTGTGTTTTTGCCAGAGTGAAGAAAAGTTTCATTTACTTTTAGGAGCGACCATTTTGAACATAAGCAAGAATGATTCCTGTTCAATTCCACCCTGTGGCCCTTTGCTGCATGTCACTCCCTCCTTCTCTCTCACCAATTTTATATCCAGTCCTTCAGCCAAGCTATCAACAAAGACACAAAAGCCCCCCCAAAGAAAGAAAGAAAGAAGAAAGAACTGAACCCAAGAACACACCCAAAAACAGATATGTAAAGCAAAGTTCAAACTTTGCATAGGCCTACAAGTGTGTGCTGAAACCAACGGAAAAAATATGAGTATGGATAATCAAAGAAATGGAGGAAATATTAAAAATCTTTCATGTTTCATACCTGAAAACATGTCTTTTTGGAGGATATAGGCTGTCAAAAGTAATTTCCTCATGCAGAACATTTCAAAGTACACTAATCCTAATT
This sequence comes from Naso thynnoides, assembly GCA_029783665.1. Lineage (NCBI taxonomy): Eukaryota > Metazoa > Chordata > Actinopteri > Acanthuriformes > Acanthuridae > Naso > Naso thynnoides. The sequence continues at coordinate 7,900,856 of JAQLOL010000001.1, forward strand.
GTTTTTTGAGTGTGATCAGTGGCCTGCTTTTACAACTGCCAAAAAGCCCTTATCTGAGGATCTATGGCTGCCTTCTGTATCCAGTGCAGATGTGCTAGTCTCTTCATTTAGAGCCAAAACATCTGTAACAAGCTTGAGATGTGAGATTGACTTTGACAAAATGATGTTGAGAATTGCAAAAGTCGAACAAGATGAATTTCCCTCTCATACGAAAACTGGGGGGGGTGAGTAGCCTAACCTAGGCCACAGCAGACTTACAGCAGCCTCTGAGGTCTGAGTGTGTTCAAAGTGAACGGATCGTTCTCAGATCGCCCCTCGCGCTGCTCCAGATGTGAACGTGGGTGATTTCAACAGCCGAAAACACCGACACAGGGCGGCAGCATATGAGGTCTGTTTCTCCATTTGTTTTCTACGACCGTTTTGATCGTTGCAGGTTTGTGGATTTACACTCACACAACGCCAGTGTCTATGTTAAAGTAGGCTATAATACAGCTCGTGTACGGATCTAATTCATATCGTTTTATTCTGCTTTACTCCAAAACCTTCTTAGGATAACCTCTGCAATGTAAGAGGAACGGAGGATCGTTTTTTTTCCTTTTAGTAAAACTTTGGCTTTTTCCCCCTTTAGGCTAAATGATGCTCAGTTTTTCTTTAAGTCAGAATTTGTAGCCTGTATATGAATCCAATAAACATACAGACTGACAGACAGCCGAAGTCCCAAATCTTTGACGTTAAACTCGCCAGTTCTCTCTGTCTGCATCTGTTCAACGACACACAAAGTCTTCAAGGCAAGCTTTAACACGTGTTTGGGTCATTTGGTCCTAGTTCTAGAATAAATAGCCTACAAGTCAATTGTTGTACCGAACAGCGACGTTTGAACACTTTGGCTTAGGCCTATAAGCATTAAGCATTTAATGACAACATATCCCTTACGAGTCCCAGCCCGGCTTTCAGGGCTTCATGGGAGCTGTAGTTTTTGAGTTTAGGTTACATCTGTGACACAACTCATTGTGATTACAGCACAAAAACGATTGAATGCCAGGGAGGAAGCACATTTGCGTGGAAAAAAAAATCCTTCCAAGCATGGAGTTATTGTGGGTTCCAATGATTTTGATGTCTTGGTCACAGTTTTGACTTCCTACAAAGAGATAGGCCTAGACAAATCTAGAAAATCCAAATGACACCCTAACTTTAGTGTTCCTCCCTTCAGTTTCACAAATGCAGCACATTCATATTAATAAGATCAATTGTTGCTGTCCTGTGTCTGTTTGTCCTAAGGATGTCAGCCGAGCTCGTCCTTGCCAGTGCGAATAATGCAAGTCTTCAAAGCACCACAGTGGGAGGCAGTAAACCTTTACACCGCTTCATTAAGGGCCAACCCAAGATTATTGGCGTGAGAAACACACATTAACATGCTTGAATGAGTATTTATCTAATAACTATTAATTACAACGTACTACAATTTTAAAAAATAACCAAATAAAAAAATAAAATAGATGTTATTGCGCCATGTTGAAGATGTTTCTGATTTTCTCTTAGATTGTTGTGCTGGTCTTGGGCTCATCTTTCCTTTGCATTTCCTTTGCGGCCATGGCAGACTCTGCTTATCCAGTGCGGAATGTCATCCCACCTGGAATCTTCCTGGGAGCTTTGGTTGGTACCACAACAAAATAATAATTTATTCATCAGTGGATCATGGTGGCTTATTTGCTATTAATTAATTTTTTTTCTAAACATCCATATAACAAAACCAAGATGCCTCCAAAAATCAGATTTGTAGAAGATTTAATTAAAGGCTGATTATTTCAGTAATTAGGCACCAAAAGTTTGTTATGTTTGCCAGTTAATTGTACAATCCATTAGTCAGTATACTGTGATACAACACCTCCAAGTATTACAGGAATAATAAAACTGCTTTTTTTCCACTTCTCCTCATAGTTCAACATATGTGGGATTCTGTATATTTTGACAGAGCACAACCCAACCAAGAAGACAGTAAGCTCTTTCGCATGATTTTAAAGCAATACAAGCAGAAAACTATTTAAAGGGCATCTCCATTCATAATCAGTGTTTGCCTCATAAATCAAGTCACCTACGATCAGTTCATCTCATACCATCCACACACCCAACTGCAG
>JAQLOL010000001.1:7943262-7961262 GCA_029783665.1 Naso thynnoides
TTTCGATGCATGTTAGCCGTTTTTGGGCTGCAACTTTGCTCCGGTCAAACCCGATACAGGTCGATGAGCGAAAAAAAACTCTCTGGAGGTCTTTGATGAGTGTCCGTTCAGAAAAAGACCCTGGGATCATTTTTCGCCAGATTATCCCTTTAACAGAGGCAGGAATGGATACCATTCAGCTAAAGGGTCCGCCATCTAGCGAACATGCAGCTGCTCTTAGCTGTTAAATAAACCTGTATTTATTTAATAAACTAAATCATGCTTATTGTTAAAATTTAGCAAAGCCCTAGTAACAGTTGCCAAGGAGCAACAACACTTGCCAACAACACTCCAATCAGATTTCTTCAACTTATGTCCCGCCCCTACAGCCCATTCTCTGGCTGTAATACGTCACAACATGGCAGTTGACGCTCTGGAAAAAAGGCAGTTCAGCTCGTCTTTAAAGAGGTTTTAGGGATAAATTGGTCCTTTCATTTGTTACTGTAGAAACAATGCTAACATCTGTAGGGTCCTTCCGACTCCTCTCAGTGTAACAACAAACTACAGAGAGCCACTGCACAGGAAATCACATTGCACTCTGAGAGCAATCAGACCACAGTATGTCTGACTCAACACTTGAATCAAACAGACCAGCTTATCAGAAATCTTATTATAGGAATGCAGGCAGACAGACACTGCAGCCAATTTTACAGTGTAATCCTGCAATTCAGCCTCTGTGTAATCAGCAGTTCCATGTAGAGGTGATAAAGAAGACACTGAACAGGTATAACTTTCCAGATTTGTTATTTAACAGGCTAAGCATCTCATTTGTCTTAAAGACTCTGACTTTTTTAATATTTGGGAATTTAGGATCAAAATAACTGAGCTGGAAGAGTTTCCTTCTAAAAAAGATAAAAATAAAATAACGTGTCCCTTATTTTTAACTTAAGACATGGTATTTTGAATATGAAATGTACCACATAACATTCAGTGATCATCAGTAAATTAGTTTAAAACTCATTCAGTAAAAAAACAACAACAACAATGTAATAAATTCATGAAATTCTTAACAGTAAAAATTACACAGCTTATCAGGATTTCTGAATATAATACGGGAGACAATAAGAATGACTGCGGGCAATTTGCTGCACTGTAAGTAATTGAATACCTTGTGGAAAAATTAACTGAAGAGTGCTTGCCAAGAGGTGAGAGGTTGCTATGGAAACATATTCAAGGAAAGAAGATCTGTTTGCAAAGATCTTAACAAAACATCTGACTCAGCCAAGACATTTGTTAGTCAGACATTACTGTCATAGCTGCCGGTTTAAATATACTGAAACAGAGCAAAGACACATAAAGTGAGATTACAAATATCTTACCATGGCATTGAGATGCATGTTGCATGGGCAACAATGCATCAAATATGCATGTTTCAACAGTTGAAGATGAGCAAAAACAGTTGTGTTCTTTTCAAACTAGGGGATCATTTGGAGTAAAAGCAGACAGCAAGTTCTCCGGCATCCTCTGCGCTTCAGTCCGTTAGTTTGACGCTGCAGTCAGCGGATCATTAGGCCCCATCCGCTTCAATAATGCAAAAAGAGCAAACCAAGCAAACACCGCATAGCTCATCTGCCTCTCACCTCTCAACACAGCAGGAGCCAACAAGGTAAACAACACATTATCCAGCCAATACTGTGTGCAACCGCTGGCATCATAAACTGTGTGCAGGCAGGTGTGTATTTAATTGACTGCAAGGCATGCAACTATGCAAACAGGTGGAGAAGAAATGGATATGTGGGTTGTCACCTGTGCACACACCTGAGAGTTATTATCCAGTTTGTCTCTTATCTGTCAGAGTAATGCATTGTAACTCAGCAGGCGGTTTATACTGGGGGGTCATAGAACCGCATCTGCTCTCACAGAACTGTTTTAAAGTGCAAAGATAAACACAAACAAGGCTGAATATCTAGTCTTGCATCACCTATTTTTTTATTTGTCTCCGGATGTGTAGCTGACATCGTGCGCAGGGATCCTCATGACAAATGGCAGATAGCGGCAGAAAGGATGGGGCTTTGTGATTTGACACCCCTGCTGATGAAGACCACAGCCCCGCCCACACCGAATACGGAGCAGCCAATGAAAGGACGCGCCGCGACCAGACGCCTGTGGGAGCAAACCAATGGGAGCGCACCTGCTTTTGTTTCCCTGCTTGCACGGCTCTGTTTGCGCACATGTGACCACAGAAGGCGCTTATTGCTATTTAAACATCATCGATTGGGTGCAGAAGTGGACAGCTCCCCCTCTACAGATAAACAAACCCCAAACCAAAACACAATGGCTCCTCTGGCTCCCCGCTTTTGACGGGCTGACGCCACTTTCTCCTCTGAACTCCCCTGAAGATTTCCATCTTCTCAGCCGCGCGTCATCACTGAACATTAGCGGACTTATTGACAGGAGAGGTGAAGTGTTTTCTCCCTCTCCGTCTGTCTCTCTTCGCGAGCGGCATAGGCGGATGCCACCTGTGGCTGGATCTGAATCTTTCAAAATAAAGAAGGAGGCTGGATTGTTTCACATCCATCCATTCAGCGTCCGCGCCCTGCCGGAGAGGAGTCCCGCCGCTGTTTGATCTCTAGCGGGGAAGCGCAAAGGTAGCCTAAGCCTAAAGCCATTTACGGACTCATTAATTTCTAAGCCGCTGTCTTTGCCCGCTTGCAGACAGGAAGGAGCATGGATAGAGAGGAATTTGCTCTGACCAGTGTGCTGAGGGGATTTGCAGGACTGGGGGTGTGCTCCTGTGGAAACTAAACTATAGTGGCCGAAGCGCCGACACTAACAACTCGCCATTTCTCTTCAAGCCTCTTTTATTTATTGTTTATTTATCCTTTTTTGCGAGGAGGGTAGAGTATTTTGTTTCAGTAAGTCATGGGGAAAGAGGAGTGTAAAACAATGCTGGATGCTTTGAACAAAGTGACCGCTTGCTACAGGCATTTGGTCATCGCCCTGGGGAGCACCTCGGACTCGCAGAACCTGCGAGAGGAGCTGAAGAGGACCCGCAAAAAGGCCCAGGAGCTGGCCGTGGCCAACAGGACTAAACTGACCTCGCTGCTCAAAGACAAGACCATCAGCAAAGAGGACCGCGCCGAGTACGAGCGCCTATGGGTGCTGTTCTCCAGCAGCATGGAGCTCCTGGAAGTGGACATGAAAAGGTCCCTGGAGATTGGGCAGGATTTCCCCCTCAAGGTGCCAACGAGACACCTCATCCAGACGGGCATGACGGGCAGCACCACCACCGTGGCGGCCCGGGCCATGAGCGTGCAGAACATGAAGTATGAAGCGGACAGCAACATCGACACGGCCGACCTGCGGGACCTGCAGTCCGAGATCTCCCAGGTGAGCCAGATGATGGAGGAGATGGAGATGAAGGTGCAGGTGGCGCCGTGGGCCGTCGAGGCGAAGCAGGAAGCGGGCGCGGAGCTCAAGTCCAACATGAGTGTAGGAAATTCCTCCGTGGGTGTCATCTCCATCTGCGAAGAGGAGCCCAAAGAGGAGGAAGGGGGAGGCAACAGGGATGCTAGCTTCGCCTCCATCTGCGCCGTGCTCGTCTTCTTTATCATCGTGACGGTCGCTGTAGTTCTTGGATATTTGGTCATCAATATGTCGTGAACTGTCTGAACACCAGCCCGCCCTGATGGACACCTGCCCGTCTGCACACGGGTGCGCCCACCGTGGCTCCGAACCAGCAGCTCAACTTCAGAGAGAATGAGCTTTTTAAAAAATTTAAAAAAAAAAAAAAAAAATGTGGGCATGAGTGGCTGAAAAAATGCGGACACACGAATTTATGAATGTATTTGGCGAAGTTGAGGGAGTTGATCTATAGGCTAGATAGACTACATTGTAGAATATAAAAGCTAGTGTGTTGTGTGTGTGTGTGTGTGTGTGTGTGTGTGTGCGCGCGCGTGTGTGTGCGCGTCAGTCTAAGGGAATGCGCATCGGGGCACAATTTGAGGTTTAGGTATTTTGAGGGGCCAAGGGGTCGTGGTATTTTTGGAGAGGGAAAAAAACAAAAAAATCATGAAATTACGTGACAGTGTCTGGCCATCAGGATGATACAAACAACACGTAATCCAAGTGGATTAGTGGAAAAGCTCAAGCGTAAATGTAGCCTACTGTTAAGTATTCCCCTTGATGTTCTGCTGATTGATGCTTTCAGTTTATGAATTCCAATCCAGCAAAGTCAGAAGTGTCCAAGCCGCAGGGGACCATCTAGTCAAAGAAGCATAGGGTCATGTTGTGTGGAAACTAATAGAGCCAGTGTTACAGTTTAGCTCCTCACCTCTCACAGGTTGGATGTAGTCAAACCTGCACTGTTCAACACTTCTGCTATCACAGTTTTTAATGCGTTTTGAAAATCTGTACAGTCAGATTGTAGTGGGCCTGCATCTTACTTAATTGCATTGAATCACAATGTGCTTCATGCAGCCTTGGGACCTACAGAGACTGTCCACAGTCTTTAATAATGCACCCGTTCACTGTAAGCCTGTTCATTTTCCTTTTCAGGGTTTTTTCTTTCAAACAGTGTTGAATGTATACATTACAACGTGTGAATAGAGGGGTTTGTACATACACAGAGCACAGCGTCAGATAATGTACATACATACATAAGTATATTTATTATAATAAAATTTTGAAACACCTGAAAAGATGCTTGAAGTGTGCAGAAATAGTTTCCAGATGTTTTGCATGCATGTTTTTATATGCATGTGCAGAAATGCAGGAATCAAAGCACATTATGTGTGAAGCTTTTAAGTTAAAGCCACTGGTTTTAGAGGAGCCCAGATTGTAATCAGTGAAGAGCTTGTCAAACGTACATTAGATGCGCACAGATATTAGCAGAGGATTATTTCCTTATACGTAACCACCTCGGTGTTAAAATAGTAATTGGTTTAAAAAGGAAAGCAGACTAACACAGATGCTCTAACTCCCTAATGGTTTCAGTATAAGAGTCTTTGAAGATATTTCTGGAATGGAACACAGGTAAACTGAAACCAGTTGGCTGTCAGAGCCAAAGCCTCTCTATAGGAGGCTGTTTGACAGGTTAACGGGATCGGCGGCTGGTTAACGGGGTGGGTGTAGAGGTGATGGCAACTGTACTATGATCTCTTTAGAAGATTTCCTACAACAGTGGGATGTTATAATTTGTAGTCTTTAAACTTTGGCAGAGAGATGTTAGTTTTTTCAGTATGAATGTTACTGCTTTATCGTCGATCTGATTTTATGAAATAAGCAAAAGCAGGAAATGGTTCAATGTCCTGTGATGGAGATTATGTTTCCCTTTCTTTACCTAAAAAGATGTAATTTTAGTGGGGAGATTGTTTAAGATTTTAATTGTTCCTGTTTATTATTCCTAACTTCCTTTCACCTGATGAAAATTCCGAACATGTGGACCATTTGTGATTCTTTTCACAGTAATCAGTAATCAGACAGTAAAGCTCAGACATAGAACATTGAAAGACAGAAAAAAAATCACATCAAGAATATTTGTGGATGCTAAGGTTCAGTTCCTCATTTCTTCTTTAAACGCTATTTGAAAAATTTCTCTGTGGGTCTAACATAGATTTAATGTGAATTTACAAAACTGGAGTTAATATGATGAATTAACAATTACATAATAAAAGTACTAAATTTTTTATAAATTAACATTTTATTGTAAGGAAATCTATGAAAAAACTCACAGTACAGGTGAAGATTTTGAAGTGCAATCTTTAAATGAGAACTTGGGAATGAAAGATAAAAGTGGTGCTTCAAAAGGATTTAAAGTGCCAATAAATACCAAAGAAGTGTTTATTTATCAATGCTGAGATGTAACTGAAAGGATTTGTGTCTCTCCTCTGCTCCTGATTTACAAAGATCCCTTAAAACCTCACACTGGTGGAGCTACAGCAGTGTGACCTCAAGGTGAATACATGCATGTCTGTGGTTATACAGTACAGTTGCTTGTAAACATCAGCAATCTTGTCTTCATCATTTTGTAAATACAGTTCTTGAATTATTGCTCCAATATGAATCCTAATGACAGGTGCTTTAATTGCTTAAAGCTCCACAGTTACACATCCAACGAGCTCTGAATCGACCCTAACGATCACCTCCCCCATTTTCGAGGAGATTCTCCAATAATTATCTATGGTAAATGGATCTCTGCCATTTAAAGACCGTTCAGCCGTATAGCTACAGGCTGTGGTAATATGTAATAATCTCAGAGGATTAAATATAATTACAGCTGCCATCCTCTTCAAAGGATAGGCAACACATTTGCAATACATGACATTTTTCTTATCTCTATAAAGAAAAAAAACTGCCGGGTAAAATATTGAAGTGACAGATTAAGATAGAGAATCATTTAGGATGTTAAATCTGTATTCAGCAGATAAATGCTTTTTCCTGTATCCCACTGCGTTTTAACTCTCATCCCAGCCTGTCTGTGTCTTCTCAGCCTCTCGAGATCAGAAACCTGTGGAGAAACATTAATAGAACATTGCAAAAGAAAAAAGATGCTGAAATACAAGATAACTCCCCTCCTAAAAGCATTTAGGCCACTGAGCCGAAAGCATTTCTTTGGCCGGAATTCGATGCATGAAAATCAGTGGCATGTCACGCTCGCACCCGTTTTACAGCAGGCTTTCAGATATTTTGTTTATCCCTGTTGTCATCTCACGGAGGCACTGAGCTTTGCAAACAGTGAGTCATGAACCTCTTGAAATTCACAGCAGACTTGCATTGTCATCCAGAGATCCAAAAATATAAAGGTGATTAATTAAACATGGGGAGGAGAGGGAAGGGATTTAGGTAGTGGACAAGATGAAGCCTCCTGAAACGCTGCACTTAAAAATTTGTCCCTGATTTTTTAACAGGATGAGAGTTCATGCAGAAGTCTAGTTTGGTGCAACTTTTGAGACTATTTCAGGCCTGTGAAACTGATTCTGTATGATTCTGTTATGCAAGCTGCTCCTAAAATAGCCACAGCATCAAAGTTTTAGAATATGTGCCTCATTACAAAGATTGACCTTGCACAGGTGAGTAAATTGCCTTCCTCTCCAACTGTTTGGAGGTGCTCTATCTGGAGTTATGCGTGATGGAGCTGTTGATTTGCTTCACTCCGTCGCTTGGAAACAAACTACACGGACAGGCTCACAGAGGGGCGAGCTGCACACTCAGCAGAGACAGACCACTGCATCATCAACTCATCTGGACGAAGATGGTGGGTTTCCAAGGCTGTGAGTTGCCATAGAAACCCTCAACGGACTCTCCAGCGCAAACAGCACAGAAAGGTTGAGCACTGTTATTTCAACTCACACCCTCTCCACCGCCATCCCCCACGCACAGCACTCCAAGCCTTGTGAGGACGGGGGTGGGGGAGGTGGGTGGCTGGGCAGGGCAGAGTACGGGACAAAACCTCACTGTCCTTGCTGATGCTGGCAGATGAAATGTGTCGAAAAGGTAAATATTAGACTGAGATGTGCTGACCCACTCTAGTGAGCCTCATTACATTGAATAAAAATGCTTTAATCAGGTCAGGGGGCCTCAGCAGTACCTCTCCTGAATAAAACAGCAAAACATTATTGTAAAACATGTTTTTTTATATGCAGATACTTCAACAAATTTAATCACTCTATATATAGATCCATCCCCTCTTTCTCTTGCCTTATCTTTTGATTATTCAACTCTTTCTTCAAATTTTGCTCAATACAGCAGCCCACCTAACAATATTAATAATAAGAGTATTAGTCATATAGTTAATGTTTAACTAATGCATGACTTTAATGATTTACTGCACGAGTGGATGGATTAAGTGTCTGTCGCTCACCATTAAAAAACGATCAGCACTGACTTAATGAAATTAGTTCAGACTTAACAGATCATCAGCTAATTCACAGTTCATCCCTACATGGCCCAACCAATATATCTGTTTGCCAAATCACAGATATATCAGTTGGTATTTGAATCTGTTCCTCAGTTTGCGCTGATATTAAAACAGTTTTTTAGGTTGGAGAAAATGCCTGGACTAGTGACTCATGGTGGTACTTTTACATAGTTTGTCCAGCAGAGGGCGGCATTATTTAATGACCAATAAGGGACTGTTTGGAACACAATTTGTTAATATGTGAGATATCCCGTCCCTTTTTCATATCTTTGTCAGCAGTACTTGATAACTACATTCAGCTGATATTATATAATATCAGCCCCCTAATATGAAACAAGATTTATGTTAATTCTGTGAATACTGGAAACCAAGCATCAGTTTGATTAAAAACAACACATGTGAGTAGGTCTGAAATAGTCTGATGTAACAAGCATCCAGCTAATTTGGTCAGATATCATTTAATGTGTGAAGCAAAAGCAATTTCTTGTTCATTAACTGATGATTTGATAAGTCAGAACTAATCACATAATGTTAAAGTGACTTTGTCATATGTTAATGACTAGCAACAGGAGTTAAGGAAACATCCTGGGCTAATCCATGCATTGAATCATCATACATTAGGAAAGCATCATGCCACTATATGATTAGTTCCATCACTATAAAGACTCTCCATTATTATGAGTTAGTAATGTGCAAAAAGATGAGAAATTATAATCAGAAATAATATTCCCTGAATATATTTTCTATTTGCTGTTTGTTCATAATGCGTTTCCTGTTTTAAACCCCCTCACCTTAACATTTACAGAAAAAAAAAAAGGTTTAACAGTTGGAAATGAACGCTGACCTGTTTTTGTGCATTATATCACCCAGATTGTTTTAAAAGTAGATGGAGGATACTAAAAACAGACACTTGTTTATCAGCACTATGGAATAATAGTGGGTCAGAGGTACTTTATACAGTATAATTTGTCCTTTTAGAACATGTGTTTTGATAGCAGATATGATAATCTGTCAAGCACTAATTATTCTACCTGTTCTCATGATGTGCTCACCAACCATCAAAAGAAAAAAAAAAGACAAAGCAGTTTGAGGGGCCCCAGTGAAAACATCAAATAAATAATGAACGAGTTGACACTTAATAATTAATTAGATTAATCAATTCATAAATGTCAGACACAGGGTACAAACCATTTGACAGAGATGACTTCTTATGAGTTACCAGTTTGTCATGAAGGACACTGCTGCGAGTGGGAAGACACCCGAAAGAGAGAGGGGGAAACCCTGCAGTGCCTCCACCATCGACATATGCATTCCTGCTGAGGGACACACACACACACACACATGCAGGTGTTTTCTCTAAATCCCTTTGATAGTTTTGATAGTCAGCCTCTTACATCACATAAAGTCTAAATTTGGCCAGCATAAAAAGGTTAATTAACTTCTTTGTAGTGGTTCGAGCAAACTTAAGTAAAAAGCAACGGGCTTCATTAATCAAGCTAAAGTCAGCAGCTTACACCAAAACTAGGTCTAACCAATGAAAGTCTGATTACCCTCCAGAAGTCATCTCCTCAGTTTAAGTTTATGTGTTTCACATAAAAACATAACAAAACACATGAGGATAAAACATATGAAAAGTGCATGGGGAGGCGTGGTAGAAACCTACACTGGCTTATTCCAAAACCACACCGAAAAGACAAATGAATAGCAAAATAACAGAATTCAAAACTTACAGTGTAAGTACAGAGTTAAAATTAAGTGCATAGTCATTTTGAACATGTGAACATCACTTTTCAGAGGGATCATTCTTGTTCTAAATAAGGTAATTATGGCAGCCAAACATTTTAAAGTCTCTTTCTGATCTCAGACAATGACACAGAAGAATCCAGTAAGTGAACCTTTTCATTCCATAAGGTAACTCCTTCATATTTGTTAGAAAATTGACCACAGGAAGTTTTATACAGAAGATGAAGACTCTGAGCCTGTCTGGTTCTGTATAAAATTGTGAGTTATTAAAAAAATAATGCCTAAAACCATGAAGTAAATCTGTACCATTATATCTCATTTTAAACACAAATGTAGCCTACAAATTTGAAGAATATTAAAGTCCAAAATGAGGTGCACAATAACTTTAAATAAGGTAAATTGTTTCTGCAGCAGTAAAATCTTACACACAGATAAGGTGGAAATTACACAATTATACAACAGGTAGTTCATAGTAAGCAGTTTGATTAGATAAGAGGCATGACATGAGAGCTAATAGCCACTACAACAACACTGGGACTTTTAACCAAAGATAGTTATTTATTAACACAAGATTCCCTACTTTAGGCTGTGCCAATAGTGTGAAATGGTAGGTACACTTCCCGTCTCCTAAGTGGGCGGAGTCATGTCTTCCATGGAGACAGTTAGCAACCACCATCCCTCCGTCTTGTCTGGAAGTGTCAGAACATCTTGTGAATGGATTAAGCAGATGGATATTGCGTCATATATTTTGTTTGATATAAGTTTTAACTTTTAATTTGTTTCACCTATAGGACCACTTACATGTCTGTTTCTGTCTGTTGCAAAGTAAGGCAGGAAGCAGTGGTTCCCAGATCTCACAAGAGTATGTTGCTGATACAGAGACAGGTCTCAAACAGAGTTAATTTTCTCCTGATAAGTGTGTCTGAAAAGTGCCATTGTTCTGTCAGAATGTTTGGAAGATATCTGTCTTGTTAGAAATGGGTCCAGTATTTATCTTGGTGACCATGGGGTTAAAGAATTGGTTGTTATCTGTGATCATACTCATTTCTCCCATTAGAATGGACTTAAGACTGCTTCTAATCTTAAGGGGTGGGGCTGTGGCGAAAAACTCAGTGACACTGATACAGGAAATAAACAGTCAGTGAGATGTCTTGCTCTCTACTATTAATCATCTCTGTTTTAACTTTATGTACTACTCTACCTAACAGGCATTCTTATCACCAACTGCCGGTTGCTAGGTTACTTTGTAACACACTGCACCAAAGAGATGGACATTTTTCCAGATTATCTTCTGAGAAGAACGAAGAGAAGGAAAAAGCAAAAAAAAAGTTAAGTAGTGGGTCCTTCTGTAACTTGAAAATTAAGCTAATGTGCAGAAACATGTTGTTTGTGTTGCAGAGCAAAAGTCCTGCACCAGTCCAGTTGTGAACTATTTGTGCTGGCAGAGCCAAATAAATAATTACATTTACAAACAAATCACAATGTGTTTTTGCTTATTACTGTCAACTAAATGAAGTTTGTAGAACTGTTGTATAAACACAATATCACACTCAAGGTTGTACTGTTGGACAGAATATTGTTGTGTTTATATTAATGAGATATAATAAAGGTCCTAATATGGATCCTTGAGGTACACCATGTTGAATTATATTTCTTGATTCTTTGACCATTAATAAGAACATACTGTCTTCTGTTATGAACATAATTATAAAGCCACTTATGTACAATACCATGAAAACCATATATATATAATTTCAAAAATAAAATGGCATGGTTTACCATGTCAAATGCTTTCAAAATGTCTAAAAATACACTTATTACATACTCATTACTATCTAAGGCTTCATATATTCTATCAGTAAGTTCTAAAAGGGCAATAAGTTGCATGGTTTTTACGAAATCCACACTGATGATTTCAGATGAAATTGTATTTGTTCAAGTGCTCTTGGATCCTTTTAAATATTTGGTTCTCTAAAATCTTTGAAAAGTAAGGCAAGATTGAAATTGGGCAATAGTTTGTAAAGGATCCTGAATCCAGAGTAACTTTAGCCATTTTCAGGTTCGAAGGTTTGATGCCAGTTTCCATTAATTTAAAAAAATGAATGTTAAAGGCTCAACAATGAAAGAATCGACTTCTTTTATTAGGGGGGAATGAGTACCATTATGACCCAGAAATGACTTTTTAAGTTCTAAAATAATGTCATTCACCTCCTTACCATCAGGCAAATTAAAAATTTCTAAAATATAGAAAAGATTCCTTTATATAATCTAATGGATCAGCATTTGTATCAACTTTTTAGCAAGGGATGCATCAACACATAGAAATTACTGAACTATGAGTTATGTCAAAAGGACTGTACAACTTCGGTTTGTAAAAGCTGAAGGACATTTTGAGGAGGCCTTTTTCTTTTGAAGTAACTGATTAATAATCTTTTATGTAGCCTGTTATTTTCAGATTTAGCAAACCGGTCACTATAAAACCTTTTCTTAAATGCTCTAAGGAGGTAATTTTATTTATTTTTGTGGGATTTATAAGTCATTTATAAATTTTCTGTAGAGTTTGTTTATGGAAATCAAGGACCCTTTCAATCCAGTAGACAACCAGCGATTATTTAATTTTTTCCTAGTGTCAACACAATTAGTAACCACAGTAAAACATTTTTCAAAAGCTGAATTTAATAGTTTCATAAATGCTTGATAAGCTGAGTTTGCATTGCTCTGCATGTAACCTTTTGAAAAAAAAAACCTTCTCCTACATGCTTTAAGTTTGGTCTTAATTTTTTTAATTGAAATTTCTTTAAGTCACTACAGAGATAATTTTATATAATTTCAGTCCATCAAATAGAATAATTTAAAACACTAGGAGATGATCTGACATCTCTGTAAAAAAAATCCTGTCTTTGTTTCATATGAGAGTGTTGAATAAAATATTATCAATAAGTGTAGTAGTTTTATCTGTCACTTTGGTAAGTTTGCTAAGAGTGAGCTAAAAACAACTTGCATTTAAGTGGCTCAAAAAAAAAATCTTCTAGTGTTTCACTTTAAAAAACTTAATTTTGCACTGCAAATAGAAACGAGCCTTGGGGTAAATTCAGTAAGTAAACCCTTAAGTCCTGTATACAAAACAGGTATTTGCAATCACTATATTTGTTATGTAGGGGCAGATCTCTCCAGATCTGATGGCAATGACTGTGACATAACAGTCCAATGGCAGAAAAAAACAAAACAAAACACAAAATAAACAAACATCAAACCATAACATTCACTAAAAGTCAGGTGAGGAGCAGGACACTATAAGCCCTCTCACCTGAAGACAATCTGCCATGCCACAGTGGGGAAAAACAAAGGTTTAAATACTTATGTAATGATTGGCTGGATTCCATTTAGCTTTCACACAGTCATGGTCTACAGTCTGGACATACCAGGCTGAATAAACACAAATGGTCTGTGTACAGTTAAACTTTGGTGATTGATTTCTTTGACTTGTTGATCAATAGCAGGCTGTTGTGATAACGCTGATAATGAAGTACTCATGGCCCCACCTGTTTTTTCATGATGAGCAAATGTCACTTTGTGTTGACACTTTACCCCGCCACGTGAACTGAATGTGTTTTTCCACTCATGGCAAGTCAAAAGGTCTGCGGTGAAAACGCTTATCGATCTTATTATAGGAATCAGGTTGTTGTGCTGCTCACACAGCAGGTAGAGCAAGTCAAAGCTGACTGTTTAAATCATGTGGTGAGGCTTGTCCAACAACAGGGAGCAGATGATTGTACTTTGGAGTGATGGTGATCTGCAAAGTTCTTTTGTATGGATCAAAGATCAAAATACGGTGCAGTCCAGAACCCTGAGGATCTTCCCGCTGAGGACCTGTGCTCGTGCTCTCCTTAGCCTTGTCTGAGGGGTAAAGCTTGTCACCTTAAAAGAGAGTGAGAGGAAACAACAGACAGAGATGGTTACTCTATTATAAGCACTTGTGTTACTGCATCATCACTACCATTAGTGACTTTCTAGTTTCTGTGCAACTACGAGTTGCTTCCCACAAAGAATCACTAACTGACACAACAGCTCTATGTGAGCAGCAGCTACAATCCAGAGATGAGCACTTTAACCTGTTTTTCTTTTTTTTTTTTTTCTGTCAACAAATCCCATGAGAAGCCTCAAACTTTCTCAGCACTTTACACCTCCTCACTCTGACTGTGTTTCTCAGCTGTAACCCCATTCCTTCCTACTGATTTGCATTTGCTGGTGAATATTTTTAACAGCTTATCGTTACGCTAGCCAGTATTTACAGAATCAGGATGGATTATGCAGGATGGAACCAGAACAATATATAGTGCATGTAGTTAGTGTCACGTAGTACACCATGTGGATTAATTGTGTATTTTCAACAGTTTTTAGACAATAATGTAGCTCTATGACAAAGATGAGGAAGCTTTAACTACAAATAAAATACCTTTTTTCAGGATTAATTCACTGTTGGCTACAGCCTTTTAATGGATACTGTAGAAAAAATACAGAGTTGCACTTTACTTTTTTTTTTTAATCATACTATAAAGTTTAGCATAAGATTTAATTTACTCAATGGGGCACTTCACTTCACTTCATATGTGGACAGACAATAAGCACCTGGCAGCACTGATATGTAGTGTTTATCTCTGATGACAACAGGCAGCCACTGTTCACAGCCCTCTGTGGCACGCTGGCTGGAGAAGTTGTGGAGGTTGTTCAGCAACGGGAAGCGGCACATGCGACTGAGCTCATAGGACTGTGGAGGGGCGATCCACATCTCCTGTGCCTCGAAGCTCTGCAGGATTTCAGAGGGTGAAGACCACTAAAACACACACACACACACACACACACACACAGGTTTAATGAGTGTACATGTGTGTGTTTTTTCTTTAGTTTGGTGCATAAAATTTAATACTGTAGTGTTCACAAATGTAATTAACTGTGCTGTGGAGAAGAAATCAGCCTAAGTCACCGTTATAATTAGGAGCACACTCTGAAAAACAATGTGGTCTGTAAGACTTATTGGTAATTATTTGAGTTACTTAAAATCTTTCTTTTTCTTTCATAATCAATGAACATAAAAAAACTTAAACAGTGCTTAAATTGTCCATTGAAACAAGATAATAGGGGCGCCCGGTGGCTCAGTCGGTAGAGCAAGCGCCCCATATACAGAGGCTATGTCCTCACGCAGTGGACCCGGGTCACTCCCCCTCTCTCTGCCCTGTTTCCTGTCCACTCTTCAGCTGTCCTGTATATAAAGGCACAAAACCCCCCCAAAAATATCTTAAAAAAAAAAAAAGAAAGAAACAAGATAATATCTCCAAGTTATGGCATGGGTCAACATCATATGGACGGATTCAATTAAACAACAACAACAACAAAACAATATATGGTAAATGGACTGTATTTTTACAGTGCTTTTCTAGAATTTCCACTACTTAAAGCATTTTTACAACACAAATCATCATTCATACACACATTCACACACCAAAGGCAGGTGATTTCTCTACAAAGAGCCAACCTGATCATGAAGAACACATACACACATTCACACAGCAATTTGGGGTTCAGAATCTTGCCCAAGGACACTTCAACATGTAGACCAGAGGGGCCAGGACCTTCGAATCCCCGACCTTCTGATTGGCAGATGACCTTCTCTACCTCCTGAGCAACAGCCGTCTTATATGATATGATATGATCTGATGTATGATATTCTAAATCCTGAGTTTACAGCTAAAAAATCAGTTTCTCAATGATCTCTGGTAGCAAAAAATAACACTATGTTATGAGAAACTTTTTCTAAAATACCTCAAATTCCTTGTTACCTCCAAGCTGACATTTACACCAGCTCATATGTTTAAAAAAACAAAACAAAAAACTAATGTTGGGTTGCTATGGCTACCTGGTCAACTTGCTGGTCTAGTTCAAACATTATTTAGTTCGTTATCACGACACACAAAGCAAAAAAATTCACAGAGTTAAGAAGCTGAAACTAGGGCTGCGCAATTAATCAAAAATTAATCAATATTGCAATATGGGTCACTGCAATTTTCAAATTGCATCTAGGCGCAATTACGTTGAAGGATAAATGTGTGTCGAAAATGTCTTTTAATTCAAAAATTGTGATTCTGCAGAGTTGTCTTGGCCCACTCGTCACATTCTACAGACTTAATTAAATGTTTTTGTTTGGTTAAGATCCCTGCAATAATCACATTATAATCATTTTAATATCTTTATTAATGAAAATGAGTATATGGATTTAAAATGCTAACTTCCTCTTATATCACAGTTCATTTCACAGTCACATCAGTCCATTACCACAATTGAGATATTTCTTCTAAACCGTGCAGCCCTCCTGAAACTAGAGTTTGTTTAGAACTAGTAATTGGCTGGAAATAATGTCTGGTAAATCAAATGTCAACTCAACAGCACAAGAGCAATACATCGCCTACATGTAATAAAAACAAAACTTTGCAAAAAAAATACAGAAAGAACACAAGACAAACCCTAATGCAATAAAGCACATTATAACAAAAAGCACATGACTACATGACTGATCTCTCCCTTCTAAGAAAATGCTCTTCTTGATAAAGATATTGCAACATGAATTGAACGATGAACTTCTCATGATTAAGATACAGATATGCATGTTTGAGAGGAATGTGGGGTGACAACCACTTGACTCCTGTGACTACAGCTCGTGATGTGTGTGTGTGTGTTTTAAAAACAAAATGGATTCACCTGAAAGCGCACTATCTCTTTCGCATCCTGCAGTGTATGTGGGGTCTCCTGCAGGCAGCAGATGAAGAAAGCAGTGTCGTACCTCCTCTCACCGTTTCTGCCTGTGGGGGTCAGCCAGTTGCTCCACTCATGTAAGGCCCAGATGTTGGGCAGCACCTCCAGCTCTCTGCACATCCTGATGAAGTTGAAGGGGTCCTGGTTCACCAGCGCCCTCCACTTTGTGAGTTCATTAATGCACAAACCGTTTGCTTTGATAGGCAACCCAGGGACGTGCTTGTCCC
Organism: Naso thynnoides; assembly: GCA_029783665.1. Taxonomy (NCBI): domain Eukaryota; kingdom Metazoa; phylum Chordata; class Actinopteri; order Acanthuriformes; family Acanthuridae; genus Naso; species Naso thynnoides. The sequence continues at coordinate 7,959,937 of JAQLOL010000001.1, forward strand.
CAGTGCTTTTTATTAAACTTCTCTCCTCCTCTTTAGGCACAACCAGGAGCACACCAGACTCCTCAAATGTCTCTCTCAAGGCACAGATCCGAAAGGCGACCTCCCCCGGGATGGGAGAGCCCAATTTCAGCCTGTCTGTGGCGAAGATAGGAGGTCTAGTCTCCAGTGGCTGTTTAACACTTCGCAAACCAAAACTGGGAGAGTTCTTAAAAGATTTAAAAATGTCCAACCATTCACTCGAAAAGTCCGAGGAGTCCACCATGCCGCCGGGAAACACATACGCATTAGGCATGAACCCACTCTTGCTGCTTCGTTTCAGCAGCAAAACGCTGTAGTCAAAGCAGGACTTGTGCGGCAGGTACGACCGTCCATGACTGCTCTCCGACGCCGGACCTGGAGCTGCAGGCAGCGGTGTCCTTGACGACAAAGCGTCCGCGCCGAGCCGGTGGCCTGCGGCTAAAATGAGAGTGGCCGCCTCCTTCCAGTGCTTCAGATTCGTGTTCATCCTCAAACCAGTTCACCAGCGTTTGACTTGAGTTCTAAGCAGAACCGTCACCTCTCACGGTGGTTTCTATGTCGGCCGTCTCGGGACCATTGACGACAACAACGCTTGAGACGTTTGTTTTGGAGGAAGTGACGTGTTCAAGAGCGACACAGGCACACCTGCCACGCGCAGCTATCCAGCTACCGCCACCTACAGGCTAAATGAGCTAAAACATTGTAGGGATGTTGGTGCTCCATCGCCCCCTGTCGTTCACTGCGTATATACTCATTTATTTTGTCTCCCTCAAAAATATTTAAAATCAAATCATCGCTTCTCACAACATACTGGATAAATCAGGAACGGGACTAATTAAAAAAAAACAAAAAAAACAAAAAAAAAACCTTCTTAAATTCTATACTCTTATTTTTTGTTGCAAAATTTGTAAACATCTCTATGTTGGCAGAGTAATTATTAATGCACACACAAACCACCAGTTCTGACACTGCTCAATTTTAATAAACAGGCCTTAAAACTTTGTTTCAGTTTCTTTTGTGGTTTATTGGCCCATTGAAAATCAGTTAGGCCTGCAGTAGTTGATTGGTCCTTGTCTCCACCCTTTACCTTTTTTACAGGCTGGTAGTAAGTTTCACACTGCCAGTGCATGAATAATGTTAAATTAAACCTCATTTTTTAATGGATTTAGTTAGTATTTGTTATAATAATAATAATAATAATAATAATAATAATAATAATAATAATAATAAAAAACTTTATTTATATGGCACTTTTCATACACATGTAGCACAAAGTGCCTCACAAATAGAAATAAAAACAAAACAATA
>JAQLOL010000001.1:7961362-8028994 GCA_029783665.1 Naso thynnoides
TTGATGCCATTAGGAATATTAGTGACAATTCAGGGATACAGTATTGTGTGTGTGTGTGTGTGTGTGTGTGTGTGTGTGTGTGTGTGTGTAATCATGATAGTGATAGAATTATTTTTTCAGACTGGTTAAAAATAAAGCATGGCTTTTTGACTCTACACTGCACTTAATGATTCAACAGTATCTTTAAATATGTACAGTAATTTTGAGCTTGTGACACCAAACGGTCCTTTTTGTAATCCCTAATGCTGGGCATGACGATAAACACATACACACCTTCATTTAACAACAGTAACTAACAGGTGTGCAACATTCAGACTGCACATTATTAAACCTCAAAATGTAAAAGTGCTGCATCACTTTTGGGTGTGCACCATAATATAGCCTTGTCATGTACAACAGGCAAGACTTAAAACTGCAGTTGGTAACTTTGGGGTGAACATCAATAACTTTTTTGTGCTCAATTTGGAAAAAAAAAATGTCATAACTCCCTTTAGACAGCTATTTGAGAAATGCTCAGTTCAGACTACAGGGTTTTAGCCCTGATCTTGCTGTCTGTGACAGTTTTTGGAGATCGTAGGCAGAAAGCCCCAGATCATTAACTGTAAAATAACACTGTTAAACACAGCGTGCAAAAGCAACTGAAACAGCCTGCAGGGCTCATTTCCAAATGCATGTACCTCATTATGTGAGGCTTTGGAATCCTCAAACACAAGGATCTGACATTGTAACTTTCATAGGTCAGCATAGACAGAAAAGTATAATAGCTCTACTTTAAATATTGTGACTTAAAATACAGCACCATTACAATGTTAATGTTGCAGCCTACCACCTGAAAAGTCAGCACTGATGAGCAATGTTGTTTTTGTAAAATATCTCATTTTGCACGCTCTGCTCTGTGCTGCTTGGAGAGAGAGAGAGAGAGAGAGAGAGAGAGAGAGAAAGAGAGAGAGAAAGCTCTAGTCTAACAAGCTTAAAAGTGAATGAAAGAGAGGAAGTGGTGATAGTGAGGAGGACAGTGAATCAGAGAAATAATGTTTTTATCTGATCGTTTTACGGAGGTTGAGTACAGACAAACCCCAACAGGCATTCGCCCTGCTGTTTGTGTGTATGTGTGGCATTTGTTAGACTTCTATATGTGCTGTGTGAACATTTTGACATTAATTGTGTCCGTCGGGAGTTTTTTGTTTGTTTTAAGCTCCTGCATTCGGACCATTTAGCAGGCCAGGTCACTGGGCAAAGTCCCAATGCTACCAATGGTCAGTCCAGCCTTGGTACCTGCACACCTGCAACTGGGACAACTGTCTGCAAGCTCATGACGGCGTCCTTTAGCAGTTCACACATGCTGACCATCGTTCACGGGAGCGCGCTTTGATTTGCCTACACAGTTCAAATTGGGGACATTTCCAGGCACAGCTCTAGCCGGCGACAGGTCACCCAAAACAGGGATTGTCGCCGGAAATAGCAGGAATCTGGTCACCCTACCCTTGGCATTTTATTGTTCCGTATAAATTCTCTAAATTACCTATTAACCTCTTTAAAAAATTTTCATCAAAGTATCGTGTTAGATCTCTGTTTTTTCCCATGCCTTTGTATTCAGCAGTGTAAAAACCCTAACCACTCTCATCATTTTTGCCTAATCAGCGGCATTTTCCATACATTCTGTCCTAACTGGCTGGTCTACGCTATGCCTGTTAGTCGCAGGTGACACTGGTAAGAGCTGATTGGCTGTTGAGGCAAGTTTTGTGCCTTACCTCAATCTGGCCTCTGCTGACAACACAGAAGAGTGTCTGCAAGCTACTCCATCAGCCGGCTCAAACTGGAGCTGAGATGGACCAATTTACTATGCTGCATTTTTCCGTTCAACTGTTTCACCTCAACACGAATCTTTGATTCAAACTGGACTTAAAAGAAAGAGCGACAACAAATGAAATAAAACATGAGTTGGAGCAAAAACAGGGAGGAGAGGCTGCAGCGGAGTTGCTTCCCAAAGAGTCTCATGCTACAGCTAACAGCTAACTGAGCTCGTTGACTCGTTAGCAAAAGTTACCAACTGTGGCTTTAAGCAGTATCATAAAAGAGAGTGTGCTTTAACATCATTTGAACATGACAATGATGTGATCGGGGCCAAAGCACTTGTGCTGAGGCCATGAACACAAGCAAAATTGTTCAATTTCAAAACAATTTAAGAGTCAGTTTACCAAAATAACACATTAGCACAAAAATCTCGAAAGCAATTATTTTAAGATGTTTAAGATGTTAGAAGATGTATTGCCAAAAAAGGTTTGTTTTTTTGATTTTTAAAAATGTAATATTTGGCTGAGGTAACCCTTAAAGGAGAAGTTTGTTTATTTGCACATTTAGCCTTATACCAAGGATAATTATTATCATATACAATGTTCTACATCATTATTATGAGAACCTGTGCATCACAAGAGTTGGAGCTCATTGCTGTCGTCACTCCTAGCTGAAAACAATGGAGGAGCATGTGCACTCAGACTATCCCTCAAAAAACATGATAAATGTTGGTTTAAAAGACGTAGAACTCCATGAATGTTTAGTGGTGTCCTCTCATGTACCAACACTTAAACACAAAGCTAACCACAGACATATAACCCACGAAACAAACAGCTGTTTCCAGGTTATATATCCATTTTTAGTTTCATATTTTGGTCAGGACATCAATAAACATCCGGCGAGTTCTACGTAATTTAAAACAAGCAATTACTGTATTTTTTGAAGGATTGTCTGAGTGCACAGCCCCCTCATTGTTTTTAGCCAGCAGTGACATCAGCAACAAGCAGTAATGTTTGAGAGGCGTTCAAGAACAACTTTGGGCATGCGCGAATTCATGTCATCACTTCCCATCGTCGTAGCCATTTGATCACAAGAGAAGAAAGAATGATTTGACATTGTGAGCACTACGCACAAGATTTTGCAGGTAATTATACGTTTTTAATCCCATTTTACACTGTCTATTCATGTATAATTGACTAGGCAAATTAATACTTTCATAGATTATATTTGTTAGAAATAACCAGGAATTTAACTAGTTTTCCTGTTTGTTCTTAGCCATGCCATCCTCTGCCAGCAGCACCCAACAGTCACGGGAAGTAACGTTGCAATGGATAATGATTAGCTAGCAAGACTGGCAGTTGACTGTGCCCTATTGTTTAGCTAACCACATGTTGAAAACTGGCTAGCAAACTAACACTAGTTTCCCTTTAAACAATGTGCTTAGGGCCCTCATGGAATGGACAGGGAGGCATGACGTTGTACTTGCTACAGAAATATTAGTATCTGAGCTTTTCAAATACGAGAAGCGAAGTGTGGACAAGGGGAAGGCCTTGTCTACAATTGCAGATGCATTAAATAGTTGTCTGAACCTCCAATTTAGTGTCTCAGTGGTCTGTGAGGGAGAGGTTTACTTTGACCCAGAAGAAACATAAAAAAAGATCAGTAAGGATGAGAAGAGTGGAGGCACATCTATGAAAGTAACTAAATTCGATTAATTAATAGAAGAGATATGCAACAACAACAGGCTCAAATGCAGGCTACCCGGGCCGCAATTCTTCAGCAGCAGCAGCAAGTGCAAGCATTACTTGCTCTTGTGGGAAAACTTATCAGGGAAAATTAATTCGGTTAAATGCATTGAGAGCACTCAGGTCAGTGGAACAAGGGAACTAGCAAAGAGTATAAAGTGCTCTAAATGCTGAAGAAAATAGTGTTACTGAAAATAAATTTAAATTTTGCTACTAAAACATGACTTCTTCACTACTATGATGACCCCTGCAGGAAACCAATTTTTGTGTTGTGTAGTGTTTTGGTTTTCACTCTCCCTCTCTTGTCTTTCTTGCAGGCACACTGTAGTTGTGTGAGGACCAAGGTGTTACATCAGTTCCTGTTGTGTTTCTGTTCATTAAATGTTTATTTATGCACTCCACAATATTCCAGCTCTCTCATCCCTCATGCACATCTTACACAACCGATTCCACTGATATATACACTTCATGTCTTGTAAACATTTAATTTCATTCAATCTTCAGTTGATCATTTAATAAATTTTCTCATGGAAAATAAATAAGATTTGTGAAACAGTCAATGTGGTGTGTCTACAATGTGAGAGCGGGTCAACTATACAGTACATAAAACAACTGCAGTTTGATTTAACTATCAAAAGGTATTTAACAAGGATCAATAACGTGTAATACTAACAAACAAAAAATTGAGATTAAAATAAAAATTTAGATTATTACTATGTGTAAGTGGATGTATAAGAATATTACTTGAGTAGTCATCAAGAATGAACTTAAGAAAAAAACTGTAAATATACACATTTATATACAGTTGTGGGTTAGAGACATAGCTCTGCAGCACTCTGTATAAACAAAGTATGCAGTAGAGAAAGTGAATAACTCTTGAAAAATTATCCAGAATGTGGGGACGCTCCATTTAAAAAAAAAAAATTGACGTTTGATTGCCAGTGCATTACTTAATAAAGCAGATAAAACGTAGAGTTTACCCACGTTACTTAAACCAATTTTTAAATTTTTCTTGAAGTCCATAAATTTAAAACAAGCAGCAATGTCTCCAAATGACCATTCTACAGACACTCTAACTTCACTCATGCTTTGATTGAATGCAATCATCTGGGGAGTGAGATGAGGCCTGGAGGTGCACATGCAGTGGGTATACGGGATCTCCATATCAGCACACTGGATGACCAGTGCGGGGACACAGCATGCTGTTCAAGTACAAGTAGTAGGCCAGAGTCTGCTAACAGCCCAGAATCATGTTTCCTCCTTTCTGCAGAAGAAAACTGGTACTATTAATTTATCAAGCTCTGTATCAGGAGTAGTCTGCCTGAATTTGTGATTTTTCCAAAGGTAACAACGTGTTACAAGACACATAACTGTATAGTCTAACTTACTAACAGGACCATGTAAATTAGCAATTAAGCCGTTGGGAAAGGCAACTACCTAAAATTTTAAGCTGTGTACACATTTGTGGCTGTTGTCCATTTCCCACTGATTCTCAAATCGCTTCATCGTGTTGCTGTAACTGCACGGGTATGTCAGCCTCTTCAGCAACATGCAGAGCGCCTCTGTGCCAGCCAACACACTTCTTTGCTTGCAGACAAACTTGTCTGGTAAACCAAGAGCCTCCACAAGTAATGTTATATCTGGTTTTCTCACCTGAAACGCTGCTAGACACTTGTCGTCCTCCATGTCATCCAAATTACACGCTGTGTATTGCGTGTATGGCAAATCTAAACAGGTGGATCTGCTCATGTCATAAAGTAATACAAACTTATCATTTGATAATAAATCATCTTCAACAGCATATGTCAAGAGCTCTCCGGACAGTTTAAGAGACATTGTAGCAAAAATGTTCACAGCAAAGTTAACTTACAAAGCAAGTTGAGAGATACAATGTTGCTCAGTGAAGCTGAATTCCACTAGAACGGCAACCTGTTGGAATCTCTCCCTGACGCTGCAGCCCTCCCTAAAACGGTGCTGCTTTAAGTCCCTAATAATGCTATGGAACATCTTATATGATTGTAAATATCCTTATTATAAGGCTGAATGTGCAAAAAAGAAACTTGTCCTTTGAATCCCAGGCATACTTAAAATATCTACTATTTAATATATAACAACCAACATAAAGTAATAACCAGTCTACATTTAGTACCCAGTACCCAGCACTGTGCCACATTTTAACTGGTCTATTGCACTCATAGCTACTAAATTAAAGCAAGTTCTACTGTTTAGTTTAAATAGCTGCAGTTTACTATTGTGTTGCAATTTTTTGTGATAACTTGTTAAAAAAAGTCTTGACTGTATGATGGTCAAAGATGCATTAAATTTCTTGATGAACTCACTAGATTCTAAATTTTTTTCTCCACAGGGTGGCAAAACCTGCCCTCTGGCACATGGACAGAACTTCACGTGAGCTCTTGGTTAAGATGCATCGGTATAAAAGAAGTTTACATATTAAAAATGGCAGAGGAGGAGGTGACAGGACCAATTCTGACAACTCTACAAAGGGACTACCTTCGCACTACAATTGGAATGAAAAGTGCTCAAATTGAACACCTACTGAGGAAGAGAGATGAGCTTTTAATGTCAGAACCAAACAAACTAAAAAAAAGAAAAAATATAAGTGGTAAAAGTAGAGATGACATAAGAGAAGAGTTGACACATCAGGGAGAAGAACCCAACCCCCTTCCACAAACACCTTGTGACAAAGAAGACAGAGATGACATTCCTGCGGAGTGTAATGACAACTCAACTGATACGGGAGAACCTCTAACTTTTTGTGACTTTCAGAAATTTGACCAGAATGGAGAAAATTGCAGATATGTCAAACACAATTTGCTGCCTCCAGAGACAGGAATTGAAAACCTGATTGTTCCGTGTCATGAATATAAGTCACTGGAGACCGCGGCCAAGCTTGATTCAAAAAGGCTACAAACTAAAGTGGCAAGTGAGGTTTTAAGATTTGCATGTGCGTGTATGAATATGCGAACCAACGGTACAATTCATTTTGGAGTTATGGATAAGACGAAAGGTAAACATCAGCATGGCCAAATTGTAGGAGTACCTGTAAGGAGTCCAGATGATTTTGTTGATGCACTTGACTACATTGAAAGATGCTTTAAAGATTCAAAACAACAATGTGATGCCAGGAAGTGCATAAGGAACCCCCGATTCATTGAGGTCTTTGACAAGGAGGCTACTGATAAAACATGGGTAATTGAATATGATGTTGTCCCCAAAGCAAGCATTGTGAAGGGTAAGCTTTACTCTGTTGGTGTTCCAAAATTCTCTGAGAAGGCCAACAAAGTCATCCAGGAAAAGAAAGTTTATTATTACAGAGTCGGAGCCAACACGCCACAAATACCAGAAGATGACCTTGTTGCCTTCATTCAACAACTGATAGACAAAGACCAGCAGAGAGAAGAGGCAGAATCTTCAAGCAATCAAACAACTGTTGACTGCAGAGACGATCAAAGGAGGAAACTCTCCATCCTCCTAACATGTGGGAAAACACATATGGACAACTCTCTGCAGTACATATTGGTAACCAACAAATTTCAGACTGAGCATCTCAGCAGCATAAACTTTTTGTGTCACATGAACCTATTCTGCGTGTTTGATTTTGACCCTGATTCAGAGACATCAGGTCTTTGTAGTCAATATAAAAAACAGAAGCTTGTAACTCTTCACTTTCTTGATGACTACACAAATAATGATGGATTGAAAACTGCTGACTTCATTGACACTTTAAAGCTTTTTGAGAGAACCAGCTGGATTTTCTGCAATGGAAGAAAAGACTTCCCTGGTGGAGACAAAACCTGTGATGAAAAAACGTGGATTAAAACAAGAAAGAAGAAACTGATGAAGGCGGTCTCTGTCATCTGTAATGACATCCTTCCCAGAGGTTCATTTGTAGTACTCTTCCTGCTCTCATCTGATGTTGGGCAACCACTTGCTGAGACATTCCATGCATTCTATGCAGAGACCAGTGGACTAGATTTTTTGACGGTTATATCAGAGTCAAAGGAAGACTACAATCATTTTTCAAGTTTTGTGCAGGCTTCTTGTGACAAGTCTTCACTCAAAGACATCAGTATTGTTGAAATGCCACTGACTCATGTAGATGCCACAGTGCAAAGCATTCAGCTCTCAAGGAATCAACCCACAAGAACATTGCCAGACCTCCAAGGGGGACTTTGCTTCTTAAAGTCAGTTGAAGAGGATTTGTTAGATTCTTTGGAAATTGTCAGTGTTGACCAGTGTGATGAAACAAAGCTGGACGTCATGAGTGAGGACGAAATCCAAGAAACTGAAAGCTACTTCTATCGAGGTGGAAAGATTGAATGGATTAATTTCTGGCTTGCTGACAAACAGTGTGGTAAGTGTGGAAATATCATAAAGAGAGATGCCTATAATGAAGCAAACACAATTCTCAACAAGATAGCGAATCCTGCTAAAGTTATACGTCACATTGAGAGTGTGAACATATACCATCATCCTGGTAGTGGTGGGAGTACAGTGGCACGACAGATCCTCTGGAGTTGGAGGAAAAAACTACGATGTGCAGTAGTTAAGCAGGGCAAGGAAATCACAATTGTTTGTGAGCATGCAGTGAGATTGAGAGAACATGATGAGAAAGACAAAAACAAGTGTCTGCCGGTGCTCTTGCTCTTGGAGGACCATAAAGCAGACTACATAGATGATCTCAGACGGGAACTTGGAAATGTCATCGCAACCAAAAAAATACATCCCTCTGTGTTGTGCTTTATCCTGCTCATCTGCAACCGGTCAAACGATCCAGGAAAAATGTGCAGAGCATCACTGTCTCAAACAGTAGCAGTCACACATAAGCTTTCAAGTGACGAGAAACAATTATTCTCAAAAAAGTGTGAGCAACTCAAACGGCAGTTTGAAACAGAGTTCATCATCACATTTGTGCTGATGAGTAAAGGGTTTCAACCGGATTATGTTAAGAAGTTCGTGAAAAACATTTTAAGTAAGGTTGATCATTCCTCACCTATCACTCGCCTTATCAGATTTGTGGCTCTCTTGAACTGCTATGTTAGAGACTCATACATGTCTGTATCCCACTGTGAGGCATCTCTTGGCATAACTACCCACGATAAAGCTCGGTACCATGCATTTGTGGATCATCTCAGTGATGAAGCTAAACTTTTGTTCATTCACCTTAAAGAAGCTTCAACACACATAACATCAATACGCATTATTCATCCAGAGGTGGCAAAGAAAATTCTGAGTGAGCTGTCTGTAAATTGGCCTCAAAGTGATATTGCCATGGATCTAATCAAAGACGATGTTCTCATCAAGCATAGGTTTGACAGAGATGAGTTCCTGAAGTCCATCAGAGCTCTTCTGATCAGACGCAACAAAAAAAGCAGAGGGGATCCTAAAGACACAGCTTTTTCACCCCTTATTGAGCATGTCAGCACTGAAAGAGGTGATTTTCAGAAAGCTGTTGATCTCATGAAAGCTGCTCACATAGCTTTGGGAAAAGATGCGTATGTGGCTCAACAGCTTGCCCGGCTGCTTTACACAAACTTGAGATTTGAAGAGGCCCTAGAATGGGCAGAGGAAGCAAAATCCCTTCTTCCATATGACACATTTGTTCTTGACACTGTGGGACAAGTTTACAAGAGGTGGTTTTACCACATGTATGACACCCTTGAGGAAAAAGAACCATCCCCTGAAAAGGCAGTTGAATTAATACGCACTGCACTCAAAGGCATCTCTGCATTTCGTGCCTCAGAGAAAATGCCAAAGAAAGAGACTGTCAGCCTTAACAGTTCATACCAGGGGGAGGTAGATGTTGGCTGCAGGCTGCTTAAATTCCTGTCAGGAGTAGATGTTTTTTTAAACTCTGGAAAATCAGAGCTGTTGCAGTACTTGTTAACAGACTACATACCAGCAGAAGTTAAAAAACCCTGGCAGGAGTTTCATCAGCAGTTGAAAGGGTTACAAAAGAGCTTGAGCTATGCACTTGAGTACATATCTGAAGACCTCATCTACTTTCAAACTGACATTAGTGAAGAGGATGAAGAGCTTGATGCAAGAGATCCAGAACAAGTATACAACCCTAGAGAATGGCTGACCAGGAAGAGTGAGGTATATGCTGGATTTTTTTGTGATATTTCAGATGTGAGTGACCAAGCAACTGCAAGCAAAAGCACTGACATGGCCAGTCCCTCTGAAAATCTTTCTTCATTCCAAAGACAGATGAGAATCTACAAGCTTGGTGGAGGAAATTTTACATCCATCCTCTCATTACTTTATGACAATAACCCACAGAGGGCAGGAAATAAACTGGAGACAATAATGGACATGTACCCTGAAAACCTGGTAAGTAACTGCTTGGACCAGAAAGAACTTGCAAACTTCATCATTTGCCAGATAGCTCTGAACTGTACTCTACCTGGGTCCTCAAAGCTCCTGTCGCTAGAAAGGCTTCAAAATCTCAGCAAGAAATTTATTACAAAGGGGAGAAACATGTCAGCTGCAAGTGCTCTCTTCCTCCTCTCCCTTCTGTTTTGGCCTGAAACTAGCAATGAGCTTAGCTCTGCTGATACTGACATCTTTTTATCAGCCATTAATGCCCTTCAGAAACTCTGCTGGCAAAAAAGCCAAGATGTTTCTCAGAGGAAAAGCAAAATTGTGACTCACTTCTATCTGGGAAAAGCAAAAGGTCTCAACAAGATTGTCCACAGAACTGCTATTGAAAAGCACATTAAAGGCACTCTTAGTGAAAGAAAACTAAAATGGCTCGGAGGGGAAGTATGGAAAACCAAAGAAGTTTTACAGTTACTGGAACGTGTTGAAGGATGGACAGAAAATGGAAACCTGTTTGTGAAAGGAGGAACCAAGGACTACAAGATTAGGATCTTCCCTCGATATTCTGCATCCCTGCCAAATGGAAATGAAAAAGTTACCTTCTACTTGGGCTTTTCATTTGATGGAGTGCTCGCCTTTGACATCCAAGTAAAGGATTAATGTTCCCAATGTTATTCTGCATGTGAAATCACTCCTACGCCGCCTGTGGTCATTGCATAATTCTGAGCTACAAAGACTCGTGCTGACCCTCATATAGAACACGAAAACAACTCTGAAAAAAACTTGTGAATTTATTTTTTGAAAGTCTAAAAGAATTGAAGTTTGAAGATTAGGAATTTGAAGATTAACAGATGGATTCATCTTCTATTCCCCAGGTGAAAATGGCACTGACTGGACTCACCTGAGAGGATATAGCATTAGACAAATGAACTATTAGATGGCTATTAAGATACTTGCTATACTGTATATTCAAAGTTGTCTCCAGTGACTGGGAGATGATTCTTAAACTGCAGGGTTTGTCAATCCAGCTGTATTGAAAGTATGGTGATTTTAAGAAGCACTTTTTTTCTTCATATTTTAAGAAAGGTCACGCCTTAGGCTGATCTGATGGATGATTTTTTTTTTAGTAGCCTACTAATGTAATAGTTTACAGAGTGTTTACTTGGAATTTTGAACATTACTATGTATTGTCTTCACTCTTTTTCCGTTCAGTTTTTTGGTAGAGTGGTGATATTGCATTGGACCAGTTAATGCTAAGTATGCTTCATGTTTGTGTATCATAAAAAACAGACAATTCAGTGACAAGATTGCAAATGTAAAATGTTTTTTTTTTTGCCATTTTCAATGAATTTTACAACCACTTGTATTTTGTTGTATTAACTGATAAATATGTGATAACACTGTCCTTTGATCTGTTTCGTTTCTATTTATATTATATCTAGAAGAGCTCTGCTTTTGGCATAAAGCTAACAAAACAAACATACCCTTAGCATAGCCATTGCTGTTATCATAAGGTTGACACTGAAGTCAAGAGACTGTCTCCCTCTAAGCTGCACCAAATTCATTTTAAAACTTGACTGTCTTGTCTCACTGGCTGATTTTAGACTTTTAGACAATGTAGAAGAGAAACATCAAAAAGACAGTTTTTAAATGTGTTTATTCAAGGAAAAACAGTGAACAATCAGTCATTGGTATAGAAATTACAAAATAAAATTCAGCATACCACTTTGAGGGACAGATCCTAAAAAAATATTTATGATTAAGATTTAGTTTTTGATTCAGCATAAAAGCAGAAAAATCTCTCTGCCCAAGCTTCTAAGTTGTCGCCACACTATCAAATTTAAAATATGAAAAAAATACAGCCGAAAGTAAATGTGTGAAATCTTTTCATTAAAATGTAATCTTCAGCAGGTAAAAGCTTTCTGGACCTTATGTGCAATATTTAATAACCCTATTGTTTTGGTTTCAACATTCTTTTACACAACAAAAATAATCCATATGAACTGAACTAGGTTACTGAAATAAGTGATGATGAGCCCATACTTACCAGGGAAGAGTCTGCCTGGATCACTCATGTGCAGCATTAAATCATTAGTTTAATTCAACTTATTTGCACTCAACTCAGCTTCGATGCTCATCTATGAACTGAAACTAATGGACAGAAATGTGGTGCACATTCAAGGATTATCTATGATTTATTAGACAATCATGCTTCAAGATCAACCTGACTGATGGGCTACCATGAGAGTTAAGTGCTTAAAATTGTTATCATTTTCTGCTCTTCCTGCTTGTTTTTCAAAAGACCTCATGTGTGCACACAAAACACAGGTCGACATTAAACCATCACAGCAGTGGTACTTACAGCTTTAACTAACCTGTTACCAGTAGAGATTCTCCTTCATGTAAGTAGTAAAATTCAAATGATCATGTGAGGAAAGCTGATGAAACAAACAGGATTAAGTGGTAAATCCATATTACAAGTCGTGTTCATCACAAATCTGCCAACAAACAATTTTCATGTACACAGTAAATGGCTGTAGGTGACAGACAGTTAATGACGTCTTTATGTGAGACTCTTGACAAATGGTTTGACTTTTGACCAAGCCACCTACTTCTGAGAAAGTAAATTGCTGTGGTCTCTAAGAGAAGTTAATATCAAAAACTAGTTTCACTTCATAGCTCTTCACTTTCAGGGCAAGTTAGAGAGAAAAAAAGAGCTTCCTGATGCTCTCCCAAATCAAAAATGGAGGATACAGGTCCAATAGCACAAAAGAGCTTTAAAAGTAAGAATATAATTCACATTGACTAACATGCCTGAAAAGAAATGGTCCCTAAGCGCAACAACACAAACAAGGGCCTTCACCAAACTTGCTGCAAGTTTGGGGACATTAGGATCCAACAGCATGTAAGCTGTGAGGGCCCCTGGTAATGAATGAGAAGACAGAAAATGGTGAGACTTGCCTCAGGCTGAAACAGGGCTACACTGAGACAGGGCCTCAGCCAGTCCCCATGGCATCGCTACGGGGAGAAGAGAAATCTGGGTTTTAGCACTACAGCCATCAGCGACGCGGAGGTTATGCAGCTGTACAACGCACTCAGTCTGCCGAGTGCCATGTACAGAGCATCAGCTTTTAAAAAAAATAATGTGCTGCTTATAGCAAGAAGAAAATGTTTATCAACATTTTTAATTTCAACTCAAGTTAAGAGCACAAATGCACATTTCTGTTGATATTGTTCATCTTTAGGACAACAAAAGCACAATCAACATGTTTCTCACTGGAGTACAAACCTGCTGTGACGACTCTTTCCCCACTAACGTCCCACAAAGAAGAGGCTTACATTTTTGCCACATTTTATTACAATACAGTTTTACAACAATACATATACCATTTCATTTACTACTTAAGGTTGAGGGAGTCTTTCCTCATTAAAACTACAAACATAAAACAGAATGAATTCATTTAACAGTTATTTGAAGCCCTCACCAAACAAAGTTGGGGACACAGAGTCCAACAGCACTACGTGCTGTGAAGGCCTCACTGTTAAGCTTAGAACAGAAATGTATTTACATAAAACTTGCCTTGATAAAGGGTGGGTACTGCCCATGTAACTCCAGCGCCTTCACAACACTACGAACCATATTTACTACACTTCTACACACCTAAATGAAACATGAGAAGGAAAAAAAGCCACAGAACAGAGATGATTTCAAACAACAGTTCATAGTCTCGATTAGGTACAGTGTAAATATTTCCCATGCGCTGATGTTTCTAATGCTCTTTAGCTTGCTGTTTAGTCAGTGTCTCTTCCTCATAGTGTAGTAGTAGAATAAACAGCACGTCGTCGTACTACAATACCAAACTGGCTTGTCTACTAGTAGCTGAGGACTTAAGAAAAGGGTTGAGTGTCCAAACCTATTGAAGAGAGGAAGGCGGGCTTTAGTAGCGGCCTCCAGGAGAGATGACAGGGGGTCTCATACCTACAGGTGGCCGAGGAGGGGCTCCCTGGTACGCTGGGGGAACCACAGGAGGGGCCTGTCCGTACGGAGGAATCCCTCCTGGCATGTAGCCTGGCATCCCCTGAGGCGGAGCACCATACTGACCTGAGAAAACACACGTTTGTCGGCTATTTATTAAACTGTCAGCCTTGGTTTACAGTAACAAACTTATTTTTTTGCCACCAAGAGTCCACAGTGATGCTAGTAGCTCTGTGAGGCTTTATGGTCAATCACAGGCTTAATAAATCATGCTTATAGATTCTAATCTTGCAGTTTTGTACCAAAAAACACTAAACAATAAAATGTGTAAAATGTAAAGTTTTTGAGAATAAGCGTGGGCGGTGTGTACCAGGTATGGGATGTCTCATGCCTGGCTGCTGAGGAGCCATCATGCCACCCACAGGCCCCGCTGACGGCGCTGCAGAGGTTGTCTGGCCTTGGCGGGGAATACTGCGCTGGTACCTGGGCAGCTGAGCACGCAGCTCCTCCTACAGGACACAGACAGCGAACAAGGCAGAATAAGGTGACACAGAAAATCTATAGCCAAAGAAATAAACACAAAAATTAGGTTATTTTTATTTTTTAAAGAAGGCATTTATTAACTTCTGCTTTATTAGGCAGACTGATTTTCTCAAAATGCTACTTACTGTAAAAATTACGAAAAGAGGCTGTTAGTGTCAGTCTACTCACCAGTGAGATATCCTCATCAGGGTGGATCAACTTACTGGTTGCACTGGACGTGGTGAGGGT
This sequence comes from Naso thynnoides, assembly GCA_029783665.1. Lineage (NCBI taxonomy): Eukaryota > Metazoa > Chordata > Actinopteri > Acanthuriformes > Acanthuridae > Naso > Naso thynnoides. The sequence continues at coordinate 7,975,991 of JAQLOL010000001.1, forward strand.
GGCGGGCTTACTGGTCACAGTGGAGGGAGGTTTGGAGACCGTAGTGCTGCCAGCGTTGGGGCTGGCCACAGCCACGGTGGCCTGAGTGTAGGCCGGGAATGTGGGCTTTGAGGGATCAGAGGAGGTAGAGGGGGGAGGATGGGGGGACCCTGACACTGTTTGCTGACTCTGAAGAGGGAGAGAGGAAGACACATTAGACAATCTCTCCTAAAACACATTTAATTTCACAGGATGGACACTTAATCATACTTTGACATTTCGCCCCTGAGCTTGGCATTGATATAATTGTTTGTACACAGGCTTAAGCTGAACTGGGCTGGACCTTCTTTCCACTGATGTTTGCACCTCCTCCTTTACCTCAGCTCACCCAAAACAGAACAACATAACTTCTCCCTTCACAGTTACAGCCAGGCATTCTTTTTTATTTAATGTGTTGAGATTTCAGTTTTGCACAGCAAGTCTCTTCACTTGTTTATCTCCAAGAAGTGAAGAGTTTAATTTTAAATGAACAGCAGCAACGCATCTAACCCTAACAGACATCAAGGGGATTCAACCTGCAATTAATGCTGCTTAACTGACCTAAATAGTGGCTGCAGGTACAACTCAAGCAATCAGAGGGTACAGCGGCAGCCTTAATGTAGCCTGAGAGGTAAACTCCAGGGTAAAGAAAACCCATCTATTTCGCTCGCTTCTCTAACTCACAAAGCTAATTGTTACATTCACAGAAGTAAGTGAAAGCAACCTAGATGAACGGGTTAACATTTCTATCAACATCTCTCTTCTCTCCTCTGGGTTTTGGCAGCTGGACAGTGCAAAGATTGTCTTTCCAGTGATTTTAGTCAATAAATCAAAAATAAAACCTTAAAAGTGAGGGGGACATGTCATGTGACCTGCTGCTTTGTACTTCCACTGCTTTATGACATGATAACGATAGGTCTACAAACAATATTAATATCTCTACCACATGTTGACACCTGTTACAGCTGCTGTTACACACATGGGAGAGTAACCACTGAAAGTACAACCAGAGTAAAACCTCTTTCTTCAAGCCTGCAAGAAAACAGATCCAGAAGTACATGCTGTGCTACATTGCCCCACAGTGGCTCAGAATTAAGAAGCCCACTTTACAAACCTGTATAGCTTTACATTTTTTATTTGAGATTAAGCAAATTTTAAGTAGTGTTCTGTAAATGCAGATTTGTAGCAAAGCAAGAAGCAAATTAAGGCATTTTGCTAGAAATGAGAAAACACTTTTCAAGTATTTTCTTCCACTTTCTTACAATATCTTGCTAAAACAGCACTGGCAAATAAAATAGAACTGGACCGGCCAAAATACACCACAGGCAAACTATACATGCATGCCAAGTGTAAAGCTGCAGGCTGTCAGAGTAAAGCAGGCTGCATACTTGTGATGTGATAGGGAACAGAGCTTTAGGGGGGGTGGAACGAGAGTCTGCACTCGATGAGCCTGCACTTGTACTTGCAACACGATTGCCCATCTGCAGCACAGGAAAGGAGTGAAAAATAAGAAATGTAAATACAATTATTCTCCAGTTTAAGGAATTGCTGGGAAAGTCTCCTCGATATCAGCCTGTGTGAGACACAGAGATCTACAGGTCCTCAAACATCCCTCAATCAACAGGTAATGTTCTGCCCCATCAGAGTGCTGAGGGAGATGAAAACAGGTAAATGGTGTCATAAAGATTTTACCTGTCCAGCAATGGGGAAAAGAGGTTTCGTGACATCAGGCTGGGCTGAGGGCGCAGTGGCAGCAGGAGCAGCAGGTCTTGGCAGCACATTTGCTGCAGGAGGTACCTGAGCCATGTGTGTGATGGCTGGACGGTGGCCAACAGGAGGAGGCAAGCCTGACACCAGCAGAACAACGTCATCACACAAGAGAACCAGTGAGACCTCACCACAGCACTGTTACAGCTTCACAAACTTTCACTAAAAAATAATAACAACGTTTCACATTCAGGCAATGTTGTGGAGGTGAGCGCTTTCTGAATGCGTGCTCTAGCAGATCATTCGTTACCTGGTGGCACACCTGGCATCATTGGAGGCATCCCCGGGCCCGGAGGCATCATCCCACCCATTGGTATCATTCTAGGAACATGAGGAAAAACATTCATGTTTGAGACAACAGTTTTAATGAGAGTTAGACTACTTACATATGTGATAAGATACACATAAGATAAGTATTAACCCTGGAGGCATCCCTGGCAGTACGGGGGGCATTCCTGGCATCATTGGTGGCACACCGGGCATCACTGGGGGGATTCCTAAAGCAAATAGATCCATTTTTAAAAACTGAAGTTTGCTACGACATGACAAAAGTTATTCATCTCATTCTTCTATTTACATCAGTATCCCTGTTTTAGTACCGTAATTAATTATAACTTACTGTTTAATGTGGCAATTTAAAGCAACAATATGTAACTTTAACCGTGACCCACAGCTTTGAAAAACAAAACTTGATGACGCACATGAATACGTCACACAAAATTGCAATTTTAGAAATAAGGGTCATATTTTACAGAGAAAGTGTGCTCTGGTTTTCCCTCTTGTGTACTGCGATGGCTGTGCCTGTCTGCAGTCTTTTGTTTAGTGGAGCTGTCCTCAAAAACTACCTGCTGCAGCAGTTGCAGCTTCGGTCTGCAGGCAGCCTACATGTTGCTTTCAGGAACCTCTGTGAATCACAGTGTTGAGGCAGAGCATTCATGGGACATCAGAGGGAAAACCAGAGGAAATTTCCTCTGTAAAATATGACCTGGTTTTACTGAAATAACTGTTTTGTGCAAAGTATTAATGTGCATGGTTGAGTTTCGTTTTCTCGGTCAAGTCACATATTGTTGCTTTAAACAGCATCCTTATACTTTTATGACCATGTATGGTAATTGAGCACGGTGTAATTGTCAATTGTCAATTGTCGGGAAAACACTTAATTTTAATCATCATTGTCCAGAGAATTCAAATTCCTCTACGCCTTGTGCAAACTATGACTGTCCGAATCGTTGATATATTCTAAAAAAAAATGCAAACATCTGTTGTCTGAATTTATTCTTGTTTATAGCTGTAGAAAACAACAGTCAGACACAGAGCTCTTAGGGATAATTGAAAGATGACAACAGCACCAAAGCAAACTGCATCAGCAACGAGTCAGACTAAACAAAGCTGAGGTTGTAAATACATACGAGACATCTTCAGCACTAGCTGTGCAGCGGATAAATACAATAGCTGTATAACTAACCTTCAGAAACAGCATGATGCCGATATAGAGTTATTTTCGATTAGCTCAATAGTTTGCCTCTCACAGTTCACTTTGCTGTTTCCCACCTGAGTAGCTGCCTGGTGGGATCCCTGGAGCACCAGAGCCAGGAGGCAAGCCCGGCTGGGTCAGAGAGGGGATGAAGCCTGCCTGGGGTTGTCCGGCAGGAGGCGGCTGGAAGGAGGGACCAGGCTCATCATCTTCATCATACTCATCCGAGTCATCCTGGTTCTGCTTTTTCTTTTGAGTGTCTAAATTAAAGGAGGAGTGTGTATAGTCGCTCTAAAACGCCGTAACAAGACAAAACAAAACAAAACAAAACAATACAGAATAAGGTACTTTGCTGCCAATACCTTGGTTCTTTTGCTCTAGCACTCTTCTTCTCTCTTCCATGTCTTTTTCAGGAATTCCCTCCATTCCATATATTTCCAGCTCAATATCTGTTCTTCCAGGTATTGCATTAGGAACTCCATCAATGGTCTCTTTATGAACCTTCAGCAGAAATGGAACAGTGAGGTTATTTTAACATATAAACAACAAGTGATTTCGTTTGATTTCACGAAGGTTGTTGCTTTGAGTCCTCACCTGCATACAGTGGATTGCAAGCCCGGGGCCGGTGTACAGCTTTTTGTGACAGATGTGGCACTTGAAGTGTTTGGCCTTCTGATGCTGAATGAGAATCTTTTCATCATCAAAATCTCTGTTACAGTACCTGAGACTGCAGTTTAGGAAAGTCTTTGCCTGAAAAATCAGAGGTTACCAGGGACCGACATCGCCTATATTCAATGTCATTTTATAATATTTACCTCAGAGATTATCAGTCAAGCGAAAAAAAAAATGATAGCAGGTACAAACTTTGTCATGCGAGTTAACGTGACATAAATATGAGCATGCCAACATTGACGTTCACACTTTCTATTATAAGAAACTGGTTACGAGCTAACGGTTGACATTAGCTTAGTAACTTAAACACAGGATAACGCTCCGGACCACAGAAACGAGTCTTATCGGGAATATAACGCTGTAACAATGAAGGTAAAATGTAGAAAAGGATACCAGCACCAAGGTTTCATTTGCTTTTTCTTTTTTCTTCCCATTATTTCTGAAACGTTACGGTCTGTTTACTGCCTGCTATCCCAGCAAAATAATAAAGCTAGCATATCAACCAGAGCGGAAATGAAGCAATTAAAGATGGCGTCTGCTCCGCCAACAACACTCCTGTGGCCTCAGGCGCCCTCTGGTGGACCACAACCGTATAAACTGACATTGGACCATTCACTTGTATTAGAATTTTTTTTGTTTACTTTTAATACTAATTGATGAACCACTACACATACCTATGATTTTACCATATTTTTAAGCCCTCTAACAGTAACTTTACTGCAACCTCCTATATAAATCCACAGTTCATACAAATTGCAGGTCAAACTCTCGATGTAGAAAAGTGACGTTGAAATTAACATGATAATTTACTCAACGACGAAAACGTCGTACTTTAAAAAAAAGTATGTGAAACTGGAGCCCGGCTGTAAATCCACTGGAATACAGTTCCAGGAACTAATTTTGAAGGTAAATATGACAGTCGGAAATTGTTAAGAACGTACACAGACAGTCATGCGCATGCGCACAAGGGGAAGAAACGAGGACGGGAAAACATCTTGCACTACTGCAGCGGCTGCGTACGCGCTTTTGCAGTTTTTAATCTCGGCAAAAGACCAGCACATTAATAACGCCGATCTAACGTCACCATCATAGCACAGCCGAGCAGCAGAAATATCTGCCGGTTGTTTTTTTTTTAGCAGGCTGCTAGCTCGCTCCGTGCAGCAGTTTGATCATGTTTACCTCCCAGACCTCGTCCTTCCAGGATTCAATTGACGTGGAAGATAGAGATGACTTTGACAGCGAAGAGATTGCTGGATTCAGCCAGAAAATTCAGCTGAGCTGCTACTACACTATCTATCTTTATCAGGGCACGAGGTAATAGCAATATTTATTTACTCCCGTTTCTCTTTAAGACTGCTGATGTTTCCGATAGATAACAGCTTATTTGTCTCTCTAATTTAAATGGAAATTTTGTGTCCCGTCCACAATGTAATGTTACATGTATTAGGAATATTCATATAAGTATATAATCATTATTTTACGAAGTGACTTTGTTTTTTTGTTGTTTTTTTTTTTGTTTTAAGTGTTGAAATGCTATTGTTTACGCTTGATACGCTATATCCTACATGACAGCTCACAATTTCTGTTTCCTGATAACAACCAGGTCCCTTGTGTGTAATGAGTGTTTCTTCCTGTGTCACCTTTCATTGTTATTGTTGCACAGTCCGATTCTTACTCTGAAGAACTTTTTAGTTGTAGTTTTTTCTTGTTTCTGAACCTGGTGACAGTGATACTCGTGCAGGTGAAAATGAGATTTACACATTAAAAACTAACCAGGTGATGAGTGAACTGTCGATTGTCTTAGATCTGAGGCTTCTGGGGAAAATGTGGCATGGAACCAGAGACGAGCAGACTCCACAACCAGTCAGGATGACTTTAGGTAACAAAGGAGCCATCGCCCACCTTCTTCTTCCTCTCAGTGGTCGTTTCTCTTTGGCTTTCACTGTTGTACATTGGTGTGTCCACGGGCTGTCACTGGAAATCCAATCAACATGGAATCAATGCAGCTTTCATTTGTGGTTTTGTTCTGATTGGTCATTGCTGTGCTGCTGAGTTACATGGCCTTTAGGTCTCTCCCAATCTGAATGGGCCTACACTTCCATGTGTTGGCAAAAAGAATGAATGAAATTCCTTTGAATGTGTCGAAGCCAAATGGCAGTGATTGTGTGTTTGGACCCTGGAAGGGTGGCACTGTTGCAGCTATGTGACTCAGCTGTGTGTTGCGTTGGTTGCGGCTAACGATCATCCGCTTTCTCCATCCGTTCTCCATTGACTTGAGTGGCTTCCAAATTGTCTAGCGTATCCTTTCGATACTCTGGATACATACTGATATTTTGCCCCACCCACAGCCTGACACTGATTGACAGCAGCCTCCCGCTGGAGGCAGAGCCTGAGCTGCGGACCTACATTTCAAGGAGGCTGAGCAAAGGAGCCCTGCTGGGAGGCATGGGCAACATCGCCACTGTGGAACTCAGGTAACCATTTTGCATTTCCTCTCACAACATTTTGCATCAGTAATGCTACTTCATACTAATTAAGATGGAAACAAAATCAAGGCATCGCTAATGAACAACCCAAGATCACGTTTGACTTTAATCTTCTTGCGACAACACATGCTTTTGTATTTATTATTAATGGTGTCATAGTGGATACAGCTTGTCTGACTCCAGTACAGTACAGGAGTGGACAAAGACGAATGTTGGTTAACAGAAATCTATTAATTGTTTACTGTTCTCAGTATCCCTGAGCAGGCAGTTGGCTGTTACTGCTGTCTGCTGGAGCAGGAGAGGTCTCCTGAGCAGCCGGATGCCGATGGGAACGGATATGTCATCTGTTTCATGGGTGGCTCCGAAAAAGGACTGAACCTATATCCTTTATGCACAGCTGTCTGTCACATATTCTCTTTACCCTGTGAAATCAACTGTAGTCATAAGCATCATCCAAGGTCCTCCAGCATTAATTGTACACGTAATCCTTCTCATTAGAAAATTCTCTGTCCTCCTTTGTTGTAATTTTTTGCACATTATTTGTAACTTTGTGCGGCCAATTCCTTGACACAAAGCACATTTAGATTAGAGCTTGATAAATACGTCCAAGGTCTGCATAGTAGCCTGCAAACCCCAGAGGTATGAGAGTGTAATATGTGCGTAATAAATCCAGATATACTTGTTGTTGTATTATTAGTGTGACTTTGATTTGGCTGTATGTGTGTGTCAGCTGCAGAACCTTGAGACAGAGGTTCGTCCCTATCTGAGCCGGTGGTACGAGGAGTCTGTGATGCACATTCATCGGGTGGTGCAGCTGGTGCAGAGCAACATCAGCTTCTTGCTGCATGCTGTGAGTCTTTTGTCATATCTGCAGTGTGTCAAATAAATTAACTGCTTACCAAAAAGAAAATAATGCACGAAACTTTAAGGATGCATAGACTGACATAAGAGAAAAAGTAAATACAACTGTGTTTTGGGGTGAACCGTTTCTTTAAATGCTTGTTAACCCTGGTCATTAAAATGCTGCAGTTCAGTTGATGTAATTTGTTGTCACTCAGATTTTGTGTGCTAAAGACATAATTTTTCTCCAGACATAAAATTTTCTGTGTGCAGGCTCTGAGTCACACACATGTGGAGGTCAATAATGCAGACTAGAGGACAAAGGCTGATGTGTCCAGGTGAGTAAAGTGACAGCCAATCTGGATTCGCTTGCATCTGCAAAAGTAGCATGTCAGCCTGCCTGTTGTTCAGAATGAAACTAGCTGTTAACTGTTAAAAGTCTGTCGGATTCTGCACCAGGTTCATTAAAGCAGCCAGTTTGCAAGGCCTGTCCCAACAAGACACTACAACGGCGTCTCTGTGCAAGGCTATCTCAGAGGACACACACTCTGACCTGGTCATAGACTGCTCCAGCAGCCCACCCACACTCTGCAACACTGGTCAGTCATGGTCCATGCTACAGTATATAGTTAATAAGGAAAAAAATATTTTTTTATCTCTACACTAAGTCTAAAATACTAACAGAGATGTTTTCTCCTCCAGTCAGTAATCGTTTCTGTGACGACTGGATTCAGGCGTTTCTAAACGCTGCAGAGCGTTGTAATCCTTTCCTGCTCAGACAGATCCTGGAGAACTTTAAACTCAAGGTGAGAAAACATGGACACAGCCAGAATATAACATGCTTTTATAAGCCCTTTCAATACCCTTGTGTTTTTACAATTATTGTGACCTGATAACTCAGGAATGCCTGATTCAGATTTGGTGGTCCAAAGTTATTGTGACCTCACAAATCTTTCATATGCTACCTGCAGCTTCACTGTGGCATTACACCATTATTCAAAGTCATAATTTGGAATCAGAAGGGGAGACTGTGACCATATTTTACATTTGGTCAGACACTAAACTTACTTCCTTAGTTCCTCCCGTTCCTCCTGGAACATTGGGCGACGAGTCCTCTCCATTTGTTCCGGTCACTGGCGGCCCTTCTTGCTCCATGCCAGCTGACTCCCATCTCTCTTAGGTCTTCCTTGGCTGTATGTCTCCACGTCTTCTTTGGCCGTCCTCTCTTCCTCCTCTCCCCTTCTGGCACCCAGTCCATTGCCACATTACATTTCATGTAAGCTGGGTCTGTAATCATTGAACTGTTTTCTATTAAAAGTTTGCATTGTGATAAAAAAACTTAAGTAACATAGTAACACTTTACTTAAAGCATGCATCTATAAAGTATTCTAAACATACTTATAATGCATTATAACGCGCATATAGTAAGGAGTAAATGTGTTTACACTTGATTAAGCCACTTGACCCTAGGTAAATCTCTTTGCAGTATATCAGAGCTTTAAATTTTGAGTACCAGGCCACTTTCCTGCACTGGGGCATCAATCTATATCAACCAGGTCGGTTTGCCATGGCTACAGGAGAGAGTAGCCATAGTGCTGCAGTAGGCAACAGCAGCTAGAACATTTTGTTGTTCATGTATGTTTAAATCAGTTTCCCCACCAAGGCCATTGACTTATTGTTTTAAAACTGACTTGTAAGGTGCAGTTGTAAATAACAATGATCTAGCCTACAATTGAAATTTAAAAAGAGCTAACTTGACAAAAATGTATGTGCAGAATAATCTATAATTAGCTTGTTTGGGGCTTAGGCTATGAACTCTAAAGCCCGATTTACGGTTCTGTTTTGAACTAACTACCAAGGGCATTGCCACATACCTTTTGCTGTAGTCTGACATGCAACTCCAGATGAATGCAGCTACACGTCAAAGCCACGCACACTGCAACAGCTGGGATTGGTTCTCTTGGCCCACAGTCGCCCAAAGTCTGCCATAATAGCTTCTCACAAGGTGGCTGAAGGGCAGGGAAGGAACTCTGGCTGTAAAGCTTTCCAGACTTCCAAAACTATGAAGGACACTGATCTTGAAACTAGCTTGTAGCTAGCTAGCTAGCATGTTGTCTTCCGCCTGAAGCTAAAACTCAGAGGGTGTTTGCTAGTCTCTGTTTCATGTCAATGGGCATGCGAAACAGACACACCAGCACGCGAGTGTAAATGCTTTAGCCACTTACGTTGGCTACGGCATCATGCTCTGCTTATATCCTACGTACAACGACAAATCAGCCTTAATTTTTCACACTTACAACGGTGAAATAATTGGAGGGTAAAAAAGTATGTAAGAATTACAAGTAACTTCTTTTTTTATTTCATTTCAAATATTGAAGTAAGAATGTTGCTCTTAATAATACTGAATTTATTTTGTCTTCTCAGTTTTAATCGTCCTGGTTAACTGTTTGAGTGTGAAACTGGCAAGCTACGTGCAAAACTTCTTCACTGCAGCCAAACTCTTAATCATTGTTGTTATAGTGGTGGCTGGCATGGTTTTGCTGGCACAAGGTGAGTCTACTGGTCAGCATCCTTGCATTTTCATCCCCTGGTTTGTTGAAATGTTTCATTAAACAGATTAACATTTAATTATGTATTCTGTATTTGTGTCCAGGGAAAACCACGACTTTTTCGAATTCATTTGAGGGAGCATCTACATCATTTGGAGCCATCGGACTTGCTTTCTATAATGGACTTTGGGCTTACGATGGATGGTAACATTTTAATATATATGTGTTAGGGTTTTACTTCCACAGCGGTTCTCTCAGGTCTTGTTTAGGCTCATATTTTAGCCACAAAAGGTTATGTACAATGTCAAAAGTACAAGTAATAGACAGCAGAATTGCCCCTTTCAGTGTAACGCTGCCATACTGTGTTGGGAAACATATTATCCTTCTATAACATATTAGGCTTCTATAACATTACGGTTAATGTTGTAGCCTGTAAAGATGGAGGCAATTCTAGTGAATGTATTTACTACAGTAGATGTTGCAATACTACAATTTGGAATGTCTTTTATATGTTTTTTGTGGAACATTTCAATCCAAAAAGTATCTGAAGTTGTCAAATAAATGTTGTGCAAAAGCAAAACGTTTATCTGTGAGATATAGTTGAGTAGCTTAAAATGAAAATACTCGAGTAAAGTAGGCCTACATGGACATTAAAGTTATACTTAAGTTCAGTGCTTTAGTAAATGTAGTTACTTTCCACTTTACATAGTCTCGTAATAGTCTTGGACCTTGTTCAGATTGAAAGGCAAAGGCACTGTTCTTGCAAGTGATCAGTTTGGATTTGTTGCATCCAGACACCACCGCTCTGTACTAACCTATCCGCATGGATTACTGTGGTAACAAAGCAGGCATAGGTACGTGCTCTGGTGAGCAGCTTTAAAACTCGCCATCCAAAAATTTGCACTGTCAAGTCGCCGTGCCGAACTTCACTGCACCCGACAGACTCAACAGAGCAGACCAATGAATATTAGGATGTTCTGTGCTGCAGTCATGGCGAGCTTCACTGTGCAGCAGGAGATTTACGCTGCACACAAAACAGTGACTGCTGGGACTATGTCTTCCTTGAGACATTTGATCATGAGAGATGGCGCGCAAAGTTTCGAATGCGCTGCGGGACATTTTTCAGGCTCTGTGGCCATCTAGCACCCTGTCTTGTCCATCAAGACACTTCATTCAGGTGCCCAGTATCCGTGAAGTGAAAAGACACTCTGAAATCTGATTTGAGCAAGCAGAGCGTCCTGACTGAAGACGCATCTGTACAAATCGGATGCTATGTGGCTATGTGGTTTGGATCTGACTTGCAAAAATCGGATTTCGTCTGTTTTTATGCTGTCCAGACTCCCTGAAATCAATCTGGATACAATCTGGATATGATAAAAATCTGATGTGGGCTGGCAGTCTGAACAAGGCCTTGAGTGGTTTCTTTTTCTGTCTGTGACACTTAAGTTTCCACAACAATGCATGTGTCACCTGTGCTGTTACCAGACTGGAGTTTTATTTAGGTATTCTCCATCTGCTTGTGCAGGAGTGTGTGAAAGAGCATTGTTGCCAAGCTGAGGTGTCTTTCTTTGTAATGTGCGAAAGCAATTTGGAGGTTAACAGTCTCCCTTTTGATCACCTTATCTAAGGGAATATGGAAAGGTGGCCTCATACAACCATTGCACTTTTATTTTTACATTATGTTGGGATCACAGCAAGGAATACAAGTGTCAGTCTATAGCCTTTTATAGCAGTAAGGCCGGTTAGAGCCAAAAGAGATTGAGTAATACAGAAAATTAATATTTCAAATAAATAGAAACATTATATTTCTTGACTTTGCAGTTATTTCAACTATTGTGACAACACTGTGGTCAAGGTCTTTTTAGTTGTAGGCACAAAAACACTTAGTTAAGGCCAAGGTCATGTTTTGACTTATTATAGCCAGTTTGCGTTGCCAACATTTCATTCTGCTGATGAGGCTTAAAATACCAAAATAGGCCAACTATGATGCTGACATCAAAAATACCAAAGGTGAGGGGTCACAATGATTCCTGCAGGACGGACTTTGCCTGTGTGGTTGTCAAAACAAGTCCATGCAGATTTCAGTATGGCGCTCTGTTGAAGAGAATGATCAAACTTTTAAATTCTTTACAGGACAAAAACTTTTGATTAAAGATTGTTGGCAGCAGTATGGCAGTGTGGGCACATGTTCCTTCTTTTCTAATTGCCTTGTTTTCTTAGGAATCAACTGAATTTCATCACAGAGGAGCTGAAAAACCCCCACAGGTAAGACAACCCCATCGCATCTGTTGTTTTATAGGTCCTTACACATTTCTACATAAGTCCCATAAGTGTTTCTGTGAAGGTATGCTGCACTTGAGGTTTTAGGTCTTTTAACATATGATTATAACCAGTATATGAAACCAAGCATAATATTGTTAAACTGTGTGCAAATTACAATGTGTTTTTGCAATTCATCTCAGGAACTTACCACTGGCGATCATAATTGGGATCCCTTTGGTTACTGTGTGCTATGTGTTGGTCAACATTGCTTACTTCACTGTTATGACCACTTCTGAGCTGCTTGTGTCTCCAGCTGTTGCTGTGGTAAGAATTCATTGTTAATGATTTGTGTGAAATTATACATAAATATGCAGTCACGAGAAGTGCCAAACAGGAGCCAGTCATTTTTTTAACACTTGTATAAAGTATGTGCATATGTGAATTTTTTTTATTATTATTATTTTACAGAATTTTTTACAAAACATCAGCAAAAGCTCAGTATTCATCTTTTCAGCTCCCCTGTCTTTTCTGAAGGATATGTTTGTGCCTCCTTAGACTTTTGGAGACCGAGTCCTTTACCCTGTGTCGTGGATCGTTCCTCTCTTTGTCGTCTTCTCCACATTCGGCTCTGCCAACGGAAGCTGCTTCACCGCTGGCAGGTACTGTCACGTTTCATGTGAAATGGAGAGGCAAAAGAATACGTTGTCTGTCTGTGTGTGTAAAACTGTGTGGTGGGCATATTTGTAAGTTTGAGGAGGAAGGCACGAATAAAAGAAAAGTTTGAAAGTAAAAGTGAGAATACTGATGTGTGCGGAAAGACTGACACATGGGGGGAAGTGACAGAAATAGAACACAATGAAGTACAGAATACTCCCAAACACATAAGATATTTCTCTTTTTCTCTTCTTACAGACTGGCCTTTGTGTCTGGCAGAGAGGGTCACATGGTGAAAATCTTATCTTATATTAGTTTGAGGCGCTACACTCCAGCCCCTGCTCTCATGTTCAACGTGAGTCCTGCAAAATTAATGTATTCCCCTTAATACTTCTGTTCCCACAGTTCGGATTTCTTAAAAATGTCGACACCATTGCATAAAACTTTAACAGCATATGACTCTAAAACACATTAATATACAATACAATATTAAAATAACAGAACATGCAAGTTCAGATAATCATCTATCAGCTGTGTTGTTTCCTTTTTAAGTGAACAGCTCACTTTTTGGTCTCTCTCTCTCTTTTTTTTAGGGCATCTTGGCTATTTTCTACATCATCCCTGCAGACATCAACACTCTCATTAACTACTTCAGCTTTGCTCAGTGGGCGTTTTATGGTCTGACAGCACTGGCTCTCATAGTCATGCGCTTCACCAGGAAGGATCTCTATAGACCTGTGAAGGTGAGGCTGACAGAGAAGGTTTCAGTTCAGTCTCCTCCTCTGCGCAGTGTGATGCTTTGCTTACTTGAGAGTGCTATTTGAATCTTTACACACATTCAAACTAAAGCAAAAACGACAGTGTCGTGTTAAGGAAGAGGTTTAGGCAGAAAGACAGGTCGGCATCGCTAGCTGAAAGAATGTGACCTGATCGATATTTCCCACTAGACAGCCCAGCATTGTCTTTTTTTTTTGTTTGTTTGTTTGTTTTTTTGTGGTGCTTTCTTTTTTTGTTTTGTCTCTGTTCCGTTCATCCTGATTTATGAGTTTTTGGTTGTAAATGAAAAACTCTGACTCATGCTTTATTTGTTTGAATTTGAAGTAATTGTGAAAGTGCCAGTTTGAAGCTATATTTAGTACTGAAGGACATAAACTGCAAATATCTGCATAAAATAACCCTGCAACTATCTGACGATAATATTGCATATCTTAAAGTTGATGCTGTAGTGTGTATAAATACTAAACAGCTAACTGTGTGACTGTGTGATTTGATTCTCGAAGGTGCCGATTGTCATAGCAGCTATCGTTGTGTTGGTGTCCTTCTACTTAGTCCTGGCTCCAATCATTGATAAGCCAGAGCTGGAGTACCTCTACTGTACTGTATTTATCTTCGGTGGACTTCTTTTCTACTACCCTCTCGTCTACAGGAAGGCCAACTGGGCACGCAAAATCATGAGTAAGTTTATGCTTAATTTTTTTACTGAAATTTAGGATCTGAGTTCAGGTTATTAAATTGTCTCTTTTAGTTAGAGAATAACAAGAACACAGATTGCTCAAAAGGTAGGAAAAAAAATGAATACTGTTGTGTGGTGCCGACCTCAAGCTGAATTGCATTGATGTGACCTCTGACTGCCACATAGGACCCATCACCATGCACCTGCAGCTGCTGATGGAAGTAGTTCCTCCTGAGACAAGCGAATGAGATGGGCCAGAGCTGACTACCAGATCAAGTCCTGCAGCTCATCATAAAACACATGGTGGCTGGTTTTGGAGACGGGGTGCTAGAGATTTGGTGACCCAGCTGGGTTTGAGCCAAACATTAGAGCTCACCTGTGTCGAACGACCACATGACAAAAGACAAGGGGAAGCCATGATCTGTTTTAAGATATACAACTTAATTAATGATAATAACCAGCATTGGAAGCATTGTGCAGTTATATTAGACCTTTCCATGTAGTTTATGTGCAATAATTTTTTTTACTGCAGCCAAAGATCATGTGATGTAGAGCAGCTGGAGGATTTAGATATGGATGAATCTGCACTTGAGCGAAGGGAAGTAAATTGTAGAAAACAGCATTATGACTCAGCAGATCATACAGTGAGATGTTAAAACATTTTTACTGAGGCTGTAAATTCAAGCAACAGTTGTTGTTTTTTTTTTATGTTTGCACGTTGTTTAATTACTCTCTCCCTCTTGTCTGTCACACTGGAATGTACTGGAACAGTGCTGTTCTTTTTTAGCTGGATGTTGTTAAATGTATGAAGCTGGTTGAGCATAAAATGCACAAAAGAAATAAACAATTTATGATTAAAAAATATCCCTACAGTGTCATACTGACCTGACTCACAATCTGCACTTAAATTTGCAGAGGTACAATGACATCACAGAGTCTCACTGCTTCAAAAATTGGATGGACTTGAAAGGCATATGATAAAATAATTCTTTGGATCCTCCAGATGAAAATGAATTTGACTTCTCAGACAGATATTATTAAAAGGAAGTTAATTATAATGAACTTCAACATTTCATATTTTCCACAAAAGAAGTATGAAATTTTTGTATTGTTGTAAACTTGGTTGTCTGTTCATGCATTAATGGATTTTTTTTTGGCCGAGTGATGCTTAAAATAAGGCACATTTGAATCTTTATTGAAGTAAAAGGTGAAGAGATTTTGTCTGCAACCACAGTCAGAGGTATGAGCAATAAAATGTGCCCTGTCTTACACCTGGCACAAAGCCGATGCACTGGTGTCGCAGGTATCATTGCTATCTTGCAGATATCATTTTTGCCAAGACAGCAGATGCACCTGTGCCACATCTGTGTGCCAATGTGGGCAGGACGTGTGAAAATGAAGGCATGCCGCAGCGCAGTTGCTATCTGCGACCCAGCACAATAAAGTCAAAATCCATTTGCATTTAGACCAGAAAAAAGATGGTTTAATTCAGGCACAAACAATTTGCCTGTTATGGCACAGTTTGCCCAAGTGTGCACGCACGTCTCCACAGTCACACAAACCGTTGTTTCTCTTTGTTCTCAATACAGGAGTGTAGATTATTTCAGGGTACTATGAACATATTTTCAATCAGAAACAGTGGTCTAGCCAGAAATGAAATTAATTTCATGAAAAATTAATAGCTTTTTACCACGACAGCACCAGTTCTCTGCAAAAATACACCTGACCTGACAATCAAATCAAAACCATATGGGTGTATACTATGTTTTAATGTCTGTATCTGTAGAATATTTCACAGACATGAAGAGAGCACGCACAGGATTATTATTGTTATTATTATTATCTCTTTTTCCTGTCTCTCCCTCCTTTTCTCTCTCTCACTTTGTTCTCCTCTCAGACATGTAAAGTGAAATCATGTCATCAGAAATAAAGAGTACATACTGAAATAAACACTGTGCATATTATGTGTCTCTAAAATTATTAACACTAAAAATGAAGTAAGAATTGTTATAATAATAAAGCCCAAGTAATCTCCATATACACGATGGGATCACAGTTAGATCTTCTTTACAGATCTGTTACTGACAGCTGGAGCAACTTGTGTCTTTACTGGATCCTGAAAAACAACGATCAAAAAATTAAGACGTTAGGCTATATCTGACCAAAAGATCGACCTGACATGCGGAGAAAAACGTTTTTCTCTATGTGTACATGGCCTAATTTTTGTGCATAATTTTTGTGCATGGCCTTTTCAACTTTCTCATTCTATTTCCTCCACATGATGTTACTGGGAGTGCATTGTGCAGCCTTGGGCCACTGAGGAGTGTAAGACAGGGCCCAATTCAAATGTCTCAAGAGTCCCAGTTGTCCACCAGATGTCAGCACAGCACTGTTAAATACAACTGTAAAGGTACTGAGGGTCTGTGCTGTTTTCTACACATTTATATGTGTATGACAGAGATGTAGGCTGTGGGTCCCCAGGACTAAAACAGGGGTCATGTGAGTGGGATCCCACAGAATTGAATGATTATTTGCAATTGTTATGGTTATTGTTTATTTATACGAAAATATGCCTCAAAATATTGGCAAACTATTTACAAAATGCAGATGAATCATCAGTAGGAGACCCCTCAGTTGACTGAGATTCTTAAGTAGTGTTGTATTGATGGTTACAGATGAGAGAAGCTAAAATTTTAGGTTGAACAGTTGATAAAGACGTTTTTGGCTCTTTTATTTAGCCTTGCCATTATATACAGATCAACACAGGAGCAATTAAATCACCGGCTGTAAAATTTGCAATATGCATCACACATAGCGTAACCAAATCCTAACCTTGTCCTGCTCCGAATTGGTTTGAACTGATTCTTCTGACAGAGCTGTTGCAGCTGTGCAGGAGGATCTTGACTCCATGGTGCTGAAGAACAAGCTCCCCTACTTATTGGAGGAAACTGTCGTCATCCATGAAAAAGGCATTCAAACGAGAGTTTTGCTGGTAAATGTGAGACTCGTGTCGGCTGATGGAACAAAAATGGAAAGAATAACATCATTTACATTCTGGTATTTATAAGACAAATTTGACGTTTGGACTCTAAACATTTTGGGACAAATGCAGCTATAGTCACAACCATTATGACATTCTAGTGTACAAAATTAACAAATTTAAAAAATAAACAAAAGAGCCATTTAAGTTTCAACAAGGCACATCCCCTGGAAAGTTATAATCAGCATATGAAAGTAGAGTATCAATCAGAGATGATCAACCTTGATCAAGGTCAGCTGAGTTTATTTAACAACGTTCTGCTTGAAAACTGGTCTTAATGCAAAAAAAGGTGGCTTGCTGGGATGACTGATTATTGCCTATGTGTGCACGGAATTGTAGATTTTCATTTTTTTCCAAAAGGATTTTTTTGTTGTTGTGGTTTATCATTTCCATGATTCCAACATTGGTCTGTTGTTCACAATGATGACTTATCAGGAAAAAGAAAATAAGATACGTCCCCAAGACTCATCCAAAGCAGCCTAACTTCCTTGTGTCCTTTTTACATTCTTAACGTCACTGATATTACATTGTTGTTAATTTTCTGTAACATCTAATATTATTTAACAGATTAGCAAGTCTCTTCACACAGAGTCATATTAGGATTTCCCATGAGCGATACCCAGTGTACATGTGGAGGTTTCCTACAGGTGGAAATCCGCTCTAGATGTGCTGAGGACATGCAGAGAAGCTGCCTAGTGACTTCTGCCAAATTAGACTGGAAGTGTCTGAGAAACAGCATGTTTGTTGTGCAACCTGTTGCGTTTTCTTGAGTCAGGGTACTTTTGAATGATGCTATCGTCATGCAGAACCAACAGCTTCAAATAAAGACTAAATTCATGTTTACAAGACACAGGGGCATCCTGGCAATGGCCTGCCCAAAGATGGGGCTGTGATTGGCAGCACATTGCATTAACATAACATAAATGCCCTGGCTTACATCTGATCTCCTCATCCTATATTTTTTGGCTTTTTTGAAATTTAGAGAGAAGAGCAGTTACATTCTGTTTCATCACTCTTTAATGGGCATTGGGTCCCAGGATGAAAGAACAACATTTTTCATTTGGGTCCTGAGAAGAAAAAAGTAAAATCACTTTAAATTTACACACACAAAGAAAAGGTTTTGTCTTTCAGTGGCAGTGGTGCTTTGGAGATGATGCAAGACAACTCCAGTCAGTGCCAGCGGAGGTGAGGGACTCAATGGCATTACAGAGTCATCGGTGAGTTATTTAATGGTTAATGGTTAATGGTAATTATTCATGAACAGAGGTCAATGCTAAACTTGCAAAACTAAACTAAAAATGTGGTTATGTTGTGTGTGTATTATTATAAAAAACAACGTGTGCTTGATAATAAGAGGCATCAGTTATCCTGCGGACGATGATGGTCCAACTTTTTTGAGTTCTAATTCTGTTACTTGTGATCTGTGGTGAAAGTACTGACACGTGACTCTAACAACACATTGTAAAGTTAAGGTATGCATAAGTAAAAGTACAGCGCTTATTAGCAATGTACTTAAACTGTCTCGCAGCAAAATACCCCGTCCCTGAAGAATTTAAAAAACCTAAATCTTTAATGCTACAATTGGTTGCAATCCACTCTTAAAAAGTTTTCACATGCTCATACAGTTTTTAGGCTATATATCTTCATTTTAAAACTTTCTTCAAAGGAGAGACTGTAAGCTGATCATGTAAACTGGCTGTGATATCATCAAATGAAGTTGCTTCTGCCTGTTTATGTCTTAATCAAACTTTGCATTACTGCAGCACCAGATTGATTGAACATTAATATGCTAAATATTCTGATGAAAGTGAACGCACACCCCGACACACGCACACACACATGCATGCATACACGTACAGTGCACTCAAATATCAGCTCATTAATGGATAGACAGCTCTGATGAGAACTCATCTGCATATCATTATCATCACATTTCTACACTTTTCCAATCAGTAACTGAATTAGCATTTGGATTAGAAGCTCACAATCATTCAGCGACCTTTCCAAAAACTGCATTATAATGTCCCAATAATGAACATATGCTACAAATGGAAGTCTTGTTCTGATTGTTTTTGGAATCTTGTAAATGATGCTTCAAGATGCCACAGAAGGTGTTCACTGATATCAATTTGCCAAAGTTTTGGCTTGTCATTTCCTCATCTAACTAAGGTTACATTTGATATATGACTTGCCTCATTCACAGTTTGCTCCAGTATTTTTTTTCTTTTTGTAATCATAAATTGGACTTAACGGTAAGAAGTGCCTGTAATATGAGAGTAAATGCACTCAGCTCATTAATTTCTCTCCTGGTGGCAGACAAAATTAAGTGCAAAATATAATTTCTGAAGAGGCCAAACACAGGTGGGGAAAAGAACCAAGTATCACTTCAGCATCTACTAGAGGAGTCTATTT
Source organism: Naso thynnoides (assembly GCA_029783665.1). Taxonomy (NCBI): domain Eukaryota; kingdom Metazoa; phylum Chordata; class Actinopteri; order Acanthuriformes; family Acanthuridae; genus Naso; species Naso thynnoides. The sequence goes on from JAQLOL010000001.1 coordinate 7,995,618, forward strand.
TGTCAACATGACCTGTTTTCCTCCATCGGAGGGCACACTTGAATAAGCAGTGGCAGTGAAGTGAGCCAGAGCTGTTTCATGAACACTGTGATCCTTTTACAGTAGAGGAGCCACATCCGTTTCCCCCTCTTGACACGTTCCCCCAGATTTGTGGCTCACCCCCACCTGGCGCAGCTCCCAGAAATGTTCTGGCATTGCCTTTTCTGTGAAGAACATTACGGGAAAAAAAGCTTTTCATTTGAATTATTATGTTTCAAATGACTGTTCTCTCGCAAATGTCTGATTAATAACTTTGTTTGGCAGCATTTCTCTTGCCTTTATGAATGTCTGTTTGTCTCTCTTTTTTTGTACTGCCAGAAAATAGACCTACTGCTCATTTATTTAAAATGACACTATGCAACTTTCACTGAATAATGTTACTTGTGTTATGGCATTACATTGTAAAACGTAGGATAACAGTAACACAGGTATAAGCGAGTATTAGAGCCAGGAAATCTACTCAGTAATGTCAGTTACATGCTGCGATCTATATCCAAAGCTTGCTAGCATTAACCACCATAGGCTGCTAGCTCTACTAGACCGAATCAGGTTGTAAAAATCTATTGAACTGATTCAGATTCAGACAGCTTCATTTATCCCCAAGGGGCAATTCATTTGTAGCTCTCCCAGTCCATACATCCACACATGCAATAGACAACCAACTGAGCATTTGTGAGCTTCTTTGCTAAAAATTTCAACTTTTCAATTTTGAGAAGAGAATGTGTCCTTTTCTGTTACAAAACACACAGCCTTGCTTTAGAATTCCAGTATCTTGTTGAAGAAGTTTCCAAAAAGGTCATCTTCTATCCTCTACACTTGTATCAAAGTGGAATTATTAATAAAACCCTCATTGTGTGCCGGTTTTACTTTAATCTGCTTAATGCTTTGAAATAGTTCTATTTTGATCATGTCTGACATTCTAAAAGAAAAAAAACGCTGGCTACTCACAAAGAAAAACACTAAGTTTAATTTAAAACACCTTTTATATGATTGTTTAAATGTTCTGGCATTCAAAGAATGGCCCTCTTTCATAAATCCAAACCATTTTGCACCTTGAGTTGCCTTTTCTCTATCTCTCTGTTTCTGACACACACACACACACACACACTCACACACACACACACACACACACACACAGATGCTCACTAATCCTAAAAATGTGGATTTGTTTGTTTGCGTTGTGTTTCAGCTTTTTCCAGGTGTGGCCAAGCTGCACCCAAGGCTGTATACACTGCTGCTGATAAATTGTTAATGACGTGAGTTGACCTCTGGCTTCTCACAAACGCTGCCAGCTTATGGCGATTTGACGATAAAGATGACTTCTGCAGTGACTTCTGTGTCATTAAGTGGAGAGACAATTGATTAGAACCCAGCTATCAGGGTCTATATTGCCATTTCTTCTCTTTTTTTTCGAGCACGCATTCTGTCTCTTCCTGTACAATCCATCTCTTTGATGGCCTTCGTCTTGTTAACCTCTTCCCTGCCTTTCTCTCCTTCACAATCCCCCCTCTTCCTCTCTGCACTCTCTCACACATGCTCTCCCCTTTCTCTCTCTTTTTCCTGACAGGATTTTCTCTGTGTTCCCTTTGATCTTCCTCTCTCCTCCTCCTCTTCCCTCCTCCTCACCCTGTTGAAGCTCCACACTAACTTTAACCAAGGAAGTTAGAGATCAGTGGCTGATGCCATTGTGAGCAGTCACTCACAGGTGAAACCACAGTTCATCTTACTTTGCATTTATACGTTGTGTGCGTGTACATAATGTTTCATACAAGCAGAGGCATTTGCATGTTTGTGTTTATACTTTCTGTATTTGTATGCACATACATGCATGACTGTGTCTGTGTGTGAAAATATCAAAGATCCAGAGTGGAATGTAAAAAATGTAGAAAAAAAAGTGGTGCTTGCTAATTGTGTTGCTGTGCATGCTCCGCTCTTGCACTCACTGTAGTTTCTGGCTGTTTAGCTGCTCTTTGATCAGCAGATAGGGAGATAGTAGTGAGGCCGGTTGTGCTGGCTTACCCGCCTGATGCACGGGTGGCTCTGCAGCACATTCTGCACACAGTGGGAGTTTGAACTGTTGGTGTGTGCGTGTGTGTGTGCACATCTGTGAGCAAAAGAAAAAAGAGAGACGAAGAAGTAAACAGGCAAAGGAAGGAAGTGCTTGAGGTGAGAGAGAGGAAAGGTGAGATAATTAAAAAAGAGAATGGGAGGGAGGGTTTAGGGGAGAGGGGACATTTTGCCTTGAACAAAGGAGCACAAACAGCGTTTATTGGCTGCCTGGCAGGGTCCCCTCTGATGTTTATCCTACCTGTGTGTACTTCTAAACATTTCCACCAGCCACTGCTGCCTCACAGCCAAGTTATCATCTCTCAGCTTCCCCTGTCAAAGTTGGTGTTCCTCGTCTGTTGGTGAGTATTTGTGCAGCAGAACACACTGTATTGACAAAATACCACTTATCATCTCACTGAGTTTACTCAGCACAGAGCAAGTGCAAAAGATTACTCTGCATTGCTAAAAGGTTTGCAAAAATACAGGGAAAAGAATGACATGATACTAAATTTGAACTAATGATTTCAGACAGACTGCATCGGCTGTTTTCCACTCCTTCCACAGGTTGCTATGTAATTTTGGAAATATCGGTAATTATCTTTTAAAAGCAAATTTCAAGGTCCAAATAGCCTGTTTATTTAAATCAATACTGCTATTTTCATAGTTATTGGCTTAAACCAAGCAATCCCTCAGAGCAAATCTACAGGCTGTGACATGTTCCTTGTCATCCAGTCAATAATAAGCAGCTTGCCTATCTGGGGATGGTGTTTTAAGATAAGACAGACTCTCATGTGTGGACAAATGTGTTCATATAGATTTCCCATACAATCCATCTATAGCTTGTTGTAGAGAACCCACCTCTCCTATTAGCAGCCATGAATCAACTCTCCTTATCGACACATGAAGTAATGCAAGTGAAGCTGGGTAATCAGCATGTACAGCACACACTGGGATTTGTTACTGTTCCTATAAATAAATGAATAACATTGGTTCCATGGGGGCTGTGGATTGCCAGATGGTGTGGTAACGCCTTGGATATGGATTAGGCCATGCGTACCCCAAAAATTAATACATGTACTGCAAAACCACTGCACCTTTTCACCTCTGACCTAAACAGAACTATGGGATGTTTCGCAGATTATCAGAATTTCTGCATCTTTGAGGTGAGCAGTGGGATAGTGAATTCGGGAGCTGCCCTTGTGGCAACAACTCTTTAAAAGAACAAGTCCTCAAGGAGCCAGTTGCTGTATTAAGGATTTTTTCCTTTGCATTATTACAGAGCTATTGTGTCCTTCACTGCAAGAGTGAAACCTGCAAGAATATCCTGAACCACATCCCTTGGTGAATAAAAGAGAGGTCAAGAGACTGCTAATGTAAGCTGTCATGATGGATCTGAAAGGACGTACAGGCTTCTACCTACATATCAATGATATCTCCTCATGACAAGGGATGCAACACTCAACATGTGATTACACTAGCCTTGGTATCTTCAGTGAACTGAATTTACTAACCCGTGTTTGATCCAGCATCTAATTAATTCCTTAAGTTCTTGTGTTTATAGCAGTGGAGGGAAGAGAGGGTATACTGTATGTAAGGAGAGGGGATCTGTCTTTGAAGTGCTGCTCTGCAAATCTCTTGAGGACAACCAAGCCTGAGGCTGGACTCAGGCTGTTGGGAGAGAAGCAACAGCCACTTTTCTCTGCGGGTCCAAAATTGGGGCTCACCATGGTCATGTCTGCAACACTGAATAAAGCCCTACTGTTAATTTAATACAATACATCCCATCAGAAATATGAAGTCCTGAGGCAGCACAAGATCAACAGAGAGAAGACTAAAGGTTTGCTTTGATTGAGATTGAGAGACAATTAACAGCATTGTTTGGCTCTGCGCTGAAATATGGGCACTTAGCATCACTGAAAATCAAGATTCTGCAATCCTCTGTGGTATACCCCTCCCTGTGCCTAAGTAGCTAATGAACTATCAGCTATCTATCTTCATTCCACCCAGGGCCCATTTGTCCTTCCCTGCAGACAGAAGCTACTTCTTGGCAGGTCTTGCTGTAGGGAATCCTAACCTCCTGGCTCTGAAGTAAAGTGTTGCATTCTTCTGAAAGTCATTTTGAGGTGAAAAACTGAATTCAGTGATGTTTTTCTGTTGCTGCAGACAGCACCGTCAATATTTGTGAACATGAAACAACCTTGTTCCTGAGCTAGAAACCAGACAGCTGTAATCAAGTGTGATCTCTTCAAAGTACTCAATCTAAGTTTTTAGTACCAACAGCTGCCTATTTTTGTGGAGTGAATGATTTCTTGAGATTAATTTAACAACTAAATCTTCTGATTTGGCATGAATGAAGGTGAATTAGCAGCACAACCCTGTTAGATCTCAACCTTTGACCGATTTGTTTAGCTTTTTCTGTTAATGTTGCAGAGCAACAAGAGAAACTGTTAATAAAGGAATGTATGTTAACCGCTCTTTGCGTCAAAAGAATCACGTGCTGTGACATTAATATGGAAACCCTGGAGATATGCACTACAAAAATGTAAAATCATAGGTGAATCAAATGTCAAATGAACATATCTGTTATTAGCACTATGTCTGAAATCTATAAACCCATTTCCCATTATCACACTGCAGTGGAGAAAATTGCAATAAACGCCTGTGAGTGGGGCATGTAAGGCCTGTCTGAGGGGGCGTATACAACAGTAAAATGATGAGCAACCTTTTTAAACATCCTATAAAAAATAATATCCCCAGCTGTAGCACTCATGAACATAGGCAGTTAATTATATGGAGGCAATTTTTATTTATCTGCAAACATGAGCATGCAGATTAACCTACCTGTGATTAGCATGCTAACATGATTACAGCAGGTATTCTCACTTGTCCAAACATTATAGATATAAGTTTAGCTGAACTAATAAATAATAATGTCTCTGCTTTACTTAGTTGTTTTATTTTGCCATGACAATGAGTTCAGCGAGCACAATTTCAGGGTCCTTAGTTTAACCTCTGTCTGATGAATCAAAATGACAAAGCTCCAGTGAATTTTGCATGTTGTTGTTTAATACATAACATCTTGCATGTAAGCAGTTTCCTTGCATCAATCTCACAGTACAACTATAAGGCTGAGAGTAATCTGGGAGTGAGTTTTAGAAATTTCTTGTCTTAAACTGTGTTGATGCAATTAAATTTGGGGGTCACCACTGCTAATTAGGATTCTTCCCTTAGGCCCATAAAATTGGATGGATGAATAAAAAGCCAAATATCAAGACCATTAATGCAATAGTTTTGAAGTTATTTTACTCGGCAGTGTAAGTGCTGGACAAACAGACTGAAGGTCATCCTGAAAAACTCGCTGACATTGGCATCCAAAATCAAAAAGATAAAATAGATAGATTGGGCTAATGGCAGTTTCAGGTGAAAACTACATTTAATAAAGCCTTTACAGAGAGCAATTCTTTGTCGGGTACTGCTTGACCAAGACAAGCTATGGCTTCTTTCTATCAGAAGACTTCTTGACTTATCAATTCCAGGTGTAAATGCTGCATTTCATATCAGTACATTTTTCCTGGGATGATGAGATAAACGAAATATGTCTCAAGAGGCACTGGAGCTGACATTTTGACTTTATGGCAGAAAAAACGGACAGGTATTACTAGTAATATTAACTCTGGCTCAGCTCTTTTCAGTTAAGCAAGCGAAAACAGTGTAACTGTGAGTCAGCATGAAAGACAATGAATGAAGACTTCAGTGAAGGCAGCTACATAGAATTCAGCCTTCATTCATTATCTCATTAATGCACTTTTGTCTTTGCTTGCTTTTCTGTGATGCGTCAAAATGTGTCAGGTGAAATGTTCTATTAGGTCTATAATATTTTAATATTTTAACAAAACTATCTACTCTTAATCAGTTTAAAAACACTAAAATTTAAGGATGGGGTTGGCCTTAAAACAACCCAAATCATACACAAAGCCATAAATCAAACATTATTCTACAATATTCAGAATTTGTTCCAAATAAGAGAAAAACAGCAAGACTTGAGAGGAACCTGTGGGTTTAATAAACCATTAATAAGGACCAATACTACAACACAGTCAAAGGAGTTAGTGTGTGGAATAATTGTTCAGAGGAAATGAAAAAAAGTACATTACATAAGTTCAAATGACTCTTCAAAAACAGACTGCATGGATATGAGAAGGAGCCGGCTCAGTAAATGGGATGTTGAATGTTTGATCATGTTTGATTTCCCTAATTAAGAACATCAGTAATCAATGGAGCCAGAAGCCAAGGAAAAGAAGATAGAAAAAAACAAAAAAACAACTACATACACTTATATCTGTATAGCCTAAAGATTAGGCTATTTAAAATAAGGGGTAGGTCTGGACAAGTGCCAAACTTCTACCTACTCCTTTTCAGACATAAAATGTTTATTTATGGTACGTTTGATACTAATCTCATTGGTGAACTATGTTTGGGTTTTTGTTTTTTTTTTATTTTAATTTTTATATGTTTTCAATTAATTAAAGAAAAGAAAAAAACAATAACTTTCATCCCATTGAATTGCACAACTGTTGCTTCGTATCACATTTCTTTGCGCTTTACGAAGGCAAATCAATGGCTGTGATTTCAAAGATTCATGTTTTAAAACCAGCAGACATCCACAGTGACACGGGTGACATTTTTTATTAAAACTCAACTGTGATTCAAGTTGGAGATGAGCAGATCTGACTGTGGAAAGAGACGAAAATACAGACTGAATACGAAATGTTACTAAGATTTACCTGCTCGTAGCACTGAAAACAATCTAACCCGAAGTTGTGGGCTCTGTACTTGTAGGAAAATAGTTTTGTATGGATCATACCATGTTAACTTCAGTACCCCCCAAAATAATACCTGAAAATTAACCATTTGTTTGGGTGATATGGTATTTTAGCTTGTATGATGTTTAAATTTTATAACAAATATATTTTTGTAACTTTCTATTCAGCGCAAACACATCAGTTAAACTCCTGGCCGTCCAGTCGTCCACACAGCTCCCCTCTCTGGCAGTGGTTCGTCCCTCACTCCAGCTGATCGGCCCAGGATTCCCCGGTGGCTCTGTCCGTCGTTGGCTTTGACGGCTCCATTGTCTCAACGTCGACTTAATCTGTTGTAATTTTACAGTGTCAGTGGCCGCTCGTGTCGGCAAATCGTTCCTCGCCTCCTGAAACCCTGAAGGATCATCCAGCCTGGGTTATTGACTCTGTGCTTGTCAAAGCCAGGGATCTAAACGCAAGTACGAGGCCCTCACTCCATCCCCGGATTCACCTGCTACGCGAAGAGCCTCACACAGAAGACCGACATGGGGGACACGGGGAGCGAGGGCAGCAAGCCTCCGAGTAACGTTAACGTTGTACCCCCGCGCTGCCCCTGTGGTTTCTGGGGGTAAGTTAAGGCAAAATAGCTCGTAGATGTCAGTTTTGTAGATGCTTTCTTTCTCTGCCAACAGCTAGCAGAGTCTAGCTAGCCGCTAGCGTTAGCAGCTCAAACAAGGATGAGCTGCTTTTCTTGTTATCAACCCCCCTTCCCATTGTTTTGTAGCATTAGCTGCTAGCTACAGCCAGCTGGCTTCGGAAACCGTCTCCTGTTGAGACAGAGAGCAGGGCAGGAGTGAGTGACAGCGCTAATGGACCGGCCAGTACTAAAGTATTCAGTTCATAAACGAAGTAACGTTAGTTAGTTAGAGATGCCACGACGTGAGTTCAATGAACCATTAACAGGACTTTTGGGGAAACTAGCACTAATGGTTTTAGTACGGTCCGAACTAGCTGTAAAACAGGCTAATGAACTGACATGTAGTTGACAGACTGGTAACAAATGGGCACAAACTGACAAAGTGACCAGTGCTATTTGCTGTCTGCCTAAGCACCAATCCACATTAATTCATTTCATCGTGTCAGCTGTTTTGACACTTTGAGGTAACAATCTGAACTGTAAAATGCACATTTAAAGTAATACATGCACTAATATTTAAAAAATATATATAATGATGCTTTAAACTGAGGTTAGCTCAAGGCTTGTGTACTATTTACATGTAGAACAAAGGTCCCACTTTAGCTTGAGACTTGCTTTACTGTGTTTGTGTACATAGTGTGGTTAATTTGGTGGACTGTAGTGAATTAAGTCACATTTTCTTTTTACACTCCCCATTGTTCTTATCATTCATATAAGTTTAGGGAGCTTTCTTAGCACACCAAAGAGCCTCTTTCACTATTTGCATATGTTAGAAGTGATCTATTTGGAGATGACGGCTCACCCGCAGACTGGTTGGATAAGCATGGAAATGATGTGAAATAAAAGCTTTTGCAATGTCACCAGTCACCAGATCTCAATGCAGAGATGGATTATTGTGAGCATAAGCAAAGTCCCAAATACTTTTCTAACCAGGAGGTGACAACCCACTTGTTCCGAGTTTACCGGGGTTCCAGATAGCTGTGGAGTCTACACCAAAAACAATGGCATCTCTGAGTCTTGTTCCAGTGTCAAAACAAAGTACTGAAAGTTTCCCATTTGCACAAAAGGTAGATTATTTTCTGCAAGTTCAAAGGTCCAGTGTGGAAGCTGTAGTGGCAGATAATAGCGACAAAGTTGCAGATTACACCTGACTGAATATCCTTCTGCTCACTCTCCCCTTCTAAGTATGCAGGAGAGTCTGTGGTGACTGTGTGAAAACAGGTTAGGGTTAATAAGTCTCTCTTTTAAGCCGGTGTTTGGTTTGTTCCATACCAGGCTACTGGAGAGTCATCACAGTATAACATGACACACTCTGTGGAGGAGGACCTGCTCCCTCTGTTGATATAAAAGGCTAATTCTGAGGTGATGCAATCACAACAGTCTTCATTTTCAGATGATTATACACTGATGAACACACACTTTTGAAAGTTATGTTTCATTTTTTTCCAAATTCTACAAATAAATCCCCTGAAGGACTTTACACACCAATGACTATGTGGATAAACAACATGAAATTCCAAATAATTTGGAAGGGGAATATGTATTGTGTCTATTCACATCAGAGGCAATGTAGTTTTTCAAACAAATTCATTAGTTGAAAAAATGGTCACCTAATGAAAATCAAAATGGACTCCAGATCAAAGGATGATGACCTTGTGCTCCTTTGTCTCAATAAAAAGAGAGAAAAGAAATACAATGTTGTATTTTTGCCATAACGTTTATCATGTATGGTACCACAAACATCTGAAACAAGGAGGATATTCGACAAAGTAGGATTAGAAAGCTGATCAGATAACTGTTTAAAAGGCTGCGTAACACTGTTATCTGATGATAGGGGTTTTTTTTTCTTTTTTTCGATATAAAAGACATTTGATGCCTTGTTTGGGCGATTTTCAAGTGCAGATGGGATAAGTAAATCTGAATTACATAGCTAGATTTGGTAGTCACAAATTCAGCTATGTAATTCCATGTACAGTGTTTTTGTTGTAATTTGGCCCTTTTCAGTAAAAATGTATTTTTTTTACAGCAGCCTCTCTTTATCATGTCTTTAAGATCCATAAGATTGGCTTATTTATAATCTGCTCCTGCAAGTTTTATGTTATCCGTTGTGTTTTAATGTTTTCAAAGTTGGCAAGTGCTGTTTATCTCACATAGTAAGTTGAACATAATCTTGTATCTTGGTCTTGTCCCAAAGCGGTGTTAGCTAAAATAAAACAGCTAAAGACAAAGCTTCTGTTTGTTGCTACTGTCCATGGCTGCTAGGTTTTGAGATTCTTATTTCAAAGTTCAAATGGGACTTTGTGTTTATTTACAAAGTCAGAGAAGAAAACAGACTTTTCTACACTGTGATGTGTGTCTATGTTGTTAATTAAAATCTGTTTAGAAAGAGAGTATGTGTAATAGAACCAAATTTCAGTATCCTTTTTTTAATAATTGAAAAACCTCAAATAAAGGTAATACAAATCCTATTTGCCTTGAAGAAGTCCACTGATGATCAGTATTGATGACAATGGCTTGATAGATGTAGTCATATTAAAAGGATTGTTACCTTGGTGGAAGTGGTGCACCAAAATCTGTACCAGCTGACAAGGACTTGTATCAGTTCATGATATATTTTTGCTAAGTTGTGTCACTTTTGCCGGCCGTGCACACTCCATCATAATGCAGAAAATCTCTTCATAGCCAAAATATTCTTAACACCACGTGCTACAGCACCAACTTGTCATAATAATTACTTATTAGCACAGAAGGTGTGAGTGCTGACAAACACCTCAGATTTCTGCTGCCAGTGTTATAGTAAAATTGCTGGATTGCAATCAAATTAATTAGTTATTTTTTTATCATATTAAAGTTATCGATTGCAGTCCTGCAGTCATTATCAAGGATGTGTTTCTGTTTCAGAACAATTTTCTTTTCCCCTCTGTACACTCGTGAAATAAAGCACAATTGCCTTCCAATAAGTTAAGCAGTCAACAAAGAGACTAAATAGCACAGCTCAGTTCCTCTGGGGCTTGTTTCTGTGAGTTGAAGACAAATAGGCCCACCCTTTTAAATTCCAAAATTCAGAAATAAAACTCTGAGCTCTCTGTGCCCAGAGCAAAATCTGATGTTACTCTGGGTGTTTTCCCTCCAGAAGCCCCCGTCTGTTCCCAAAAGGCTGTCTGCTGGTGTCTGTCCCTCAAGTTTGCACGGTTCAAAATCCTGCAAAGCCCTATGATTGTTTACTCGGAATTTAAATATCAACATTAGGAATGAAGCTTCTAAGCTTCAAACCCCTCTGTACCATCCTAGTAGTTTGTCTGCTGCTTGGTTTAGATCTCACAATGCTGTTGAGCTCTCCTCTTGGGCTTTTTGGCTCTCTTTATACTTGACAGGGTACTTCAGTGTGATGTGATGAACTGCCTGCATTTGTCATTAGAACATGTATGCACTTCTTGCGTATTAGCATTGTTTGTTGTATGCCTCACGTTTTGTAACCAAACCACTGCCACCCTACTGATGTCACTCATCTCTGTGGGACCAACACCTCCACATTAGACCTTGTGACTATTTTACTTTTACTTTCTGGCAAAGTTGTTTCTGATGTGCCTAAGTGTATGCCATTAAGCTAACATGTTGGGATATTCCTTTTGTTGCAGTATCACCACTAATCTGTTATTTATGTATCCTTTAGCATAAAGAATTATACCAGTATTATCATAACAACAAGCTGTAAACAAGATTGTGCTGTCCTTGTAATTTCTATTGAAGGGTCCATTAGCAAAGTAAAACTACTGGACATGTTCCAGGTGTGCATATATAACTGTAGTGTACTTTATGATCTCTCCTCAGTGTAATATAAAACACAGGTGAGCCCTTAGCTGTCACTGTTTTAATCTACATATATAAACCTTTGTTCAGTAACTAATTCAGCCATGTGCGTGGGTGACAAAATGTCTTTGAATACTCTGTTAACAGACTTCTATCTGTATTTAGAAAGTAATTTTTAATTTTACAGCTCATGTCACTTCACTTGCATTGTGAAGGCAACGGGACCCATCTTCCTGTCGGTTACAATCAGATGTTCTCATTAGTAACAGCAGTAGGCCAACTATGAAATAGACTGATTGTATTCACGCTCTTCAAACTTCACCCGGCTAAACAAGCATGCATTGGTTTCTTTCCTGCATGTTTTTCTCACCCTCACCTTTTTTTAATTCCCTAATTAATCTGCGATTTGATTTCCACTGATTTGTAAGGTGGATGACAGGATATGTCTTGTTGTTTATCCGGTATCTTCTTCCTCTCTGCCTGTGTCCTGTGATGAGGTTTGTCCCTCATTCTTACTTCTTCCTTCCTCCTTTCTCTTTTATACCCAAGACGACACACGCCAGCAGACTGACAGAAAACCCTCAGGTTGACTGCAGCTGACCCTACATTTAGAAATGAGGACAAAGGTGTGCAACGAAGCACCCAAAATAAATAGAATGTGACTGATAGCAGCGACCGTCACGCTCAATGCGCAGACAGTAAGGACGAAGGCTGGAGAGGAAATGAGAGGAGCCCTCTCAGATGAGAGCATGTTGTGAAAGAGTTCTGTCACTGAGGGCAACAAGGCTTTAGTGATCAACCCCGCAACAACAGCCATTTTAGTTCAAAGCTTGGTTTCCGTGATTTGGGAGGGAAAATTATGTGTAAATACAAGTGAGATTTTCTTCCATTAAATTAGAGGAATGACTCAGCTAATAGGAGCCCTTGTTGCTGGTCAAGAGGAAGAGTTAATGGGGTTGGTAATTTTCTCTTTTCATGCCTCAGACCAGTTGATGGTTGTTATGTCAGCTGTGTACTTTGCTAACAAACGGACCAGAGGCCTTTAAGATCCTGAGAGAAGTCAACTGTTTGTTTTCAAAATTGAGCCAATTTTTTCCCTCATACTGGCATCTTCTACTCCACTGCTCCCATATTGTACACAGTAAGTGCTTATTAAGCAGAGACAACTGACCGCTAATGATTTATGTGCTATTAGATGTTATACCACAGGTGAAATGAAAATCCTGGCAGATCTGTGTAACCATTTAGGCTACAAAAAGAAAAAATGCAAGTCTAACTTGAAATTAATGTAATTTGTTATGAATATAGAACAAGAGTCCAAAACAAAGAAACACAGAGTGATGCAGCTCTGAAATAACATGGGTTATTATGTTTCCATTGTCAACATTTAAGCAAACTGAGATCCTTTATCTACCAGCTGATACACCACATGAGCTTCCATTTGGATTTGTTTTTCCTGCTGTCCACATGCACAGTATTCACTTGCTTTTCATTTTATTTTGGTCAAGCAGCTTTGTGACCATATCGTAGACATGACTACTGCTGCGTTCACAAAATGCACAGTGTGATTTCTGATTAATAGGCCAGTGATGTGGATGTAGTGGCTAAGTGGTTAATATTACAACAGTCTGAAAAATTTAGAAAGTGCTTTACTTTAGTGTAACTCAATCTTTAAAACCAGCAAAATAACATCTATTCCTTATCACGATAAAACAATGTCCGGAAGCTAAAGACAAATCAACGGTTCATTTCTTGACATATTTGATTAGTTTTGCTCGACAAAAATGACATATTTTCAACAGAAGAACGTGTTGCTCTTGTCGCTTACCCACAGAGTTTTGTTATGTCGCAGATATCGTCATGTTTTTTTCGCGTAAAGTCATTTGGTAATGTTAAAGTTCTATAACGATAATTTTCATGGAACTTTCTTGTTGATATTCTGTTGTTCTCGTCAAATGTGGAGAAAACTGAAACCTTTCGCCAACAAAGTCCCGCCTCAGCTGATATGGCCTCCCAGCTAGTCTGCTACTTGGACCTTGACAGCCTCATAGTATGGCAGCTTTGGATTCAGTGAATAATTTATCACTGCCTGGATCACAGTCTTCATCATTTCCCTAGCAGGATCCCAGATGAAGAAGTGTGAGCTGGGGACGCGGGGTCATGGAGACATGCTGCTCTTGCTGTGTTGGATACCCAGCGGCAAAATGCACGAGCATATTTTGGAACTCTGATGAAACTATTTGATTAACAAGCATTTTCTCTCCCTCTCTGTTCTTTTCCTCAGGTCGAGCAAAACTATGAATCTCTGCTCAAAATGTTTTGCAGGTAATGTCTTTTTCTGTATACTTGTTTGGTTGACTTACCTTTTATTTTTTTCCCCATATAGATTTGTGTACAGTAAACAGGAGATGGGGGTCAGAGACGGTCTCCATTTCTGTCCCTCCTCTGGAAAGACCTTGAAGTGATGAAAAGCAGAGAAAAAAGACTGAGAAAGGAACTCAGGGTTATGGCCGAGTGTTAGTTCACCCTTTCCTCTGTTTACTGTGCGGATTGTTATAAAACAAAATTTAAGAAAAGGAAATTTGAAACTGTATTTTACCAATTTTCCCAGCCAAAACTTGTATAACTGTTTGTTTACCAAGAGTTTGACTGACATAGTTGTTGGCGTTTGCTTAAAAAAACGTGAAGTTCGGTTTGCAACGGTATAAATTTTTTAATTGTATAATAATTGTCTCAGAAAATATCACAGTGTGCAGTATTACACAATTACTATTAATATTGTCAGTTACATTAACATTTAAAGGATTGAAATCAGTGGGTTTTTTTTGGTCGAACAAACAATTGCATTTTCATATTTATGTATGTCCAGTGTTCAGTTCTCTCCTCAAAAAATATATCTTATTACTGAGTATGCGTTACTTTTTTCAAAAATAATATTACTTTACTTAATACTGCCTACCAAAGTAATATATTACTTAACTCATTATGTTATTTAGCTGAGAAATCCTGTTTCGGCAGTGTAGGGCTAAAGCCATTGTTTGTGGCCACAGATGGATCACCTTTGCTGGGGTCAGTTTCCATGAGCTTCACAGTGTCATGCTGCCGTTGTAGGTGTTTCAGGAGGTTTGAGGTTGTAATTTTAGTAGTGGAAAGAGTTTTAGTACCTCCTGGACACAGGTTACATTTGACATTTATATTTTTATGGTCTTTGCTCCTATAAGCTTTAAATAGTGGACCTATTTCCAGCCGTTAAAAGTTTTAGTTTCTGTCTCCAACTCTGTTTTCCTGGATAACATTGAAACGTTGTAAGCTGCAGCTGCTGTGGCCGATTGTTTAGTCATGTAACACTTTGCAGCATGTCACAGCTAATACAAAATTATTTAAATTAATCAATAAAAACTGTAATGATTTGTTATATTTAGAGTAAGGGTGATAATATTACTGGAGGGGTTTCTTTGTAATCCATTACACCACTTGTTACTAGAAAAATTAATATTACAGTAGTGCGTTACGGCCAAACACTGCTTGAGTCCTAAATGGCATAAAACTTGATATTTTAAAACACTAATATGGTAGAATTCAAGCCTGGCAAGATGGATTTGTGTGATCACATGATTGCACAAACCCAGTTGCCTACCAAGCTAAAATCAGTGTTGCTAAATGAAAAGGGCATCATCCAAAGATGCACCTGAGTTTTCTTTATACCACACTGCTTGCCCACTGCCAAGGTAAGCAGTCTCTTCATACTCCAGCACTGATACTTCTCACCATTTGACTTTTTTCACAGACATTCAGAAGAAACAGCCAGACAATGATTGTGCTCCAAAGGCCTCCTCAAGCTCCAACAGCAGCCAAGCAGACATCTTCTGTAATGAAACAAACAGCAGCATTAGTCAGTCGCTGATGGCGATGCCTAACACATCGGAAGACCCTTCGCAAGGAGACATGGGAGCGTCATCTCTACCTGCTCAGGGCGGTAAGACAGCATTTAATCAGACTAAGTATTCTTAGTCTTGTTTTCTTTGTAGCTTGAATAGTGTTGGGCCAGGTCCTTATTATTTTTGAAGAGAGACAGCTACCATAATTAATTGACAGAGCTCCATTTTTCTTGAACTAACTAAGAGTGGAGCACTCCTCACTCTGATCCTGATTTGATTTGTCCAAACCCACTTCAGGATTTTGTAATTTTTAGTCCAGGGCAACTTTCTGCAGAAAGCTGATATTAGTCTCTGCCTGCCAAAGCAGCAGCAGCTGCAGCAGCTGCTGTGCCCCTGCCCTGGCTATATTTGTCCTCATGGCACAGATAGAGAGAATAAAAGGAAAGGGTATCTTTTCAGAAGTGAAGGTTTGAAGAGGACACCTACAATCACCAGAGCATCGGTCATTGCTGCCCAGTGACAAGGTTATTTGTGAAGGTTGATCCAGGGCAGGACAATAAAGAGGCTATCAAAAGGATGTGTGAAATTTTTGAAAACATTTTTCCCACACTAACCAGCTCCTCTGCCACGGCAAGAGCTTTAGCATTTGTGAATGTTGAGGATTATTACTGATTTTTCGAACACTGCTCTAGGAACTGACTTTTAATTCACCCACTAAATGACAAACCTGTTTCTTAATGATGTCTCATGTATGCTTCATCAAGTCAAAACTTCCACGGGTCCCACATTTTAAGCTCAGTAAGAAACTCTGTGAAATAAATCACAAAATACTCATCAGCCTCGACTTTGAGACTGATGCTGATATATGAAATATTAAAGATGATTGATTGTTGAATTATTTATTGCTCTGTTCTAAATCAATCCAACCTGGATACATTTAATTGCTGTACACAAGTGCAATAAAGTCTTACAAGTAAATACAAGTAAAACTAATATGCTTATGTCCTCTCTTTTCCCTACATATTCCTTTTTCCCATCTTCTCTGTCGGTCTCTTCCTTTTTCTCGCTGTATCTCTATAGAAATTTCCAGCACAGACGCAGTCTTCAGTCCACTCTCTACTCCCACAAAACGCTCGTTTGAGTCAGGTACGCCACAGCTCTACCATTACAGTGTCCATAATTACGTTTTGCACTGTGTGCTTGCCATGGCCACTTAAGGCGTTGGAGTGTAGCATCCACCAGCATCAACAAAACTGTATTGATTCCAAAATGGCCAGGTTAATTATTCCTCCTGTGGAAACAGCAGAGGGAAGGATATTTGGGATGCAGTAGAGTGTGTCTGCCAGAGTGCAAATGTAAAGGCAATTCAGTGACTACTCAAGTGAATGCTGACTGCAAATATTTATATACATATGCATTACGTACACAGAAGGATAAACTAGACATACGAAAGGGTTTTTCACTTGCCTGTTTGGACAAGAAAATTACTTGCACTAAGTCTCTTTTTCCTTTCCCCTCTGCAAAGTCATTTACTTATTAGCCGTTATCAAATAACAATAAATTCATAATTATAATGAATTTTGTAATTAATATAATTGAATTTTATATTCTAATGAATCACAACAAGGACAAGCACTGGAAAGGCCTTGGACGAGGGGTTGTCTGCATCTGTCTTTTCTGCAATTCAAGCAGGATGCTGTCTGCTCTCATATTTGGCGCTCCAGCGACGTTTTTCAGAAACCTGACATGTTTTTGAAAAATTACCCCATTTTATCCTCCTCGCTTTTAAACATGCAGCAGTACAAAAACTCAAACGGTGCAATACAAAGTTGTTGTGTCACCTTCAAAGTCACCCAACTAATCTCCTGTTTTCAGGGTAATTGATCCCTCACTCCTTCGCCACTTCCTTAATTAGCTTTAGAAAAAAAACAATGTTTTAAATTCCTTCTGGGCAATCCTTATTGTAGAGCAATGTAAGATAAAGATTAATTGTAAAGGTCCCACAGAAGGAAGCATTGTAGCTCAGTAGTAAGCACTGTCACATAACTGCAAGAAAATTCTGTGTCGGGTTCTACAAATAAAAGAAATAGAGGAAACGAGTCACAATGAAACACTCAAACAAATAAATCAATTGCATGCATGCAGACTATGAGCAAAACTGATAAAATGAATTCGACAAGGCAAATGTTTAAAACACCAGATTTTGTTCCAGCGTGGATTTTCCTCGTCATTGTGCTTTCACCCTAAGGTGACACAACCTGCTGCACTCATACACGTGAGCACTCGCACATGACTTAAGACAACTGCAGAGTAGGCAAGGCTTAGCAATGCTGTGTGACCGTGTTGATCCCTTGTCTAATGCAGGGGGATCATGTGAGCACACACAGGCGCACACAACATCATTTAAACCTTTTGCCGTGACTGATCTGACATTTCACTTTTAACGGCCCATCCCAGTGTGGTTCTGTGTGTTTTAGTTTAAAGCCTACATGTAATTTGGCTCTGTAACATTGTTTAATTTGTCTATAGTGCATATGATTTTCCTTTCACGGTCTTATTCTTTGTTGTTGGCTCATGTTTAAATTTAACACGTCAGCTAGTGTAAATTGACCACACAGATTTACTTGGATAACAAAAGGCAGGAAGGAAGGAAGGAAGGAAATTGCTCATTTATTTATTTATTTTTCCCAACATGCACTTGCACATGTATAGACACACACACTCTCATGCATATGAGGGATCGATGGGGCAGGCAAGGGAGATCTAGCTGCTCAGCTTGGCCTAGTTCTCAGAGATTTATTGAGTGCTGATCAGCATTCGGCCGGGCCAGGGAAAAAGTCTGCAGGATTGATGAGAAAGGCTGAGTTGAAATTCCAGCCAACCAGCGGAAGTTGCTACATGCTCTTTCTGTCTCAGGTGCTGGGTGGACTGTAATCTAATGCAGGAGAACCATTAATCTCCAAAGCGCCTATTTTATTTAAGAGGCATTTTGGTTCCAGCGTGCCATCATCTTTTCTTGCAGGCTGCATTAAATCAGAGATGATGTCTTTATGTATTAAATGAAAGTTGTTATGGAGCCTATTATTGGATGTCCTAAGTTTTCTCTTGAAATTCTTGTCCAAGCTGCTGTCTTGGACACACAGGACATAAATCTGTATATTGTTATTATATGGGCAGGGGAGTAATAAAAAGTGGAGAAGGTTTGGCTGCAAATATATTGGGCGATTAATGATTTAAAACCTCTTCCAGCAGGTCGATTAACCTTCACATACTTTTGTATCTGTCCACAACAGAAAACTGATTTCTTCATAGCTATCAGTGCTCTTTTCAGGGTTATTAGTATTGCATATTTGATATATAGAGTGATTTTTTTTTTTTTTGGACTCATACAACCTCATATTGTGCCTTTTCAAAGGCAGCACTGCAGACATTCTGCACATTTTAAGTTGCCACTATGCAATTTTTCACCCCATTTTCAGGAAATTACCTTTCATTGAACTATGGGATGTAGACAGATGAGATGGAGGTATTAAATTGCATTGTGTGAACAAGTTTTAGCCCAATAGAAACAGAATAAAGATGTTTAATATCCACTGTTAAGCTGTCAGGGCTTTACTAGTCCTGCTGCAGTTGGTTGTAGACTTTCAGTTACTCATAGCTCTAACAGTGCTTTCAGAAAGTCACCAGTTAATTAAAAATACAGAAACATTAAAGAATATACGGAATTGCAGTAATGCAAGCAGTTGTTGTTAATTGCCTTCTCTTCTTCTGTGTGTATGTAATAATTTGTGTCTCCAGCCTCGGAGTCAGAAAGCGACGCTTCACCTGAAAAGCGAGTGAGAGTTGGCGAGGAGCCAGAGGTCGAGGATTCTTCATCATCGTCTTCATCTTTGTCCGCATCATCGTCCTCATCTCGCAGCGGCCCCAAACAGCGGAGCCGCAAACGTTGCCATCGCTGCCAAACCAAACTGGAGCTGGTACAGCAAGAACTCGGTTCCTGTCGCTGCGGTACGATGATAGAACTCTTTACATGCAGAACACATGCTTGAAACCATGCACAGATTCAGTCACACACAAGAGAACACACATAATGTGAGGACCTCAGTCGAGTGTCTTACTTGAGAATGAAGTTATGAATTACTTTTCAGTGGTTAGTTTTAGCTTCATAAATATAGAAATACATATTGGTGAACTTAGTGGTGGTGTGGATTTTATATGCAAAGTAGTGTAATGCATCTACTTCCTCGGCTCTAAGTGTGTTTGTGTTGAAATGTCTGTGACCAGAGTGCTTTTTCTGGCCTTGGGGTAACATTACAGAAAGCCTGAATGTTTCACATTACACATAAAACATAAGCCAATTACTACAAACGCTAATGCAGTTTAAACCAATACTTGGCTTGCTAATCAACTTGTTTGCATACAAATTAAAGTACTTAAAAAGTCACAGCTCTTCACTGCTTAAAGACCATCTGCTTAAACCCACGCAATAATTTCTAAATTGGAAATTGACTTGCTTTTTTTTCCACCAGGCGCTGCTTAATGCAAGGGCCATCTATCCTAAACAGTCCAATGCTTACTATGAAAGCATGCTTCCCACCAACTGAAGGGGAAATGGTGGCAATTATAGTGATTTCTGACTATTGCAGTAATTGCAGATTACTTTGCTAATGGTTCTACAGAATGTCTCACAGTGTAAGCCAAGAAGGTCTGATAATGAGTTGAAAGCACTTTTCACATTGTGAATGGCTGAGAAAAGATTGCTCCAGCCGAATATCTGATCCAGTGTTGTAACACACTGCTGCTGCATACCGACTTTAATGTTCTTCTGACAAGTTATGGCACTGGAACTTTAAAAACCTAATTAAATCATACAGGTTGTCAACAGAGGCCAGCAGGCACTTCCCCTCGTCTTTAAATTCAATTATTATGTAATAATAAATGAGCCTATATGGCTATAGTTGTTATTTATTCTATAAAAACCAATGGATTTGACCTGACCTCTGCTTCGATGTAGCTCCAATATATCAAAATAGGAAAATAGGAAATCAAAAATTACTGTAGGTTGAGTAAATATTCATTCATTATTTAATAATCATTCATGAATAATAATTCTGTACATTAAAGCCATGCAATGGCTGCCATTCATTTGGCCTGCAAGCATGCGAAAAAAAATCCTTTGCATTAATTGGCCTATTATTATTGTTCAATACTGGTACAATATAGGATTTCTGTATAGTGTGTGTGTGTGTGTGTGTGTACTTAGAACAGTAAGACAGCTTAAATTTTGTGCATTATTAACTTTGAATGCTCAACTCTACACAAATGGGTTTTATCAAATTACCCATATCTCTAAATGGCCTTTCAGCTCATTTTTGTTTTAAAACTCGGTTCACAGTTTGGTTCTAAATGGGTTAGATGTCAGAAGTGAGCTTGTGGAAAATCTTTGATTTAAGGTTTCTTATAAGGGAAATAATAAAATCACAGTTTGTTATTCTTAGCTTTGGAAAATGGTGTAAGAAAAGTCCTGAATGTTTTTCAGAAATGGTGGAATCTAACTTAACTCAATCAGGGTATGTTCAGACAGCTTAACTTTTTAACAAATGACTATCTTGGGGGAATCATTTGTGTTTGTGTTTCAGGGTTTGTACAAAGTTAAGAAAATGTAGAATATAAAGTGCGAAGTTTTCCAGCTAGGGAATATGCTTGAATTTGATATATGCTGCTTGAAAAACACTTGATTTTCAACATCATTGGTGTTTCATCTCTACAATCACTCATGTTGACCAGGATTTTTTAAATATTTGAAATAAAATGATCCTGTCATTATATTTGTTTGTTGTCTCCCAGTGTTTAAAATAGCAATAATTAAATGATCATGTTCAAACACCAATTCAAAGATACTGGTAAAATACACAAAGTGACAAAATACCTTGATAACTTTGAGTATAAACTCTGTAAACTGCATTTATTGTAACAGTTTTGATGTGGTAACATAGGCCTCGAGACTTTGGTAATTTTTGGTATGGTTACGTTGAAAGTGCTTGAATTTCACTCTGAAAAAGCTGTATGAACCCTGGTGTTTGTTTCACCTGTAAAATAGATTGATAAAAATATGCTTTTGTATATATGTATAAATCATCTCAGTTTTACATGTCTTTAGATGGACAGACACGGACATAGTTTTCTGTACATTTATTGCAGTAAGCATCTGGTGGGCATTGCCACTTGTTCCCCCTCCGGTTATGGGCAGTGCCTAGCTCCTTCCCTTAAAAGGGCTCCAATGTTACACAACTGTTTCCCTTCCACTCCATTTGTGTGCGCAGTAATCACATAGGTTTTAATTGCATAGCAACCAGCTATTAAACTGGGCTTTTAATCACTGCTCATTGAATGCCAGCAGTGTTATTATGTGTATTAATGAATGAATGAAGACGATGAGAGCTAACGAGCTTCTCTGAGCTTATCGAGCCTCCTACAGTGGCAGGGCCTTTTGTTGAGAGTGCTACCGCAGAGACAGAGAGTCAATGAGAGAGATGAGGTTGTCTGCCTTTATTGAATGGAGTCAAAAGAGGAAGCTATCATCCAGAATGTCTTCTTTGGCAACAAAGCAGCTTTCATTATCTGTCTTCGGCCATTTAGAAAGACCGCTTGTATAGGGGATCATCTTAGGTATTAAAATATACAGTAATAGTTGCTTTTTATTATTTTTGTTAGATTAATTAGCATTGTTATGTAATTGTGCGTTTGCTGAACTTACCCAGTCAACAGTTCTCCTTCTTCTGCGCCCATCCTCTAGGTTACGTCTTCTGTATGCTCCACCGGCTCCCAGAGCAACATGGATGTCTGTTTGACCACCTGGGTCGTGGTCGCCAAGAGGCCGTCCTAAAGATGGTCAAGCTTGACCGCAAGGTTGGCCGTTCATGCCAGCGCATCGGAGAGGAGTGCTCCTGAGGTGGCTCAACCTTCAGAAGAATCTCGGTGTTCAGAGGGTATCTTAGCACTAACAGGGATAAGATGATTTTTATTTTCTCTCCTACTTTTTGTTTTTCAAGACATTTGCAGGTTTTTTGGATACAAACCTCCAACCCGTTTTTTTAAATTGTGCTTGCTCCTTTTTTGAAATCCCTCAGTTAATAGTGTCCTGGTTGTTTTCTGCTTCTGTTGGCTGGATCATATCCCTGCTGCTAAGATGCCTTTTGGAAACATCCAATCCCAGGAATTACAGAACATTAAGGAGCGAAGGAAATTACAATTTGTTTCACTTAATTGCAAGTTCCTGACTACACAAGTGTGAGCAGAGTAAGAGCGTATAAAAGGATGAAGAGAAGAAATCCAATGCTTTATACAAATGTTTGTCCCAGAAGCCAGTTTAAGACTTTACTCTTTACCTCAAAAAAGAAAAAGAAAAACAAAGCATGATGAGGAGGAGGAGGAGGAGGAAGGGAATGTTACCCTTTGTGTACACTTCTGCTTCGGCGCTGTTTATAGACTGTGCTCTTTACCTCAGATCAGACAGAGCTGCTTTGTACTCTGCACTGAGCATAGACTTTGTGAAGCAAACCCAGCTACCCAGCCTCAGTTTAAGTCAGTGTCTTAACCCCTGGCCGTCCACTACCCCCAATCCTGAACTCTTAGAAACACAGAATCCTGTAAGTCATCCACCTCAGGTTATCAGGATATCAAAGCCCGATCCTCAGCCCTCCTTCCACCAATTTTCATCCTACTCTTTTCTTCCGCAGGACTCTTTTTACTGCTTTGTTAAGGATTGTTTCAAAGGTGCTTCTGGTTTGTTAAGAAGGGCCATTGTGGGCAATGAAACTGGGTTGATGCTGTTAGTCCACCACTGTGCTGGTGGGAGTGAACTGGTTGTTCTGGATTGCACACAGACGTTGGGACGTGATTGACTGGGGCTTCATTCATTTGTGTATTTTCTTCGTCTTCCTCTTCTCATCTCTGTCTTTATCTCCTTATTCTCCACAGCCCTCCGACATGAGGACATGCATGATGAGCGCACATGCATTCTCCTACTGCCTCTCACTTTCTTTTTCCCATGTTTCTCCTCATCGATTGCTCTAATTTTCCTTATTTGAACCCCTCCCCCCGTTCTTATCTTGCTGCAGAGGAGGGAGGTTGCAGCTGGGGTGAGCAGAGTGCTTCAAGTTAAAAATCAGCAAATAATTACTTTCAAACGTTTTCCTGGTGGACTGTGGAGTGAACAGAAAATGCATAATGAATGAATATTCTGTATCTTAAAAGAAAACATTATTTAACCCCTTTTTGCATTTCACTTACACTTTAGTGTAGAGCTCTTTTTTTTGGTTGTAATGTGGTTCTAGAATGGGAAGATGAATGTGGAAATTTCAATATTTTTTGTTTCCATTGCTTTACTTTTTGCTTCCCCTTTCCAACTTTTTCTTTTCCTGAGAAAGAATAAACTGGATTAGA
This sequence comes from Naso thynnoides, assembly GCA_029783665.1. Taxonomy (NCBI): domain Eukaryota; kingdom Metazoa; phylum Chordata; class Actinopteri; order Acanthuriformes; family Acanthuridae; genus Naso; species Naso thynnoides. The sequence continues at coordinate 8,019,335 of JAQLOL010000001.1, forward strand.
CAAAGTATGAACATCTCCAGTGTAGTTATTGACATGATGGATGGAAAGATGAAGGGCGTTTGGAAGAGTGGAGAGTTTAGTAGTTTTATCTTGAAATACAGAAGTGGGATGAACATTGCCATATTTTTCATGTGTTTTTTTTTTTTTACTAAATGCATGTGTGAGGTGAAGTTGGTTAACAGTCAGAACCTCCTTGCAACATGTTGCTGGCTCTGATCCATGTCCTAACATCCTGCCAGTTTTTTTTATAGGATATAAACGTCTGTTTACTGCTCACAGAGGGCTGTTATAAAGCTACTCTCATTTATTTAACAAATCTGTTTGAGAGAGTGTGTATGTGTGTGTGTGTGCTTTTGTGCGAACATGTTTGCTCACTAATGGAGAATTTTAACTAAAGAGGCTTCTGAAGGCAGCAATGAGCCTTGTGGGCTGGCTGCACTAATTAATGTTGTGAAAAAAGAAAACATGTAGCCATGATCAAAAGGCATCTTCAAATGTTGAAGCTGGCCGACCGCCAACCCGAGCGCAATCTCCCACACTCCTCCTTGCCCAGACTGAGACAAAACTTTGGAAGTTGGCACCTAAAGGTGAAGTTCTTCCTTCCTCGTCAAGGTGGATGAAACCTTGAACAACCTGCAGGGTTACAGACAGCAAAACTTCAAACGTGTCACGTGTCCTTGTGAAGTTCTAATCTTACATCCCCTGTTAATTTATTTTTTAAGTTTCTCAACTAGCTGCTGGACCCCACACCAGGTTATCTGACATGCAGCCAGTATCACAGGAGATCTCCGTGACTGATACACTGTTATACATTTTTTGGATTCAAAATTAAGTTTGAAATTTACAGTATTTATGTTGTGTATTGGGACTCTTTTTTTTCTCAAAAGCAGGCCATATACTGACACACAGAATGACAGATGATTTTATGAATGGGGAATTATATGACTTTTTGGACTTTGACGCACTTCTAACAACAAGTACATGTTTGTTTATTTTTCCGCTTTACAATTTGTGGAAATTGGCTGAAATACATTTTTTGCATTTTAATATTCTTACTCATTTAGTCCCTCTCAGGTATTTTAGAGCCCTCTCTTTGTTTGATTTGTCAGCGTCTGCTCTCTGTTGTGTTTCGTTCTCTTTACATCTTTGCACACATGATGACCAGTAGAGTCAGGATATAACTTATTTTAGATTTAATCAATAAACACAACAAAAAAGAGTAAGGTAGACACTGTTTTGTCACAAAATGTCATCAGATGTGTAGACTATGTTCATTCTCTTAATAGCAGGGAACAAGTTGGGGACACGTCATTTTTCATTTCACTGCTGTTAACTAAAACTATCTTGTATGGAAAGATAAAATAATTGAACTGTATCACTGTACCATCACTTTCAAATGCTTTTTACACCATTCATTCCTGCTGGTGTTATCTTTTTAGCATGCATTATAGGTCGATATGTGGTCTGTAATCTATCAGTCTAACTCAAACCCAAAGACACATCAAGCATAATCCCCTTTATACCATAGCTAATTACTCCAGTGTTATTCATCACCATCCTGACCATCATTACCCACCACTAACTGACACTGTTCTGCAGGAGCCTCAAACAGGCATGCTGCTGACATTTGGTTAGGTTTAAGAGAAAATTACCAGCCAAGAAGATCCAATTCCAGTGTGTCTATAACTGTCAGCTGGCCTTTTTTGAGTGTGACCTTTAAAGAAGAAGCTGACTGCACACTTCTCTTCACTTACTGGATGACTTCGACAGAGTGAGATAAACCAGTGCAGAGGATGAGACTTCACTAAAGAATTACTGATGAACTGGGAGGCCTGTGTTACCGTGAAGGGGTCTCTAATGGATGACAAGGAGAGAGGATAAAAAGATGAGATCAGTTTTACAATGGTCTGAATAAAATTCATAAAAGTTGCTGCATTTAAAATGATCTACTCGGATTTTCTATCTATTTTAACTGCTGGATACACGTCGTTTTGAAATTCATCTTCAGTATAGAGAGAGATATATGGATGGATTAAACGATCTGCTGCACATTTGCTGTCATGGTTTAAGGAAACTGGAGGGTAAACAGTAAAACTTTTACTAAAAATTGATTCAAGACTTTGCAGGAGACTGTTGGTTGCAGTTATCTTGAAAGCATTCTGGCCAGCCATTGAAAGACCATACCGGTGTTACAACATGTCATTATTCTTTGTCATCACATCAGCAACATAGACAGTGCTGTGGAGTAACTAGTTACATGTAACTAAATTATGTAATCTAATTACAAAATAAGTGTAATTGTAATTAGTTACAGTTACTGAGAAAGAATGTGTAATTAAATTACAGTTACTTCTGAAAATGTTAATGATTACAAAGTGGATAACATCTGAATATTTTCTGTACAAGGCTTTGGCTGTGTGTTATATAATTTTTTATTTTGATGCTTTGCATGTTTTGATGTTCACAATGTTTTCATTTTCCATCTCTAGTCAAGGTCATTTAGTAAAGATTTTTGCTATTTTGACGCTTTTTGTTCTTGTTTGAATTTGCTGCGCCCCACGTTTTCTGGTTTAAACATTTGAAAATGGTTAAATGTGGAAAAGACGATTAAAAAATAATCAAATGTAATCTGTTACATTACTTTAAGAAAGTAATCAAAATAGTTACATTACTTATTACATTTTAAATAGGGTAACTAGTAATCTGTAACCTATCAAATTTCCAAAGTAACCTTCCCAGTCCTGCACATATGTTATGTAAACCCCACACATTTTCCCAAGATAGCATTATCTATGAGATATCATGTTTGTTCACATTTTGTCTATATTCGGCAAACACTACAGAAAGTACCTGAAAATGAGTGACCTTAGTTAAAAAGAACGTCTGTGTCACAATCCGTCTTCGCACTAATATTTGAGCTAGGAAGGCAACACTTGTAAGAACTATTTTTCCAGGCGTAATACCTTTCATCGCAACAGCTCCCTGCTTTTCTCGCTCAATGATTTTCTTACCAAATAAATGTAGATATTCTCCTGAGAAGAGTGAATTACCTATACCTAGTAAATTTCACTTCTCATAGTGTTTTTATGTCCTGTCAACATGAATGGTAGTGAAGGACTTAAAAATTGCAGTCTGAGATCGACTAAAAAATACACATAGTTGAATTTTAACAACGTGAAGGGGACAGGGGTGATCTCTGCTAATGCTGAGAGGTCAAAAATAGACTGATACGGTTTAATGTTTCTTTACAGTATTTTCTGCTGTTCAGTCACACATAATGATGTTGATTTGACATTAGACCTGTATGACATAAAGCCTGAGGGTTAACAGTGCATTTTCATGATTTAATTACTTACACTAAGTAACTATCAACAGAAGCATTTACCATTCTGTCTGTCATGCCACAGCCAGGCCACAGCATTCTATAGTGTCTCATTTTCCGCTCAAACGGCATTTTCCTCATTAATGTGAAGTCATCGTGTTCCTCTGTGCTGTGTTCCACTGTAAGGCCTCCTTTATTTTGCTGCCTGGGTGGCCGCCACTATTGATTTTCTCTCTCTCAGTTCTCTTGACAGAAGCCAAACTGGGCAGCTTCTCTTCTCTGTGTTCCTCACATAGCCTTCATCTCCCTAACCTTTATCGCTCAGCTGTCCCCCTTTAGCTTTCCCTTCTTTCGTACTCATTGGTGTAATGTTCTGCTCCACTTCTGGCGCTGGTATGCTTGGCGTGCTTTTCATGGGCACAGAGGTTAAAAAAGTTGAATCCAGTCTGGACTGAAGGAACAGCTTTGACAGCTGCAGCATAATAAGTAGCCAAACATACTGCCCACTTCGTGCTTCAGTGGGTTTAAAACACCATATTTCCGCCCCTTTTTTTGTGTGTTCCCAAAATTCAGCCTTTTATCAACTTCCTGACATCTTATTAGAAGATTGGTAAGTGTGTGCTTCTCTGTTGTTAGTATTTAGTACGTACTGTCAAGTTAGTACTGCATGTGTTTATAAGTGTTTGCATAAACTCTGGAGATTCCAAATCACAAAAAGTACAAAGCTTTACCTCCTATTTGTACCTCTTAAACCGTGATCACTACAGACCAAAATTTGAATAGAAAATTTTGTTTTTGTTTTGATGTAAAACGTGAGCAGCAGCAGCAGTTGTATAATCTCAAGCATGAGCATATAAAAATCCTTTTTTTTTAACCTGTTTCAAAATGGGAATATAAATAATCTAACTCTACCTTCATTTTTAAAGGTTTCAGTAACACCTAATGTGCAGCCCTGATCTATTGAATTATAAAGATAAACATACTTAGTGGATTTTATTACATGCATAATGAATAATAAGGGTTGCTTCAAGCCTTCATAATACATTTCAGTGTCAGCCATTATCAGTCATCAGACATTCACAAGATGCTACACAGTCTATAGTGTCACGAATGCTCGATCAGTTAACCCAGTTATTATGACATGTTGTGAATATTATTTTGCTTTCTGCAACCTTAATGGATGAAGAATGTGGTTATGACAGCTCATTGTCTGCGTTAAGTTCAGTGAGGCTGTTCTGGTTCAGTATCCACTGACTGCACTTTGCTGTACAGCTCTGACAGAGGCAGGATGCAACCATCATGCAGTTTGTTGATGCCAACGCCACATCCACAACTTTGAGAGAGCATGACAGACATTCAAAGTGTGCGTGTGGCAGCACAAACAGAGCCACAGCCTTGTTAGAAGAACATCACCAGCTGACTGGGAATACTGGCTCTGCACACCCACAGACCTCACGTTCAAAAAAAATACAAGTATGGATGTCAGTGAATTTAAGAGCATCTCAGACTGCTACTTTTTCTGTCAAACTCATTTTTTGCTCAAAGAAAAAAAAGGCCTGCATGCATGCATGTTTAATGACTTAAATCTTATACAGCATTTTTTAAATATATCAGTCAGACTAACTTCTTGAAAATATAAAGCAAATATTTGATGTGATTGTTCCTCTAATGTAGGGTAAGGTTTAAGACCAAAAAGATATCCAAATTCATCACTACGTTTCATATCAGTTCTTCAAATATGCATTATAATGTATTATGCATGTATCTATAGGACATTATGCATAGACAATGCACTATAAATCCATTAATAAGACTAGGTTTCACTTTTAATAGTGAACAATATGAGATGGAATATGTCTGTGTGCCTCCTTATTTTACGGACGTAGTTCTCTACAGTAAGTGTAGCACATATCAGTGATATATAGTTTGTTTAAGTCATTGAAGAAACGCATTGTCCTGCCTTGAACATATGGGAATTATATCTTGCAACTGCTCTCAATATAATTTCATAATACAAAAATGCTGCAGACATGATTTAAGATTGTACAGACAGACTTTACAGTCATATAAAACAGAGATGTCCCCTGTGCTGGAACGGAACTGAACTGTTGTCTCTTTTGGATGAACTCATTTTTAGTCTGCAAATGCCCTTCTGGTAGCCATTGGACAGCTGTTAATTCATTCGGATTCATATCACTGACGAAGTTGTGGTTAACGTAATGGTAGTTGGAAGTTGGAATTTTTAAAATCATTCTGTTGTGATATTGTCTATTTTTAATTGCCTGTGGTTCAGAGGTTAAAACACACACAAAGCAGGCATACTTCTGTTGATGTCATCCTCCAAAAACATGAATCAGTGCCATTTACTACAAGAGGCTAAATGGCATTAGCAATATATACTGCTGGTCACTGACATGCCTGAAAATTACCTGAGATTTACCCTTGTTAAGATAAACTTAATGCTTTTGCCATGGCTTGAATCAGAACCATTCAAAGACACCAATGTGATGTAATTAAGAAAACATGTTTTTTTCGCAGCAACAGTACAGTCACAAAACCAGCTTGGAGAAATGAATTGTCTGCTTCACTGTCATTTAAATTCAGTCACATTCAAGTCTCACACATTCAAGTGTTTTCCTCCATTGTTCAATATGAAAGACATATTAAACAGGTGATTTGTTTCATGTGCACTTGATTATCTGTGAAATAAGGCCACCTTGTTCTAGACATTTTCTGCTGAATCCAGCACTGTCATTGGAAATCCCTGGGGCTTGAGTGTCACTGTTTGCATTTTAGTTGTATAATTTCTTCTTTTATTTTGCTAGTTCCCTCCTCACATGTCAAAGTTTTCATTACTTCCCTGTGAGTGTTCCCTCCATTTTCATAAGTGATTACTTTTACCCATGCTTGTAAGCCTTCCCTTCCTTGTGTGCGTTGCAGCACGTTGCATTGTGGGAAACAGTGGGCGAGGCAGACTGCTGGGATGCATACTGGAGATTTCCCCCGAATCAGTACACATCAGAGAATTTTTTTTGATATACTGCAGGTTTGTTTTTGTTTACACAGCATATTACATACTACTTTTTGGCCAAATCAGTATGTACTGTTCATATAGTTTTCGGTTTTAACAACAGTCTGTGTTCTTTCCTTTACTCTTTGTCAGTTTGGGTGCTTCTGATCCCATCTTGTGTTTGTGCCTTACTGTTCCTCGCACCATCCTGGTTTGCTGATCCGTTTTGTTTTGGGGTTTTTTCGATTTGCCTTAGTTTGCTCCTCAGTTTTTGTTACTTTAGTATCAGCTTTGCATTATTAAAGCTTGTCTTTCGTTCTTTTACCTACCTGCATGGTGTATCGCTTTGGTTGCTTTTTTGAACTCTTTGAACATGACACTAAAACATTCCTCTTACTAGGTTGTGTTGTAACAGTGGCTGCGAAACGCCTGCTGGATATTATATGTCTTGAATTCCCTATGGAGCTAAGCAGTATTAGAATATTAAAAATGTCTTGGTTTCTTTAGGAATGTGGCAGTATTGCATGCATTTAGATTCAGACTCAGCTTGAATCTGTGTGCCCAGGAAAATTCTCCGTATCTTACAATGTCTGTCCAGTCACTTCTGAGACTTTTGATCCATTTCCATAAATTTCAAACATATCAAGATTTAAAACTCAATGCTCTCTCAAAGACCTAACTTTTTCTTCGAGTTTTCTGTTATGTGGGCGCTTGTTTTATAACTGACATTTTAAAATAATATTACCGTAAGAACAGAACCGATTTCTCCACTGGCTTTTTGCTGGTTCATGTCAAGTCACAAGCACCAGAGCTTTGAGAGAAAAGCATTTTGCAAAGCAAAACCAAACTCTTGTGACTTGATGTCCTTGTTTGAAATGCAAGACACAATAAAGTGACATTCCTGCCTCTTTAGACAGAGGAAGTCTCTCAAGTGCTGAAGGAAAGAAGCATAAAAACACACAATTATGCTCACACACCGTTGCATCACATCAAGAGCCCTTCACTATCACAATTTGACACAATCTTACCTTCACACACACACACACACACACACACACACACACACACACACACACACACACACAGCATTCACCAAGGAAACCATACAAGGTTTATCAATCAGAGGACTGCCCTAAAATCCATTTCCTTCCCTCCGTCCCAAGTGGGAAACCAATCCAAGCTGAGGCCTATCTCCTGAAATGAGATCTTTGATAACCCAGGATAAACCCCAAAGGGTTGTGTGTGTTCATGCACTGTATGTGTGTCTATATCTTAATAAATGTAAGTGCATCTGCTCTTTCTGTGCATGTGAGTGCCTCTGAAGTGTGTATCTATGTGGTAAATGTCAGCCTGAGTGTGGTTTTCTTCACCTTGTTCATTGCACAGGTTTTGGATTAGTTATTTTATGGTGTCAGCCGTGAAATGTTAAATAGCCTTTAAACTACACTTCAGTGGGTTTACACACTCGTACACAGAAAAAGCACACATGGAAATGGAGAAAACAACAAACATCTTAATATGCCCCTTTTCTCTGACACACATCAACATCCAGTGTTAAAGGAAAGTCTAATTAGTGTACTTGATGTGCAAAGCACATACAGCAACAGTGTTACTATTGCTCACACAGAAAAGTGACATAAGAATGAACAGGAAAATGTCGGGAAAGGAGCTCAAAAAGGCCAAAACTCACCCGAGTTTGAGCCCATGTAGCATCACATTACTGAAACATAGACACCTGATTAAATCTGGAAAACGGACACAAAATCCCGGACTTCTCTTCTTCACTCTAAAGATGACATCACCCAATCCCGGAGTGGGTGATGTCATCATTAGAGTGCAGAAGAGATGAAACATAATGTAAAATTCTTGGAAACAACTCACTAGCAATCAGAAGTGGAAAAAGTGTTGAAAATTTTTGCTCAACTACAAGTACTGCTACATTGCTGAAATATCATTCAATTACAATTAAAAGCAATATATTGCTAAATTACAAGTAAAGGTAAAAGTGTTTAAAAACCACTTAAGTAAAAGTACAAATCGCTGTTTTAAAAAATTACTCACAGTACTTGTTATTACTTTCTTTTTAGTGGTTGATGTTTAATGATTTTTTTTTCTTTCACTGATAAACAATAAAGTGAACAAATTAATAAACTATGGCAATTTTTTAAAACAAGTATACACAGTGTTACCACAGGAATAAGCTGTAGCTATGGAGGTGTCACACTCGAGAAACTTTCATTGTTGTATTTTTGGATCATGGCCAGCTGTCCTTCTGACTCTACTCCTGCTTCACGTTGTCAAAAGGTGCTGCTGCTGTTGCTGCACCAAATAAATCTGCATCTGTGGAGAACTCCTGGCTCCTGCGCTGAGCAGCTATGTTCACCTCAACCCGGGAAGCCTTTGGCTGCTGCAGCGGGGCTTTTTTCTGTGGCCTAAATGTCAGGATTCAATTGGCCGGTTTGTGATTTCATTGTTTTATTGGCTACCAATGCAATTTAGTGCCATTTTGTTCTCCTTCCCAAGTTGTTTCTAGGCTGTGATTTTTTTTCTTTTTTATGTAGGCCTACATTTTTATTTTACTCAGTAACAGATGTGATTTAAAATGTAGTCAAGTACAATACCTCAAACAAAACCTACTTAAGTAAAGGAAAATTACAGATTTTATAAACTACTTAAAAAAAAAAAAAAACAAGCAGACAATTATAGCTGCTGCGCAGCCATGGTTCGGGGCCAGGCAAATCAGGAAGATTTAATGGTAAATGGCAACTGTAATCACTGTAATCAATTACATAATTTACAAATGAAAGATCCAAAGCAGTAGCACATAGGTTGACTTGGAATTACATAAATCTGATGATAAATAAATTGGACTTCATAATTTGTAATGAGTTGAAGTCTAAAGAAGTTTTAGCCTTTATCATTTTGGTGAAAGTCTGCTGCTTATGTCCCATTTGTTTGACAAATATTGTTTTTTTTTTTTGGGGGGGGGGGCATAAGACCATAAGGCCAAACGAATCTGGATGAATGAACTAAATCATCATGGTCATGACTGGGATTTGAACCCAGACCCTCTGACACCAGAAACCAACTCCTTACTGACTCAGCTAATCAGCTCATAGTGAACTCTGGTGTGTGGCTTCTCAAATAGACCCAAGGAGTCACCGACCAGGCAGCTCAGCTGTCATAGCAGATTTGAAAATTGTCAAAATGTCAGAAATTCTTCTATCTAAACAAAAATCTGGTAAAACATTAATTGCATCTTGGCACCATGGAAATGTTGGTGGGTTGTTTTTAACTATAAGTGTTTTGCTTTACAAGAGAAAATGTG
>JAQLOL010000001.1:8066263-8087694 GCA_029783665.1 Naso thynnoides
ACCAATCCAAGACCTGTGGTACATTAGTCGGGTCCTTACGAGACACCACCGTGCACACTGCACTCATAAAGTGTAGCAAAACTGTATAAACTGTATGTTTCTGCACAGAGTCACTCACCTCTGTTTAAAGCCTGGAAAGACGTTGCTAGCCGATTGCCGAGCGTCTCATCATTGCTTGCCTATTGCACAGCATCATGAGACGCTCAGTCTAAAAAATTTTTTTTAAAAATCTCAGTCAAATCCTTGAATAGAAACATTTCTGTTTCCAGTAAAATGTGCCTCATGTTCTGTTCTCAGCTAAATGAATCATAGTGTTTTGTTTATTCACTGTGTGTAAACAAACAAGAAAACAATGTTGTTTAAAGCTGGAGTGTACAACTCTTGAGTTCTCCTGTCCAAAACACTTTGTGTCAAATTCAGTACATATCTCCTCACTGTGTGCAAGGTCATTGGTCTGTGTGTGGGCTGGATAAAGTCCTGTGTTTTTGCGCCGCCCTGCTCTGTTCTCAGTCAGGGTCGCCACCTGCGCAACCAAAACTCAAAACACCACACCAACACACACATCAGCCAGTCAGCTGCAGGGGTGCTTTCCTAGGCTCCTTGGCATGGGCTGAGGTAGCTGGGGGGGGAGGGGGAATGTAGCTGTGCGCAGCTGAGTGAGAAGAGCCGAACAGAGGCACGCAAGCAGCAGCAGCAGCAATGTTGGACAAACAAAAGAAAACACATGCAAAGAAAGAAAGAGTCAGACAGAGCGAGGAATAAGACATGGATCTATATCGGCAGTCCTTCCAAAGGTGGAGAGACTTATGAGATTTGAACAGCTTGAAGACGGATGTAGAGGTGGCTATATTTCTACTGGACATGTGAGTAGCAGGTTAGCTAACATTAGTTTTGTTAACCTAACTTGTCCACGGACGTTCATGTTTTAGTCAGGCTTCTCACATGTAACTTACAGCTCGTAGTAATAGCTATGCACGGGGGCTTGGTGGAGCGTCAGAGAAAACACAAAGGGAAGGATTTGTTTGTTTTGGGGGCGTTCAATTCAAATATCGACCGACGTTCCCAGCGGAATTCGAGAAGCATACACACCACCTTTAATCAGTTCTGCTACAAACTACTACACACACCTCTGATTATGAAATGCCTGTAACCTTTGTGTTTTACTTACATTAAGCCTAAACTTCTTTTTGGGGAACGTTTGTGCATTTTCTATTTCACGTGGACATTTTTTAAACTGTACGCGCGTTTTAATAAAATGGGTGCGTTAAATTGGAATTGCAATTTACAACATGTGTGTTCAAATTTATAAAACATGCAGGCGAAAAAGATAACGTGGGTGCGTTTAAAAAAAAAAAGTCACCTCCCACGCTCTGACGCCCTATAGATTTTCTTTGTTTTCTCTTTGTTTTCTTTGTTTTCTCTTTTCTTTGTTTACAAGCTTTCTGGCTTGCCCTCTGGTAACCCCATTTTCACCTGCCTCCGCTATGAACTGTGGGTAATTCCCTTGGGCAAAGTCTGCAGAGATGCGTACTTACAAAAATGGCCATAAAGGGCTCGAGATGAACCCTCAGTCACTTCATGATTTGACATTGGGACAAAACTAAACCCTCACAGATTTACCAGGAAGGTTGCCTGAAAGTCAGTGAGTCTGTAAGGGCGGAGATTGGGATTTGGCCGATATGTCAGCCTTGTGATGAACTGGCAACTTGTCCAGGGTGCCCAGTGTCAGCTGGAATTGGCTTTTTATCATTTTGTTATGTCATCCAAGCTTAAACAAACCATTTAGTGCAGCCAGGGTTAGTTTAGGTTTAGGTTAAGGTTTGGTCTATTTAAGAAGGGACAGTGCAAATTCATAAAACACATAATTACACATGAGTTAAGAAATACTAGAGTTAGCCAAACGGCTATTCTTCATCTGTAGTCTCCTGGCCCAGGTGTTAAAAAGGCATTCTTTTAGTTTATTTGATAGCCTACCAATATACCTCTCTCTCTCTCTCTCTCATACACACACACAGACACACACACCATAATATAAAAAAATAAATAAAGTGAAACAACATGTAAATACATGCCAACAGTAAAACTACACTTATTGTTAAGAATTTGTTGTAGTGTTTATGAATTATTGTTTTCTCTTTCTAAACCACACCACAGCCTGTTGTCAGTTCCATCCATTTTGGATGGTGTCAATCTCGTCTGCCCAAACAAGGCAGGCTAAAGAATGAAACATTAAGCAAACAGCACTCGACTGTGGATCTAAAGAGCTCACAGACATTCAGAGGAAGACTTTTGAGAATTGATTCTTTATTGTGAGCTATTCACAGGTAGAAGGTGTGATAGGTGCTGGCTCACTGCTGTTCTTATTAAACTCAAACCATCTTCATCTTCCTCCTTTCTGCACAGGGAGCCGTTCCCAATAAATTCTTGGATTGCAGCGTCCCTTGTCTCTCTTTCATTGTCTTACTTTTTCTCACCTTTCAGGTCTCGAAAAAAAAAAAAAGGTGACTTGTCATCCTAAAACAATTTCCCTCTGTTTATGTTTTCTCTTTTTTGTTTTTCCACATTGTGATTATTCACCACAGGCTTTGTCCTCTGCTATATTTTTTTCTTTTACTTTCATTCTTTCTTTCTATTCAAAGTCTCCATCCATTTCAACTTCATTCTTCATTCTTCCTTGTTTTTAATCTTTCTTCCTCGCCCTCTCTATTCTCGCCTGCAGCACCCTGCAATGCAAACACAACCTGTTCTGAGGGGAAGTGAATTATTGAAGCCGCCGCTGCCGTTCCCTCTGTGCAGAAGTGGGCCGCAGAGGAAGGAAGGAGGGAATGGAGAGAGGAATGAGGGTGGATGAAACAAATGGGGAGAATAGATTTGTAAGGACAAAGGCAGGAGGCATTCAGGGTGCAAAGAATCAGAGAAATTGTTTTGTTTACTCTGTCTCTACAGATGCGACAGATTGGCTCATTTTGACACTACAAAGCTGTAAAAACACCGTCTCCTGTCTGTCTAATCAACTTGCAGGCTGTGGCCGCTGCGCCTAAAGTTTTAAGTTGTCAGACTCTAAAGTATTTTAACTAGGGCTGTCAGCATTAACGCGTTTATTGCAATTAATTAAAAGGCCACGATTAATCGCGTGCTGCTGTTTTGTCTTTTTGTCACGCCACCGCAGCGGTTTCCTGCATCCTACAGGCAGTCATAGAGAAGAACGAACAATACTCTTCTGAATGACTCTTTTTTTCTTTTTGTTGTTTCCCTCCCTCCCGAGTTCCAGACAAGCAGATAGACACATTTTTTGACTGTGCGTGCAGTAACAAGGAAGAGATGGCAGAGCTTGCCCATCGCTAATAAGCTTAGCTCAAATACAGATAGTCAGGGAGAAGTGCTAGCCTGCCGCCGCCTAAAGTCCGCAGACAAACTTTCCACCAACTCTAAACAGTCATGTGTGCTTGTTGTGACTTGTTTATTTGTTATGTTATTTTTAGACTCAAAATAGCACTTTATGTAACTTTACATTCACATATGTACCAGAAGTAAATTGCAGGGTGCATGTGCAAGCCACTGCTGATGTGTTGTGAGAAGGTCAAAAAAACAAAGCGTCTGTTAAAAAAAAAAAAAAAAAGAATTAAGAACTAATCTAAGTAAAAAAACAACATAACATGGTAAATGAAGAAGTCACATCAAGCACACAGATTTGATAGAAAGTTTATCTGATGACCTTGGCAGAAGCAGGTTAGCACGTCTCATTGATTACCATCGAGTAGTGGTGGGCGAGCTCTGCTCATCTCTTCCGTGTAAGTGCCTGAGATGTACACAAGAAACGTATTATGGTTGGCATCTGAGTTGCAATCAATTTTAAATTGGTAAGAATTGCTTTGCGGATTTAAAAACTGTTGTGAAATGCAAAATAATAGATTTTTAAACATATGATAAAATGTGCAACCAGTTCCGATTAACTATTGAAATTCAGCGATTAATTGCGATTTTAAAACAAATTAATTGCTTGACAGCCCTACTTTTTACACATTGTTGTCGTGATAAAAAATAGACCATAAATCATTTGGAAATTGCTGCAACACACATATCAACATGCTGAAATGTCCCTGCTCAATGCTGGAAAACCAAAATTTCTTTAAGAATAACATGTCTGAACCCAAAACTGAGACATGACCTATTCATATTCTGTTCAAGCATGTTTTAATGAGAATTGTACTGTAGTTTACTACTACTCTATTGTAGGTGTTCTCTTTCGACATCATCCGGTGCTGTTGATGTGTGAGATGGCCTGTTTAAAGAGTGGACAGCAAAAAAAGAAATTGTATTGTTAATGTGCATTAACATTATTAATGTAACATTGTAACAGATTATGTTGTTGCCTCAGCACATTAAAATTTGATGTCACACATTGCTTTTTTTTGCTTTTGGGCTTGGTGTTCCAGCTGTGACTTGCACAGAAATCCTGCTGTGAATCCAATTTTACTCTCTTCTACTCTACAACAGAAACACCATCCTCGGGAACAAGCAGTGACGCATATGGTAAAGTGTCATTCACATGCAAATGAAAGTGACCGTGCTTCTCTCACAATGCACAAACTGCAAAGTATACGGAGTGTAAGCTTGGATAGGGAAGTTAGTCTCTGTCATTACTACAATATGAGATCTGCTGTGTGGTTTAATGTGACAGCTGTTCACTTTAATACTTACTTAGTGTAATATTTTAAATATATGTAACTGTTAAACTTGAAAAAAGCAGTTACAAAATTGTTTTAATGGCGCATTGACTTGATAAGAATGGTAAATGGTGTGTCACTCACTCTGCACCCTGATCCCTTGTCTCTGCACTATGTACGTTGGGTGAGCGGGTAGGATCACAGTGTGTAATGCCTTACGGCACTCCGTCTCGTGCACCAACAACTATCATGGATTTTGAGAAGTATAAACACTGTGTGACGTTTCCTGCCACAATAACAAGCACTAATAGATATTCATTTCTATTACACAAAAATCTATGGAGTGGTGCAGCTGTTTTATTTAGGGAAACACCAATGAATCTCAATTTGAGGCAAAAGACGATGAGTAGAATGTGTGAGTTGGTGGAAGATGGATTAAATTAAACGCGTGTGTTTGAAGAGCACCAAAAAATAATTTGAGTATATTGAAATGTGATTGTAATCCATGTAATTTAAAATTTTTACAGTACAAAATATAAAGGGCATTTAAAAAAAAAAGAAAACACTGGGTCATACAAAAGCCTGACCGGAGTGAGAATATTTCACCTATAAGAGATATGAATGCTGTAATTGGTAACCAGGGATTTCCATGTATTTTTATCTTCCTTTAAGATGCCCACTTCTCTAATTTCTGCTTTTTGGTTGGCAGTGAACGCTTTGAACCCATGCCCAGGAAAATATGCTTTTTATTGGTGCCAAATTGAATTGAAAATTGTTGATGCAATATAAATGTGCTTCACTACAGTATCGGCTCATTGCCAGAGTGTTGATGAATGTACCTTGGCTAGGATTTTAGGCAGATACAGCCCTGTGACATGTTTGTCAGCATCATGAGTCAAATTTTATGTTTCGCTTTTGTCCTTGAGCTGACAAGTGTTTTAAAAAAAGTGTTTTACTAAAGGTAACAAAGGTAAGGGAATAACTTAAAGGTATTGCTGAGGACTGAATATGTGGATTCAATGAATCTATTTTATGGATTATCTTTTCTGTATTATTAGCAAATACCTCTTCTCACATACATATTGTAGTGATTAAGCGGCAACTTCCGGGACTGAAAACTGAAGGACCACTTGAGGCTTCCTCCTAAAACAACTCAGTTTTTGTAGAACCCCGTATGAAAATGCCCAACTTTAAGGCAGGTACACACCAAACTGACAATAAAGAGCAAGCTGGTCTAGAACAAGCTTTTGTGCATTCAGCAGGCGGCTGCCCTCCGATACTGTATTTGTCACACAAAGTGGAAAACCGAAAGAACCAGAATCAGGGATATAGATTATAGCAGCATTTGTACCCTCATTTCTCATTATTCTGCTGGATGGGTTTGAAAGCACCTCGACTTGAAAGAATATCAGAAGATCTGAAGATGGGGGCGCCCAGTGGCGCCCAGTCAGTAGAGCAAGCGCCCCATATACAGAGGCTATGTCCTCGCGCAGCCAACCCGGATTCGATTCCACCTGTAGTCCTTTGCTGCATGTCATTCCCCCTCTCTCTGCCCTTTTTCCTGTCTACTCTTCAGCTTGCCTGTATATAAAGGCACAAAAGCCCCCAAAAATATCTTTAAAAAAAAGAAAAGAAGATCTGAAGATGGCGCTGATGTCTGCCCTTGGCCTTTCCTGTGTGCAAGCCGAAGAATTTGGAGAAACTGCAACAAGTGGGTAAAATCAGCCAATCAGAGTCATTTCTCTCACCATCCAGTCACTGCTGATTCTACATGTTGAATTGGCCAAAAAGCCTCGGACAAGCCCTGAGCGCTGCCACCCCTGCTGTTCACACCACACTGACCAGAGCCAAGGACTCTCTCTGACAGACTGACAAGTCCCAACCCCCAACAGCAGAAGTAAACATGTTTACTGCCCGGTACAACACACTGTTTTGGTCTCTAAGCTAATTTCCCTCTTTGTGAGAAATGTACCAGGCATGAGTTATTATAAACTCAGTTGTTTGAATTACGTTAGGGCTTAAAGCTGTGAATGATTAAGTGTATGGCTTCTTTTGAGTGACAGCAGCTGCTGGCTGTCTGCAAGGCATCACACAGTCTTTGTTATCAATGTTTATCCTCTTGAGATCCACCCTCTCACACAAGTATGGGCTCTTCTCGTATCAGATATCAGATTGTTGTTACCACGCCAATCAAAGAGGAATCAGGGACTCTTGTCTGTTTGTAGCTGCATTTGAAGTGTTCATCCCTCTTTATGTGCGTGTGTGTGCGTGTATGCGTGTGTGTTTGTGTGGGTAGATGGACATCTGTAAGTGAAGTCAATTGAGACAAAGAGGCAAAGTGAGCACATTGTTGTGTGTACATCCAAGTATTTATTCACACACCTTTCTTCCACTCTGCCTCCCTCCTTTTACTATTCTTATCTCCCTGTTTCTGCCTGTAAGCAGTGCCACTAAGTTAAAACGAATGTGCAAACGCCTACCATCACTGGTTAGTATATGATCTTGCAATAATTCTGCGTAATGTGTGAACTACGTGCTGTTGCATTTAGACCTGATTATGCATACTCACAGCTGCATAATGTGCACAAACAAAAACACGTGAATATATGTTTTTCCCCTCTTGTCTCAGGGTGGGTCAAACATTTATTCTGACCTGTTGACTCATTACAAAGGCTGAGTGATCTATATCGTTGATTGATTTTTGTTGCAAATGGGAACAGACTTCAGGTTTCAGCCGAGGTGGCATTACAGCAGATCTGGGAACTAAGGATGTGAATGTGACTGATGTCAGCATGAAGTTTCTATGCATTTTAAAGTTCAAAAACTTAATACAAGTAGGAGCAAATATAAAACTACTGAGGCTTAGGAGAAAAAGAAAAGGCCCACCTACAAAACTCCCACTGTCGGTCACAGTAAATTGTCGTTGATTGTCTTTTCATTGTCCTCTTGACACAGCTCAGAGCTGAACCAGGACAGATGTAAAGCCGACCACTAGGGAGGTGCAGAGATGTCTTTACACAGGGGAACTGATCACAGAACAGTCATTATCAGAAGCTGTAGGAGGTGACAAGGTCAGGGGAAGATGTGCTCTCCTCGGCTGACTGTCTGAAATACAATAAGCAAGCTGCAGGGAAGGGTGTAACGGACTTGTTTTTCCCTGGACACACTTTGTTAACATCTTTTGTCATTACAAAAATCGGTAATGATAAATTTAGTGAATTATAATTCTGTTATATAACTCATATGGCTTAGGGATCTGCTCATGTCTTTGTATTAACTCTCACAGGAAAACCAGACCTTGACCTTAGTTCAGTTAAGATGACTTCTAAAACTCTAAAAGTTTCTACCTTTAAAAGATGCACTTTAACACTCTTGAAGTTCATACTTGAAAGGATATTAACTAAAAAAAAAAATCACACATTGCATTTCAATAGTAATTTTGAGCAATAGTACACTAAAATATTTGACCCTGAAAGGTTAAAAATCTCAATCTGGTATAAAATCTGTGCAACGTTACTGTATTGTATTCACTTCTGCTTCTTTTTTTTTTGTGCATACACAGAGACACACAGAGACACACTAATTGTTTTTTTTTCCTTGCTGACAAATGTGGCATTTAGCAGAAATGTTACTGCAAGGGTGGGGAGTGGATGGTGCTGTAGTCCTGCAGCTTTCTCAGTGATCTTGATGAAGGAATACAAAGGCTGAAGTACAGTATGCCTGTATGTGTGTGTATTATGTGAGCACCAGATGTCGGATGAATTTATATACTTTAATATGATTGCGACAGGACTGTACATCCTCACAGATATGACTTTGCATTAGAAAATGACTTAACTGGGGTGTTGCTCTCGGTCCTAAAGAGAAGTAGATATTTTATATTATGGTAAGGTCACATGAGGCCAAGAGTGAGATATGTATGAGTTAAATAAAATGCTTCCACAAATGCATGCTTATATGTATTAAGATTCAAATACCAAGCACACACCTACACGCACACCACTACACACATGCAGGTTTGCCAATTTTCCACAGGACTCATTCCATAAAGTGAATATTGAATTACCCGTGATGTTCCAGCAGGAGGGTTTCATAGACAGAAAATGTAGAGCATGGGTCCAAGTGTATTGGATGAGAGCAGGCGGTGCTCTGTGGTCTGCTGTGGTTGTAATAGCCTCATTATTCATCGGTGTGCTCTGCTTATACACTTAGCAAAGCCAAAAGGAGTAAAACCAGAACCTATTATACACACAGGCACAAGCACACATACAGTAAAAATTTTATACACATATTTTTGTACATATCCTACAGTGCCATTCAGATACTACCCCCTTATTCTTTGCCAAAATCAACTGATTTTTTGGCCACTTGGTGGCAACAGAACCATCTTTCGAGTCAATGTAGCAAACTTGGTTGCTATTAGTTGCTAATTTACACATCCAGCGGTTAAAGTGCAACATAGTCAGTCTTTGAAGTCGTTTTTGTGGCCATCAATGAAGTTGCAGGAAAAATAGCAAAACATCAAACTTAAACTCGGGGGCACTGTAGAATGAGGTGATGATTCTCCAGGGGTCCAAGAAAAAAAGTTAATTGAAGCTGATTATAGCAAAAACCTTAGCAGAAAAAAAGAGAAGAATAGAAAACATAAAACAAAAACAAACAAACAAAAAATTGAACTGGAAACAATTTGGGGAAACACTTCTTGCTTTGCTCAAAGGAGACATAATCCTAATTAACACATCATAGCTCGCTTTTCAAACCCCATAAAATAAAATAAAAGAAAGAAAGTGTGACACAACAATTTATTATTTCACACGGGGTTATGTGTCGGACAATTTCTTGGCCAGATCTTTTTGTCAGTGTGAGGATGCCAGGCAACCAGCTGAGATCCAGGGAAGCTACTGTGCCCAGCTTAGTAACAGACTGTGTCAGAAATCACTGTTACTCATTTACTCATTTTACTCATTTGTTCGTAACAGACACTTGTGAGTGAGATTTTGGACACATTTTAATCATCAACATTTTGACTAATCGGCAAAGTAATTTTTAATTGTAACTTTTAAACCTTGAAAACATAATGCAGTGTAATGCTGATTTGTCGGGAAAAAGGTGACATACAGGCCATGGACACAAGTTTTTAAAACTCAGTAAAGAGAAAATAGTTTCATTGGGAACCTATCTTCTAGGACACCTGAACTTTACCCAGTTTTAATCTAATGAGCAGATCTTCTTATCAAACTCTTGACAAACAACAGATGTCTTTTTTCATGATGTAAGGTGGACATATTTCCTAAAATGTCTAATTACCCCTGGGATTGAAAAGTAATACCTAACTGCAAACATGTTATTATTTTGAAGCCTTACACTCAAATTGGCTTTCAGTAGAATGTATACACATACACACACTTGCACAAACAGATCTGTTCCCATTGATATATTATAAGCTGTTTGGGAATAGCACTATATGAAGGGTTGCGTGAAATAAGGCCTGTTGGCGAGAAGCCTTTGTTTGCCTGTGATCAGGGGAAATAATACAAGGACAGCTTTCGGGGTAAAAGTAAGCCCAAGCTGTAATTAATCCATTTGTCAGCTGAGTGATCTCTCTGTGTGAAAGTCATAAGCCTCTTGTCTCTGTGACTTTGATATTCACAAGTTAATTTCCATGGTAACACTGCAGGCTGCTGTGACTGTGAGTGCTGGTGGTATCGCTAAATGAGATGTAGACTAAAACAGATTGTTGACTCATACAAGCAAAACTTTGAACCTTCAGATACTCTTTTTTTTTTGGTTGGATTTAATCAACTGTTGTTGTGATGGATGCTTTAATTTACACTGTTGGTGGAGCATTTTTTCTCCACTTGGCCTTGTACAAAAGTGAATTGCGCTAAGAAAATATCTGCAACTGTTGCATTTTTTATGTGCAGATGGAGCAACCAATATGGATTTAACACAGCATAATGCTTCTGAAGTCTCAAAAAGTGCATATTTTTGTGCTTGTGTTACATTTTTAGTCGTCTTAAGCAACTGTCAGGTGGGAGATTTTTTTCTTTGCATCCTCCAAGCACATTTTTCTCAGCAGAAGTTTAACACTGGTACAAAATAATGTTTACAAAGCAGCTATGTGTGTTTTATTCTGAAAGGAAAATGAGAAAACAAGACATTTGTGTTTGAAACCAAAAGAAAAAGGACTTTTAATTTCTGTTTTAAATTTACTAAAAACATCTTGATGTGGGGTCATATCATCTCCTTTCACTTAAACTGTCTTGTGCATACTTATGTTGCTTGATCCAGAATGCTGAAGGAAGAGCATAGAGGTACTTTTGGTCTACAGAAAAAAATACTTAATAGAAACAGTTGAAAGGAGACAGAACACGATCCATTGCCTCTGGTGTCGACAACAACCACACAGTCCTTAGTTAAATCTAATGGGTTGCATTGATGGGGCACATTCAAGTAGCAGTGTGAATAGTGAATTATGATGTAGAAAGTCTGTATGGTATCTTCACAAGGTTGACAGCAAAGCAGAGTGGTTTGTAATATACAGTTACAGAAAAGTGATCACACATCATGCTGGTGCCTTTCCAGGGAATAAGACTGCAGCAATTTTTCATGTAGTGTTGAGTTTCTTTCTATACGCATCTTTAGACTGTAAGACTTTCACATACTTTGGCCTTTGCTGCTGAGACAGTTCACAAGATAACAAGAGGTTACTCACCAGGAAACATAAAGATGTCCTTCCAGAGTTTTAACAAGCTCCCAAAGCAAGTGTTGTTCTGGTCAGAACAGTCTGGTCAGAGCTGTGCTCTGACTACTGCCTGAATTAAATCACTTTTGTGCAGGTCACCTCTTTTTTCTGCCGCTGTTCATGTTAGGATCAAAAGAAATCGACTTGTCCCATGAAAGAGAGGGCTTATATTGTCACAGGCAGTGAACCTATGAGTTGCTCTTGAAGAAACCTGATGGTTTTGTCATTGTTGTCTTGACCTTATTCAGTGTATAGACGGTCGGAGCAGAGCAGCTCAGCTAATTAACACTCTAAAAGGGACTTAATCAGATGCCAAGTGCACTAATAAAAATGAAAGTCACTGGGAAAAAGGCAGCGTCCGCAGGGGGAAGGGGAGAGATATTTGAAGAAGCGCATGTGTGCATGCATGTGTGTTTGAGTGTGTGTGAAAAGGACTGAGTCCAGACGATGATTTCCTCAGCCAAAGTAAGGTAGAGAATGTCTGTATGGACAAATACCATGACACTGGTGAAGCTGTAGAGAGCTCCACAAAGTTGCATGATCTCTGTTTGTCAGAACATTGGTTCAGTTCATGCTCAACTGGGCAAACAGCAGCAGGAAATGGGAAAAAAAAATTTTTTTTAGAAGATTCTGGCATTTCGATCAAGAGAAATAAGAGATTATTGTAACAGATAATATTTAATAATTCAGTCTTGTCATAAAGTGTTTGTGTCTGAATACAGAGATTTTGTATTTGACAGGTGTTGGCCTTGAGTACAAGCAGGATAAATCCCTCATGGAGACCGGACACTTGGTGGTGGGGGCTGATGAACCTGCTGAGATTGAAAGGCTGATGAAAAGATGAAGCTGATTGCTGGTGATGGGGAGGTGGAGGGGTGCAGCCAACAGCGGCATGAGGGAACTAGAGGCAGACAGAGGATCATATTTAATAACAGATAACAGAAAGTTGATGGGCTGACAATGTATGCGTTTTGCTGTGCTGCTGGACAGATGTGACCAGCTGATGAGAGCAGCTGTTATCTCAATTGAAAGCCCCAGATGAAGACAGTGAGGAAATGCAAGTGGGCATGAGAGGAGTGAATGGCAGAGAAAGTG
Organism: Naso thynnoides; assembly: GCA_029783665.1. Lineage (NCBI taxonomy): Eukaryota > Metazoa > Chordata > Actinopteri > Acanthuriformes > Acanthuridae > Naso > Naso thynnoides. The sequence goes on from JAQLOL010000001.1 coordinate 8,078,771, forward strand.
CAAAAGGAGTCGTCTTCTAGAAGGAACTTTCACTAGAGCCTCATATTAAAAGTGGTTACACTAGATGCACTTATGGATAGTAAGTATCTTATCCACCGTAGATGATGATCAGCTAGCTGTCTGTTTGGGGAAGCAGCTTGATGCACCGGCAGGAAGCAGAGCAGAGTATGGCTGTAAACGGCACCGACAGCAACACATCTAGTACAAATGTCCCTTTACATGTGCACTACATTTTAAAAATTTTTTGGAGGTTTACATTATGGATGGGCTTGATGCATCATGAGGTTGTGTTGCGTAGTGCTTTTACGTTAATGTGCGCGGCACATCCTTTTTGTTTGAGTTAAACAGTTGAACTTAGCTGCCTTGTCTAAGAAGATTGTTGTTGAACTATAAATTCCTCACGAAATGAGGATTTAATTGAAGAAAAACAAGCTGTATTTTGTATTTTCTGCCAATTTTAATCTAAAGAAATCATGATTAACTGATAATTGATTGTTAATTTTCGCTTTTATCAATCAAAGAAATTTCTTCAAATGCCCATCCCTGCCTTACATTGCCATCAGACAGCTGTTTCCTTTGGAAATACAATCCCTCAACCACAAAACTTCCGTATTCCTAGCTGCAGCCGTACTTGTGGTAGTCCAAATAAAAAACAAGTATTTGACAACAATGTAAAGTGATAAAAATGTTAAAACTACCGTAATGTACACATAATATACATATACATACACTATATACTTTAGGTGGATGGTCTTGTTGGTGGCTAAAAGACATGCAGCTGTTGGTACCATTTACAGCCATACTGTGCTCTGATGCTCTGTTGCCAGCCGGTGTCTCCTGCTCCATCTTCATACAGAGGGCGAAGTAACCATTATATACTGCAGTTCAGACACCGACTAAGCATAAGTGCCTCAGACAACAAAAGAAAAAGAAAACCCTTACTATTTCTTTAAAATATATTTTAGGGTTTCAAAAGAAAACTATATCATAAGAAACTATACTATATCAAATGAAAACTATTGTATTTAATTTGGCTTTTAGCTATTAAGGCAATAGGCATTATCACTTTGTATTTGAATCCTACTTTGACCAATTTAAATGGAATGGAAAGCAGGCAGTAAACGTACAAGGTTGTTGTAGCTTGAAGCCGTGCTCAGAAATGCATCTTATCCCAAGAGAAATGGCCATTCATTTAGAGACAATGACCTTAGTAATGGCTGAATTTTCCAGATGAGTTGGGAAAGAAACCAAGGAGAATGAGTTGATGATAATGGAAGAGTCCAAAAGAGAGCCAGAGAAACTGAGAGTGAAATAAAACGTTGAGGTGTATTAACTGTATTATGGCTCGCTGCCTGTAAGAATTCAAGACAAACCAGAAAATTCTTGATGTGCATATGAACATCTCTCTCCCTAGTAACCACACCTCATTTTGTATGAGGCAACAACATGCAACTTTTTCAATTGAAAATAACAGTTTTAAAATCATTTTAATGATAGAGTGATTTGTAACTAACTATTTGAAATTAAATACCTAAAATGTTGCTAGGGCGCCAGCTTGCACAGAAATTAATTCCTACAGAATGTTGCTTTAATTTTTACCAGAAATGGCTCGTAGAGTTGCGTGCATCTTTACGAAAAAAGTACAATGTGAATTAATAACATGTATTTAACTTTTTTTTTTAGCAAAACTCTTCATGTAAACACAGCAGTTTAGCAAAATTGTATTTTCTTATTGGTTGTCTCTAGGGCGTTTCACAACAAGTTAAAACCAGATGAGTTTTTTAATCTACGTCCATTTTAAAATCTGCTGTACATAACATACGATATTCTTTTACCTCCTCCTCCTCCTCCTTTCTCACCTCTCTTTTCTCTATCACCGCAATAAGTCCTGATCTCTTCCTTCTTCCTGCATTCTCCCTTTCTGCTTTTGCACCCCTCCCTATTCTCTGTATGTCCTTTTTGCTTCATCTCTGCTTCTTTCATGATTCCCTCATGTCTTATTCTCTTACAGCATCCTACCCCACCTCCTACCCACTGTCTTTGCTCTATTGTCTCCTTTCTCTGCTCATTCGTAGCTTTTCCTACCTGTTCAGACCTGGAATTAAGTCATTTTAAATGCTACTATTAAATGTTACTAAATTGTAATGATGAGATAAAGTCTATCAACTCGTTTTTTGATGTTACATGGTTATGACTGTGTTCGTATGCATGTGTATGTCAAACCAGTAACTAACCACAGTCAGGTTCCTCATGTCTCTGTGGTTATGACAATACATTAAAAAATATAAACATACACAATGAGAATCGAATAAAAAAATCTCTGTTCTTTTCAGGCGCAATATTAAAGAAATATTATATATTAACAATTCCTTAAGCATTTTTGAAAATGCTGTTAAATAGATAGTAGTGGTAATATAATGACAATCTGTTTGTCAATTTGGCATTAAGATTTTGGATTTTCTTGCCTCAACTTGCAACCAGCCTCTGTTTACTTAGCTGCACTGCTTTAGTGGGAGAGGACTATGGAAGAGAGAGGTGAGCCATTTAAATGTTAAGATTTTTCACCAAAGTTTGTGCTGGTTTCTAAATTATAGTTCACTGTGCAGCATCAGGAAAAAAAAAGGGTGCGTCTGATGAATGGCTCAAGCTACATGATTAAAAAATGTTTTTCAAATTTACAATACGTAACCACAATTTTGGCTTTTCCCTTTCCAGCAGTTGCAATTAACAATCAGATCTTAAAGGAAGTATTATGAAGCAAAATCCTTGTAGACTTTAAAACATACATGTATTAATACTTAAACTGCAATGCACGGCGTCAGCCATTTGGCCACAGTGTAACTCCTGTGCTTGTTTATTCACTACCAGTCACAGGTAATGCATATTTATTGTCATCAGTGGTCTTGCCTCATCCAGCATGTGCAGCTTGTGAGAGTAAATCTTCTTCCTCCCCTGGCTTGCATTCTACCTTGTCGTGGGTAACAAAAACACCTGTTTTTTACCGTGTGATTTATTTATGAGTTAAGTCTTTTAACTTTTTGCTTACATCCATTTCCCAGGGAGGGATGATGGCAGGGCTGATTAATTGTAGGTTGCCATGCACAGCAGTCCAACACACACACACACACACACACACACACACACACACACACACACACACACACACACACACCTCATTCAGGACATTTGCATAGACACTTGCTCTCACATGTATGCATGCCTATGACTATATTACCTAAGGGACACACATACACAAAAAACATGTAATGGCTAAGGTCACTGTTGCTTCAACCATCTTCCAAGAGAGCAGACTTTCCTCACAGGAACTGGCATATGTGAATGTTTAAATACAACAGTTTTCATGGAACTCGTTCCTCTACTGAGACCATTTGTCTATGTCTCTTTGTGTGTTCGTGTGTGTGTGTGAGTCTTTGCATGTTAGCATTGACATTATGCATATACCAAGGTTGCTGGAATATAGATCTAAATTAGAGTCTAACTGATATATCAGTATCAGCATATTTTTTCTATGAATTTAACATTATGTAGTCATGTAGTTTGTCCATCAGAGGGCGGTCCACTATTTAACTGGTAATAAGTGAAGTGTGTACTGTTCAGTGCTCTGATGTTTGGAGTAAAGTTTGTTAGAAATCCTACCTCCATTACGTATCTTAGTCACACGTATTTGATAATCACATTCAAAATATTCTACATTGAGTATTGGCAGATATATTGGATAGTGGAATTATCTCACTCCCTAAAAACTGGTATCGGGATTGGCCCCAAAAATCCCATATAGGTTGGGTCCTAATCTAAATGTGTTCTTAATCTGTGTTATCTGATGTGTTGAATCATGGTGTATGTAAAGTGTGATATATGTCATCGTCATATTGTGGCAGTGTACACAATGTATAGAACATCATACTATCAGTCACAATAAAGTTTTAAGAAACAACTTCTGACATTAATGAAATATAAAACCATTTCTGAACGGAATGTCCATTATGCTTTTTGTATCAACTCTAAAACCACCAAGATTAAAACTTTTTTTAAATTTATGTGGTGAAAAGGCTTTTTTGGACATAGACTACATTAAAAGGTAAAATGGTAAATGGACTCCATTTGTATAGCTCTTCTCAAGTCTGTCGACCCTTCAAAGCACTTTTACACTACAAGTCAGCAGTCACTCATCCAGTCACACATTCATACGGTAATGGAAGGGGCTTCTATGGGGTCTAAGTGCCAACCTGCTTATCAAGAGCACATACACATTCACACACTCATGGAAGAGCTTTCAGGAGCAATTTTTGGAGCAATTCAAGGACATTTTGACGTGTTGACTGGAGGAGCTGGGGATTGAACCAGTGACCTTATGATAAGTGTATGACCTGCTCTTCCATACTTTCTTAGAGTACAACAACACAGAATGCAGGTTCAAATGTGCTGTCCACTCTGCAACCCTGAAGCTATACTGCAGCACATGGAAATAGCGAAGGATGATGTTTAAATTTGATTTCTTAATGTATTAATTATTGGTAGGCTAAAATTTTAAGAAAAAGTCACCAGTTTAGTCCTAGTCGAGGTTCTAATGGGTGAGTAAATCACCCCAAACCAACCAAGGGGGAGAGATGTGAAGTTGGCAGAAACAACTTGCTTAGGTTTAGGTTTGATACTTCAAATTAAAATAAGTACTTAAATAAGGTTATTTCTGATGCAGTTAAAAATAAAGACTGTTAGAGAGTGATATTTTGTTAGCATTCCCTAACTTCCTCTTTGTCTCTTGATTTGGAAACCTGCTGAAATGACTGACGCTATCAGTCATGTTGGGAGAACAGTCTCAGAGATCAGAATTGATCGACCTGGTTCTGCTGGGCAACTTCCAGGTGCGCATGTGTATAAACACTGTCAGTGCGAGTGCTGGGTATTTTGGTAGAAAACACCTTTGATCTCAGTGAGACTTTCTTGATAAATTAAGGTTAAGAAAACTATCTTCTGGGGATGCCCGGTGGCTCAGTCAGTAGAGCAGGCGCCCCATATACATGCTATGTCCTGGCCGCAGCGGACCCGGGTTCGGTTCCACCTGTGGCACTTTGCTGCATGTTATTCCCCCTCTCTCTCCCCTGTTTCCTGTCCAAGAAATAAAGGCACAAAAAGCAAAAAAAAAAAAAAAAAGAAAAAAAACTATCTTCTGCACACTGCCATTGAAGATTGTGCTGCTATACCTGACATAAAAGACACTGACAATAAATCTCTTGAACTGTTTCTAAGAAGTTCACATTACCTCAATTGGATTAATATTTTCTAACATTCATCTAAGACAGAACTTAATGAGCATTAAATGCCTTAAATTGGTGCTTCACCGAACTGAGGAGTCATACAGAAACTTGTCAGTCCAGTGTCAGAGCTCACAGAGTGTTTGGTTTCATTAGAGACAAATACATTAATGAAACCTTGTTGTACTTGTGTTAGTTTAGCTCAGTACTGTTTACATCCCATGTAAGAATTACACAAACAAAGAGCTTCACCTCAGTTCTAATACATATGCATGAAAACATCAAGTATTGGAGTGCAAGCCAACACAAACACACACAGAAAGTCCTCTCACTGAACTCTAAGTGCAACAGTAAATACACACATTAAGAATGTACACACACACACTCATAGGTCCTCTGGATGTGCTCTAACTGTGAGTGCAGGTGAACTCAAATCTCTTCCTTCAGGTTCCCTTTGGAATTTCATTACCTGTACTTATCGATCCTGTTATATACACTAGGCCAAGCAGCTGCTAAATTATTCAGTCTGGTTAAATAGGGCTGTTCCATTATTCAGAAGTGTGGCACAGTGTAATTAATATTGTAGAGATATGTGACAGGCCGGGTGGCATTTCACTCAGTGACAGAACATCGCTCGCTCTCCACTTATGCTGTTTCTACTTCCCCCTGTCTTTCATCCTCTTTCTCATGCCTTCTTCTCTTTCTCCTTTCCTCAAGATTTTCGTCTTATTCTGTTTCTCTGTTACAGTTTAAATGTATTTCCTCTTTCTGATTCCTTTCTTTCTTGACTTTGTTTTCTTTCACTCTCCTCATTTTGCTCTTTCAATCTGTTTTTTCTTCTCTGGAACTTTATCTCAATCTCTTCTTCCTCCTCCACTCCTCTAGTCCTCTAATGGTTGAGTTAAAAGTTGGTCGTGAGACTCAAACAGGATCTGGGGAATTTGTCAACGTGTTGTGTGTGTGCGTGCATGCGTTCAAATTATAAAGTGTCTTGTCTTTTTATTGTGACAGATATTTTTCAGCTTTTTCTACAATGACCTATATTGTGCTTCCATTGCGAAGATGTGACAGAAAATCCAAAATAATAAATCCCCGGCTTTGCTGTACATACAGTATATGTGAAAAGCAAAGGAAAAGCTCTGTTTCTGCCGCATCTTGTACTCATGACAGCATCCTTGAGTAAGCCATAGGCTAAAATTGTTTGCAGGCTTTAGAATAATGGGTGTGTGGTAATGGCCATTATAGAAATGCTTCACCCTACTCAGTCTGTCCTCATCGCTACTGTTGATGTTTTGCAAAAATAGAACTGAAATATACTGAATTACATCTATCTTTGCCATTCCAAACATTGTCAAATTGATATAGGTGTAAAGGTTGACTGACTGCAACATCACAACAATAAGAACAGCACATTTCCAACAGTTTCTAAGTTTTCTTGCAGTTCTGTTAAATGGGACCTCGGCTCGCCCTAAGACATTACGTAATCCTGATCAAATTTATAAATTTCTAAACTGTTTCACATGATTTTATGATATGCTAAATAAAATTATTTCAAACAACTTTAGGGTAATTTTTCTTTTTGTGATGCCTCTTAAAACCTGATCATAACATAGCAAAATTAAGTCATGCATCTAAAAAATTTGGCTCAAGGTCAATAACATGGCTACAATTCAGTAGTTGACTCTGGTTCTCAGGATTCTACATAATTTCATTCAATCAAGAATTTTATGAGAGGGGAAAACACTCCAAGTGAACTCACTTACTAATAAACTCACTATCCATCAGCTCATCAACCCACTTGCTAATGGGGAAATACATTAATTCAAAAGATACATTCAAACCAGACGTGTCCAAAGTCTGGCCGGGGGGCCAGTCATGACTCGAGGTCAGATTTTATGCAGCTCACAACCTATGTCTTGAAATGTATTATTTATGACCCGCCAGCACTGTCAAACAGAATTAATAAATCATGCAGTTTCAAAATGTAATTTCTCTTTTCACGTCATGGTGGCAGCACCACTCTGTAACTTCACCTGGCTGTGTGACCCATGCTGTAACTCCTACCAGCTAATTTCTTTCATGGCGACTGTAGATAGCAAAAGGAAAGTTGATGCTGAGGGCTGCCGCTTCCAGAAAAAATGGAAATTACTATATTTTTTTCCACTAAAAACCAAAATAATTGTGATTGCCTGATTTGTCAAGAGACTGTTGCTGTGTTTAATCAATTCAATTTAATTAAACATTACCAGACAAAACATACTAATGCATACGACAAGCTATCAGGGAGCGAGTGCAAGCAAACCATGAATTGCTGCACACGGAAAACCTTTTACAGAGGGTGAGTCTATCAAAGGAAAATGTTGGAGATCATTTGTCCCGGGAAGAAGCGAGCGTTTGCTAATGTTAGCCTGGCTTGTAAGGAACAACAGTTGTCTCACTAAATAAAACTGTTACCAAACAGTGCATTTGTATATAATTTAAATGGTTAAAAAAATGTCAAGAGGGACCTTTGGCCCTTGTGCATTTTCACATTATCAGATTTGTCCCTCTCTGAAAAAAGTTTGGACTACCCTGCTCTATTTCAAGGCTTAAATTATGCTAATTAAGGGCATATCTGTTTTAAGTAAAGTCATTTTTCAACTATCTACTAGGTGTCACACAGTCATTGGTAGCAATGCCTGTCCTGTTCAGCTTTACCCTCTCATCCAAATATGGTAACTTCTGGCTTTAAAAAACCAAGATGGCGACATCCATAATGCCAAACTTGAGGCTTTACAAACAATGGATGACATCACAGATGCTTAATCAACCATTTAACATAGTGTCTATATGCACTTTTCTCAAAACTTTTTTTTTTTTTTTTAAGCCACATGTCTTTTGTGGAGCAGTTTATATTCTGACAGAGGAGGTTAAATAAAAGCGAATAGCACAACACAGACAAGCTGCAATAACTTCCTTTATTTGTGATTTTCTAGCTTACAGTTGACTTTCCTTTAGTCAACAGTGCAACTTTGTAGGTCAGTTTCTCAACAGTTGAAGCCAGTAGAAAAAAAATCATCTGGATTTACTTCACCCATTAATGAATTTGATCACTGTGGTGTTCTCACGAGAATGAATTCCACTAAACCGAATTTCAGGCCTTCAGTCACCTTATAGGTTGGCAACAAGTCTGCAGGTGTGTTGTAGAGTAGCCTACTGTCCCACACACATGCATTCATGCACACACTCATGCATGCACACATACACACACATGCACGCTGGCACACACATGCTGTCACTCACAGCACTGAGATTCATCGGAAAGCCGTCTTTGCACTGTCCTCTTCTGCTTCATGCAGCCAATTAGGAGCCATCTCCTCCTGCTCTCATCAACGCTCCTCCTCCACTCTTGTCAAAGTTCTTTGACAAAACAGGGAAGAGGAGACTTCAAAAGACTTTGTTGTCTGTTTTTCCCCACTTCTCTCTTTCTGAAGCCCAGAGTGAAACTACAGAGGTGCTGAAATGACAACACAGAGAGCTCAAAGGGCCTGATGCTTAGCGTGTGTGTGTGTGTGTGTGTGTGTGGTGGTGGTGGTGACTTGGAAAAGCTCCTGCCTCAATAAAAACCATAACAGCCAGATTGGTGGTAATAGGATTAATGTGTCCCCTCAT
>JAQLOL010000001.1:8098319-8120111 GCA_029783665.1 Naso thynnoides
GGGGGGGGGGTAGAGAGAAACGTGTGACTAGTATTCTCTTTGTGAGATCTTCATTGACAAAGCTTGTCGTATCCGATATACGCTGCGTTGAAACTGACAGGCAGAGAAATGGGAGAGAAGAGAAGGCGTAGGTGGTTTATTTCACGCCAGCTTACAACCTTGTTTGGGTTTCATGAGCACAACTTACAAGTTTACATTTAACCACTTTGTGCACTTTTTAAATTTATTTTTGGTATCTGCTAATCTTCACAAGACCAAGTTGGATGAAAAGGAAAAAGCATCAGAAACAGACTTCTTTGAGCTAAATACACTGGATTTGAACTTAAGCTCTAGTCCTCAGAAAGAAATGTCGTTACTTTTAAAGGTGCACTAAGTAAGATTTTGATAGCATTTTGGTTATGTTGTTTTGATGGACAAAATGCTTTTTTGTTCTTTTTTGCTCTAAAAAACAACACCAATATATATGAATTTAAAGTACATTTAAAAGTTATGATACTTGGTTTATGGGCCTGAAAATTTGCATAGTGCCCTTTTAAGTTGTTATATTCTTGGAAGTCATAGCTAGGGCCCGACAAATTTAGGATTTTTGGGGCCGATACCAATACCAATTATTGAACTGAGAGATTTCCAATATCCGATGCATATTGGTTGATATTATACATATATAATATCCGCTGTATGTTGTTATCAAGTGCTTGTGACAAAGACGTAATGGTGGCAGTATATCTTACATCTTAAAAACTTCAGTGCACTGAACTATGAACACTTAACTTTTTAGTTATTAAATAATGAGCAAGCTATCTAATTACACTATTTTAAGTCACTAGTCCAAGCATTTTTCCAGCCTTTAAAACAGTTTATCAGTGCATATTTTGTGAACCATATGCCGATACCAATATATCTGCAACAGCCCAAAATCAGCCGATAATATTGGCAAACTGATATATCGGCCAGGCCCTTGTCATAACAAATTTAAAGTCATGATGATGGACAAATAATGGTGTCCTTCACTCACCTGTTGCTGTTGTTGTAAAATCATTGTTAAAGCTTGTTTTTTGAAGCCCCACTGAAATATGAATGTCAATGATAATGAGGGCTGAGTTATACTAACTGAATGTCTATTGACTAAAAAGTGATGCAGCCTGCAAATGGGTCAAACAGAGCATAGGGATTAGATTAAATGTACATGTAAAGATGTTGTTAAAATATTTATCAGAATCATCTTGAGGAGCAAATGAATACTGCTGGATACTGCGGCAGCTGTTGAAATAAATAAAGTGAAGAAAACAAATTACTTCCATTTTGAAACTGAATAACAATGCGCAGTTAGTTTCAACAGCACATATTGATGTTTTGATTAGAGTGTAAAGTGTTTCAACAAAGTCATGCGCACAGACAAATCCAAACACACACACACAAGCACACACAAGGACACACACACACACACACACACACACACACACAAGCACACACACACCACTCTGAGTGGAGTTGGGCTTCTAAAAACAACAGTAGCTTTCTGCCCGAGGGCTGGTAAACACATCATGGCTTCCTGCAGATTCCTTGAACGAATTAAGTACAAAGTTACCATTATCACATGTATTATTCTCTGGGTTTGGCTGTTTTGACTTAGATTTTTTAAAAAGTCTTTCATTCTGATCCTTTTGTAATGTGTGATGGAGAGACCAGCTGGACAAAATATTCATCAAGCAAAATATTTTCCTTCTAGTCTTGAGCAAACAATGCACAGTAACCTCAATGTCACAATACCAGACCTGTCTCATACACAGACACGCACACACGCACGCACGCACGCACGCATACGTGCTCACACAGAATTTTATCACACACCATAACACTTTTTATCTCTGTATTTTAATTTAGCTGTGTACTTTTTTGCAAACACTTTTTAACAATATTCAAACAGACTTTGGGTATCTCCTAGTTTCATTTTGTCTCCTGTTGCTACAGTAACTTCCAGAGTAACACCAGTCAGAGAGAGAGAAAGTCAACAAATGTGACTAAACATAACAAAAATAAAACTTTAATAAATTAACACATCTGTGAACACTTCTGTCTGAGTCAGTCAGATAGATTTTCTCCTGCGATGGTGGCTGTTTAACAACAGAATTAACAAATATCATACATACTACTTTTCATTAAACTACGTCTTTTGTTTTTATTGTTTTGACTGAGAGGACTCTAGTGACAGTCACACGTGCATTTAAATCAAATTCCCAACTGCACAGCTAATATCCAGAGGTACAATAATACCTCTGATAGAGTCCAACCTATTGGTAAAGAAGACTAAAGTCCGATCCATGTATGTGAGCATCGTCCTGTGTGGTGGCTGTGCCCATACTCATAGAGTCTGGAATTACAGAACAATACTAATACTAACGTCCATTTATTTGATAACACTCGACAACCAATCATGCAGCTTCAACAAATCACAAACAGGGATGAGACACATTCATATGAGCACAAACATTCATGAAGATGAATCATGCAACTAATTATGGCAAATAAATGTCATCAGACCAAATTGCCTAATGGGCAAAATGTGTAAAGAGATTGAACAAATGCTAAATCAGTTTGTGTAATCTACTGATTATGCTTCACTTTTACTCCTCTCTCTGTTTTATTACTGTTTTTTCTGTTTGCACTCTGCGCTAAGCTTCCCTCAGGTGTTGCTTGGTGTTCATGTTTGTGCTTGTGTGTGTGTGTGAGTGTTTGTGTGTGTGAGAGAGAGAGAGAGAGATATTTATTCACGTACTACTCTTGCCTTATTATCTCCTCCTCGTGATCATTTAATCAATTCCTCTCAACATGCTAATTAGGTTATATCTATGTTTTTCATGTCTGTCTTGACCAAGCTCCTTCATCCTGTTTCTAGTACCACTTTTCAACAAACCAAGAACCCCAAATCAACGACATGTTATTTTTTTCATGCCTTAAACATCCCTCTCTCTTCACATTTTTTGAACAGCAATCACAGAATTTGAATACATGCTACATTTAAAAAAATCTAGATTTTGTGGGGATATGAACTAGGCCAGTGGTTCTCAGCTGGTGGGTTGCAACCCAAAAGTTGGTCGCGAGGCCATTTTGAGGGGGTTGCAGGTGTTTGTGTGTGAGAAAAACAGACAACAAACAAACCAGAAAAACTTAAGGGAGATAAAGCCAAACATTCATTTTTAAGTCTACACAGTTTCTAATGCACTTCTATTTCGAAGAACACTCCTTTTCCTTCTTGTCATAACAGCACATTTGTAAACATGGTGAAGTGCAATACGACACTGACTACATTAAATATGGGTTTTATTACATTGATGATAAAATATAGGGACTGAAACCTCAGTGTGTTGTGTGCAGCGAAGTGCTAGCACATGAGAGCGTGAAGTCGTCAAAACTGAAACTTGACTTAAACTAAACTAAACACTCCAGGAGTTTAAGGCAAAAGTGCCTAACATCTTCATGTTGAAAGCAAGAGCAGGCACTGCATGCATTTTACCGCATAGCTCACTTTATTACAAATTCCAAGAAGTCCTACACAATGCACAAGACATCATATTATCTGCAGCTATTACATGGTCAAAGAGGTGATGAATCAATTTGCTGCGATGAACTGAGGACAGTACCAGTGTCAAATGATACCATAACAAGGCGGACTAAAGAAATATCTGATAACATCAAACAACTGACCAGAGTAAAAATGAGTGATGGCCTTTTACAGGAAGTAAAAGTTATGTGCTGATCCTTCTTGGCCAGAAGCAACGACTATTTGGAATCTGGACTCCAGGAGCAAATTTTTTTGGAAAGGACAAATGTTAATGTTTAAAATAAAAGCTGTTTCATGTTAGTTTAGCAAAAGCATTAATACAATTAATGTTTGGTTAATAAAACATTAACTAATTGTAAACAATTAGTTCATTTGATATTTAATTAATAAAGTGAATTCTTTTTCCAACTTTATTTATTGGGGTTTGATAAAGTGAAAATTTATTGATACAACTAATGTGTGAAACAGAAACAAGTAGGTATAGTTAGTTGAAGTAAACTTGCATTTTGTTGATAAAACTGTGCATTGTCATATTGGTGTGGCCATTTCTAAAAAACAAAAACAAAACAAAACAAAAAATAACATATCCAGTACTGGAAGTAAAAAAAAAAAACAACATACAAATTTTTATCTTGATACAAAATGTATATAATGGTGCTTTCATTGCAAAAAGTTTCCGTATTTGTCAAACTCTGGCTAGGAGAAAATTACAATCAGTCTAAGCTGTGACACTTGTAATTTGATTCATAACAGAATGTTGTTGTGTCTCCATTTATTGTGAAGTTAAGTGAGTTTCAAGATGGCTAATGCCAGTTTTTCTTTTGTTTCTTCTTTTACCTTTGAGTACTCCTGGAAAAAAAGAAGGCAAAAGGGAGATTGAATTCAGACAAAGATGCTCCAAAACCAGATTCACACACGAAAAAGCAAAACAGCAAAGCAAAAAATAAATAATAAAATAAAATGGCAGCTTGCTTGTATTCATGCAGGCACAGTGTGGGTTTGGAAACCTCCCACCGAATTCAGCTCCAATTAAACTCATGTTTGGATGGATGACATGACACTGGTTTAAAGGAGGCTGTATCTATTTAGTGCTAAAATGAAAGATTAAGTAACTTTACAAAAATACACCAGAAAACTTTGTGACCCATTGGAGGATTTGCAGAAAAAATAACTCACAGAATTGGAAAAAAAGAGAAAAGTTGAAAATCTATCTGTTGATAAGAACATATAAGCAGGGGAACAGCAATTTACAGTCGATTGAAAGCACAGAAGAGGTTGTGGAAGGTTAGCCCTTTTATTTATAACCGCCATTTAACGGTCAAGGTCAAAGGTTAAATCAATGTTCCAAACGTGTTTTGATATCTAGAGCTCCAATCGAGCCAAAATGAAAGGGATGGGGTCATGACATCAACCATTTGATCTCCCTCCATCCTGTCTGCAGAGAAGAATCCTGATAAAAAATGATGCTGTCACAGGGCTATTTTTGATGTGTGTGTGTGTGTGATTAGTGTTTCTTTGGGTCAGATAAACACTTCCCTCTATTGCAGTTAATCGATAAAGTCTGACTTTTCTCTCGGGTACTTACTATTTGCAACTCTTATCTCCTTCTTTCCTTTTCTTTCCTTCTTGTCATGGCAGAGGGAAGGCCAACACATCTAAATGGTCTTTTGTGAATGAAGTGAATTGAGACCTGGCTCATCAGCATGCATGAGCGGCTCCTATAAAGTAACAACACATATCAATCATGCACCGTGTGACTTCGTGTTCGACAGAATTCATGACCTTTCTGTGGGATTCCTCCGGCAAGATACAGTATTACATACATAGTAACACTCCCACACAAACACACACACGAGGCAGACGTTGACATATGCATGTACGTACACTCACAACTCCGCAGTGGGCACATACACACACTTATGCATACACTCCGAACCACAACCACACACACACACTGTGCTCAACACTCTGTCAAGCTGTCACTGCGGTTTGACACCAGCTCGCTTGTCTCATCATTAGTTTTAGTGAGAGATGTCCTGTCCCCTCAACAAAAAACAAACATGGCAGGCAGCAATGAATCAATTAATCAGACGAGGCATTTGCCGATAGTTATGTTTCACTTACAACTAATATACATTGAATGATTCAGAAAGTTTCCAATACTGCAGGGACAACACTTTCAATCAGCATCCTCTGGAACGCTTTTGATCAATGAATCATCAGTTAGATGGATTGCTGTCAAAACAGCAGCTTTCTATGACTGATGATCTTCTACAATAACAGAGTTGATGGGCCTCTGAGTAGGACACAGAGCAAAATTTGTGTTACTTCTTCCTTCTCTCCTCACCCTTTCTGCTGCAGCCTTTAGCTTGACTTAGACAATTGATTTCTGTAGTTGTACGTAACCTGTGCTGCTGTGCATTATAGGCTTGTGTTATACAACAATTACGACAATTGCCCATTAGCCCCACCATCATTTTGCCTTTTTTAAAACATTGCCATTGGACGGGCAGATGATACAATTACATCCTGTTGCAGACTTCTCTAGCAGGATCTGTGCAGCAGCGAGGCCAGCAGCTGAGTTGCAGCACAAAGTTGGTGGAGACACAGTGACATTTTACTTCCGCGGTCATAAGACGAGAGTAAGGTGATTTGACCAACAAGACCATGGCGGAGGATTAGTTATCAAGTGAAACACAAAAAAGCACCTTCCTACTTCAGAAAATTCAAATGCTAATAGAGAACTTGATAACTTGAATGAAAGAGAGGGAGTTTGTTCCCTGTAGCCTGCAGCTCTTCATCTAACTGCTCCCTCTGGTTCCATTACTTTTACAGACATCATGAAACTATTCCCAGATGTAGTGTTATTAAAATTGATCTGCTGTCAACAAATGCTGAAAATGACCATTGTTTTGCTCCATGGACACGTTTTTGATGATCGATAGCGGTCAGCTAGCTAAGCTACCGAACTTGTTGTATTTCCAGTGACTAGCCTACTTCAAAATAAAAGTCAATTTGCATTTTGTAAGTTAAATGTTTTAATTTTGAAAATGCAGCTGTAATAAGTATTCAGTTGCATTAGCAGTAACATAACACTGCACTCTACACGCTAGCTGTGTTCAAAACTGTTTCCTATCCTGGAAATAGTGCACTATATACCATAGTGTGTTTGCCATTTTGTCGTAGTATTCAAATTCTCAGTAGCTAATTTCATTCACTATATAGTGCAAGATAAAGTACCCACAATGCACAGCAAATTTGAGTCTACATATGATGTACCCTACATTTTACTCCCATATACCACAAGACAATGTGGTTGTGTATTTCGGAAGAGAGGAAGAGGTAGCCAGAAGGCCTAAGGGTTTTGCTTATGTGGCTAGGTTTTGCTTATGGTACCAGCATGATAACTAGTCGAAGCTGCTTGGCGAATGAACCAAAGACATCTTATTAGACACCTGTGGCAAGTTTGCCCTCACCTCCATTCGTGCCTAGAAGCAAAAGATGTACCAAAAGTAGCAAAATATTCAGAGGAATTATGTTATAATAGCTGAAGCTAACTTAGTTGTTAGCTTGGAAGTGAACTAACGCGAGTTTGTGAACTAAACTGATAGTGGGCTTGACAGGTTGCAATCAGGACACAGGACCATAGTTGACAAAACTGAACATCCACATTATTTGAATTTAAAAAATTTATTGAGGATTTAACAATGAAATATATAGATAGATAGATAGATAGATAGATAGATAGATAGATAGATAGATAGATAGTTATATAAACCTACCAGAGGTACATGACTTCCAGTAAATGACAAGAATATATTACAATATTTTTCTTGGTAATTTAACTTCCCAGTTGAGTTTGACCCAGTTGAGTTTGACATTTTAAACCCATCTCCGTGGTTAGTATTAAAAAAAAAAAAAAAAAAAAAAAAAGGAATCTTTAATTTAAAGCACTCATGCCAAATACCTCCTTAAGCATGACAATCCTGCTACTTTACTTTCAGTTAATGGTAAAGTTTGAAAACTGTAATGATCTTTTTTGTGTTGCTAAGCAACAAAGGAGTGGATGCTGAAATCATGCACATGTGCAATTATGAGAAGGAGCATTCTATTTAACCAGAAAAAATAGAATGATAGATGATGATAAATGATAAAATAGACTCTTAAGTTGTTTTTTGTTTTGTTTTTTTGTCTTTTGATCTCTGTTGTGCATCCTGTGTGTAAGACTAAGGAATAGCGAATGTCTCTGCAGTGTAACAGGTTGAGCTCTCTTGCTTTGTTTTCATCATTCCTTTTGATTGCATTGCCCTGTTAAGGAGCTGCCGCCAATCCAGCCTCTTCTCCCTCTGGCGTAGCTGACAGTCTCTCGTCTTTGACCCACCAAATTTTGCCTGCTTCTTTTTCTGTCATGTAATTATTACCATTGAGGTCTATTCTCTGTTTTTACTTTCACCTTAAATGCTCCTTCCCATTGATCTGTTTTTAGCTGCCTTATCAAATCGCTTGTTACACGGATTTGCCTCTCTATCCCTACTTTACTTTCTCAGTCTCATTCTTCCAAAGTCTGTCTTTAACTCGACTTTTTTTTCTTTAACTTTACTTTTCTCCCTTTCTGGCTCTGTCTTGTCTTTTTTTTTTTTAGCTTCTTCCCTTTTCCTGTACTTTCCTGCTGTTTTTCGGTCTTCTTTTCCCTCTTTTCGCTTAGTCTCTCTCTCTTGCCTCTCTGTCTTCTTCCCCTCTCCCTTGCCTTTATTTCCTCCTCTTTCTCAGCCTTCCTTTTTGTAGTCGATCAGACAGCTGAAGCAGCCAAGCTGCCGGAGGCGAGAGCAGACAGAGGAGCCGCTCTGTCCGACCTCCCTCCCTCTCCTGAGAGGCAAACTAATGCCGACATGCCAATAAGCTGTAAGGAGACAATTATTCACCATTTATATCAGCTTTGCGTTCTTCCAAATTAGCTCAGCACACCTTTGGAACTTACTCCTGTTACCTCATGTAGTATTCTTTCATTGGTTTCATTTTCATTGATTCTTTGTAGAGGTTTGCACCAGAAAAACTGTAGCCTTGAGGTTAACGTTTTCTTGTTACTGGAAGATCATTGGTCAAAAGTTAGCTAACCTGGCAAATCTAAGGGAAGGGAACATAAATAAGACAAGATTCTTCATCCCACTGCGACTGCTATCAACATGCCCCTCAGCAACACACTTAACCCCCAACTGCACCAGTGGATCTGCTCGGTATCCAGCCTGTAAAGACTGTAATTATAGCAGGCAGTTCCCATGTGTGCATGTGCATAGCTGTATGAATCTGATGCTAAGTGCCTGCTGAGAAGTGCACTCTGACAACTAGCTTTCATTGAATGTGACATATTTACATTTTAATGGCAAAATTAAATCCGTTGAAGTCTCCCCTCTTCTCTAAGTTTAAGAGAAGCATTTCAAAAAACAGTTCTTATTTACCAATTTAAGTGTTTTTTTGTAAACTTTTTCAACATGATGCTGTGGATAAAGAGAGAGACACGGAGGTTAAGAGGATGGATAGAAAACAGATGCAGAGCAAGAAGCAAACAAATTAACAAGCAGACTTAAAAAGTAGAGATGTTGCAAATTTGGCACAGCATGTTGTGCTATGTGTATAGCTTCATTTGTGCATTCATACGTTTTGAGATTTACACTTTAGAGTTTTCTGCTTTGACAAATGTGTGAATAAAACATGTTGCTATGATGGAGAAGTAACGACTGTGATATGGTAAAGGACAGAGGTCTTTGGAGGTGGAACAATGGAATGAAGGGAGAAACAAGGAATGAATAGACCTTTTTACACAATGACTCTGCGTCAGTGTGGCATTGAAGGCTCACCCATTATCGGCTTTCTGTAAATTTACATAGAACCAAGCAGAGCATCTTTAAGCCGCTCCAGTCTGTCATTTTATACAGCGAGCTGGTGTTGCGGATTCAAAGGAGACATGACCATAGTAACGTTTTACAGTGTCAGCATTAGCTTCCTCTGTTAAGAAAAATGCTTGACATGCACCACAAACAGTTAAAGAAGTGATTACACTGTGTTAAAACGGTCAGTAAAAACTCTAACAATAATAATGTAACACAGTCATAAAAATCTAGTATAGGCCTACTTTTGTTGAATTCCTTCGAGCTTAATATGTCCTCTAAAAATGCCCGACATGTTCCACAAACAAGCTAGACTACGTGTTTACAGTGGGCAATTTTTGCCCCTTCCCAAAAAAAGACAATGAGTTTTTCATTCAGGTGTCCACAGTTCAGCAGTCTTGTCTCCATCGAACTTTTTTCCCCCTCTTTCCACAGCAGTGTGCTGACACCAAATAATTAAAGGGAAACCGTTCGTTGGCTCATTTCTTTATTTCTTTACCACATCTGAGTTTAACTCGACACTTAAGTTTTAAAGAACAGTTCGCACGGGAATAAAAATCTATATTTCTGTTATGGATTTTTCTAAATGTTTGTGCTATCATGTCCCATGTACACAGTGACACCCCTGCCACAACCAGTTAAAGAAGTCATAACACACCAAAGAGTAGAAACATTCTGACAAAATGTAAAACATTGTCATAAATGTCCATTCTGTGTTAATTCTGTTGAGTTCCTTTCAGTTTAAATTTCTCCTCTGTTAAGACAAATGCCTCTGACCCGGGATGCTGGCTTACCCATTCACACAAACACTAACTCGCCTCTGATGCAGCTTTGATGCTACCACCGGAGGTGTATCAGAGGCCTCCTGTAACTTTTATAAATATGGCGAGGTGGGGAAAAGGCACACTGAACCCACCTGGAAAAGGCTGTGTAAATGGAGCAATTGATAGACAGCTCTCCTGATGAGCTCCTGGAACACAAGCATGATGAAAAAAGTCTCATACTTTGCATTCACATACATATTTTTACAGTACACACACTGAAATTGACACACACAAACAGAGGAAGGCGTGAATGCAGAAGGCACTGAAGGTATCACACCATAAACACTTCATTTTTTTCTTATTCAAAATATACACTTTCAGAAAATTAGAACAAAAACAAAGCTGAGGAGAAATATTGAGCCAGCTGTTTTTACCTGTAAATTATAGTAAGCTCCACCTATGCAGTACATGCAGTAAGATCTTTAAAATGTTCAACTGTACAACTACAGCCAGGAGATGATGGTACAAGAATCTGGTCCACAGTTTTCATCTCTCCTTTCTTTACTGTTTCTTGAAAGTGAAGAAAAAAACAGCCCTCATCGAGTAAAGTGGAAATGTTATTAAAATGTAACAAATATAAGTGGACAGGCACACTCGCTGTGTCCCAGCACCTTAAGCTATTAGCAGTTCCAGCTTGTTTCATGAAGGAAAACATGCAGCGACAGTTTTCAGAGGCTTCTTTTAGTTTGACCTTGATTTTAGACTAGAGATTGTGCTCTGTTGTTGTGTCCGATCAAGTTGAATTTTAAGGTGAACAGGCCGCCCACTTCTTTCCTGTCTGTTCGATGATAACAGTTGTAGCGCAGAGTGAAAATTCGTTCTCCCTGTAAATCGATGCTAATCACATCACCGTGCTCTCCCATCCCCCACGCCTCTCCCTTGGGTTTCACACTTCTCTTTGGCCTTTTCCTCCTCACCCGCTGTTTCTCTTGCTCCATCTCTGTCTCTTCCCTCCTCCCTCCTGTCTCCCCTCATCAAAAGGGAGGTAAAGCCATCTGAGGCTACTTGCACGCAAGCCAGTCCTCCTCATGGGTCAGCACTGTGCAGACTGACTGTGCAGAGATGTCCCATCATGCATCTGTCACCCATTGTTTCTGCAGTCACAGCCTGTTGTTTTGTCGGAGTGGTAAAGCAGATCTGAATATGGAGCTATTTGCAGTATGTTTATATAGTTTAATATGATAATCTGACACAAGATTTTGTATTGCTTATGACAACAGCACATTTTTACCACACAGTAAATAGGCCTCAGGTGCTTCCTTTGTCTAAATCCCTGAGAAGACTCTAAGAAGTGAGAAATATGTTGATCATTGGTCATCAAACATCACAGTGCCAGACAAGTGAACCAATAATGGATTTAGAGCAACTAGACATGCTGCCTGAAAGGGAACAAAATCCAACAAAGTGATTGTTGATATAACCCAAGTGTACTACGAGACCATGAAATGGCACAGAATAGCATAATTCCAAATTAACACATCACATTGCTAATTTTCCCGTGCTTCACAAGCCCCTGCTCCTCCTTTTTTGAGCTTTTCTTTAATGTATCGCAATGCCAATGCTGTTGTCACGACAAGAGAGAGGTGTAGACAAATGATTCAAGGTGATGACAGGCTCTTCTTGCATCTCTTTTTCTTTTCATCCTAATGCTACAATTCACTACGCAATCATCGCACAATCCTACATGCCACAGAACTGATATCCTGCAGTCTGACACAAATTAAATTCAAGACTTCAATAAAACCATCTTGTTCTGTGTGACGTGCACTTTGCATTTAGGATAGTTGTTATTTTGCACTCCATGTAAAAAAAAACAAAACAAAAACAAAAACCTGCCCCAGAGTCAAGAATCAGGCTTTTGACCTTCTAATGAAACCAAAGATTCAATTTTCCAATAAATGCCTGCCTGTAGCATCAAACAACGGCACACTAGCAATCCATAGTGTTTCTAAAAGCTTTTTTTTTTTTTTAATGCAGATGTAGAGGTAATGTTATATCTTCATTTGAATCGTCAGCACTGGCACTAGTATTACATTCACACCCACAACAGAATGACCTTTTTTTTCTGCTACAGAAGTGTTCCTAAATATTTGATGTGGTTTCTTCTCCTTGGTGTTTGTGTGTGTGTGTACGTCTTTGTCTGCATGGCTACATGCCTGTCTCTGCATGTGTGTGTGTCCATGCATTCACTCACAGCTCCAGCCAACGCCCAGATCGTGCACTCAGGCGCAGCGTGTAACGTCAAGGATGATAACATCAGCGAGAGGATCTACACCATCAAAGAAGGAGACACATTAGTACTTCAGTGTCTTGTGAAAGGACACCCACGGCCACAGGTAAGCACTCAAACCACCTGCCGATGGATGGACTGATGGACTGCTTTACATGCACAGTATGGTGATGTTGATGTTGTTATCGTTCACTGACTGGGCAGGTAGGTTTAAGATTCTCTGTCAAGAAAACTTGGACAGTATTGTTTTGAGTGACTCTGAACACAAGCTGTAAGGAATTTTACATGCACTCTCTTCATACTTGCATACCTTCTGATCATGGCAACTGATGATTGGATTGTTGAAGCCTTTCCAGAAAAAAAAAGCCACATAGAATGGAACAGAATAATCATCATCAAGATGGCTGGTTAATTTGTTCCTGTAAGAATATTGATTTCTAGCTGATCAATCCCCTCCATGCTTTCATGCACACAATGCAATAGTACCCAGGCACCCTTCAGCCAATCAGAGTTGGACCTCCGTAACTGACATCTTGCTATGTTGTTATTGTAATGTATCAGACTCAAGCTAATATCTCTGTCTCCATTTTCTTTACTCAAATATAGCAAAGCTCAAGGTCTTATCAAGCTGTTGATGTTGTTATAATGCATGAACACCTCCTGAAATCTGGCAAAATCTTGCTTTGTTTACATGGTGTCCTGTTTTCACACAAGCACATTGAGGCAAAATGTGCCAGTGACTGAAAAGACTGCAGGCTGGGGTTGCACATTTTATGATTCTCAGTTGCAAAACATGGCCTGCCCTGGCTGATGATACATCTATGAACCATTAGTCATGCTTATATCGTCACTGTGCCTCTGTTCGTACTGAGTCACAGTCTCTGCCTTTATTCGCCTTACAGTGGTGCTGACTAAAAACATGCCGGGCTTCAGTGCTGTCAGCTAGACATTAATATCAGTTGACTTTTACCTGAGACCTCTGTGTTGTCAGTGACATATTTAATATTTGATTTAACATTATAAAAATTGTTTTGATGAATCAGTGCAAGAGTAGCTCAAGATTGAGAGAATATACTCATGAATTTAAGGTCATGAGTTAAACTCTCCAGAACAGCTGGGAGGTTAATTGTGCTCTGCCTGTTTCAAACAGTTGCTTACATTTTACATTCAATTTAAGGCTCACTGTGCAGGCTCACCATTGACTCTTTATCACAGGACTATAGTAATGCAGTCTTGGACACAAGGAGGATCATATGTTTAGATACACAATGCAATATGTGATAAATCAGTGTAAAAAAATTATTAACATTTCCATGTCAGTGCACCACTTAATATCCTTCTGTCCTTTTTAGCTGCACTTGAAATAAGTGAGGAAGAACAAATGTTATTATACAACCGCTCATGCTGGGTTGCACATGCTGCGTTTGGAGTGCAGCTGATTAGGTGGTTAAAATCTTCACAATCTGTATTCTTTTATAAAGAGATATTCGATATATGAGAGCATTTAAACACACACATGCACACATACACACACAACACATGCCTGAATGTATGTGCTTACAATATACAAGTGCACACAATCTTACATATATGCACACAAACCCACACAAGCATTCACAAACAGAGCAGCAAACTCAGCCAACACTGGACACATCTGGTCTCCTGGGTTAAACTCCAGGAGAACATTTTGGACCAGAATGTGTGTGTTTGTGTGTGCGTGTGTGTGTGTTAGCTTACAGAGCTCGATGTAAAATGAACTAAAGGTGACTGCAGAGGGATTGTGTGGTTTGTGTGTATTCGTGTCCGAGTGTGTGAAGTGAGAAAAGCAGTGTTCCTCGTGGGTGCATGTCCACTGGCATCACATCAACATGAATAAAACAGAGCCTGTGTCTCAGCCTCGGCTTCTGCTGTTTGTGTTCATGTGTATATCCACTCTGTGTGTGTGCGTGTGTGTGAGAGGCAGCTTGCTCGTGTGATTCTGCAGATGCAAATCATTTGTATGTAGCTGCAATATTTAATTACACCCTGACCCATTGACCTAACCTGCTTTTGCTAACTGTGGCTGTCATTCTTTTTCATTTGATCCATCCATAGATCTCTTGCTCTGTCTGACTCTCACACACACATGTACACAGCACATTTGCATGTCACGTGACCTAAAACAAAAGCAGACCAACTTTTAATGAAACTTTTGTTTCCACCAGTGTTGGAATAAGAATCATTATAAAAACGTTGCCTGAAAAACACAGAAGTTCATTCCCCTGGAGCAGTTCAAAGATGGAGGAAATTGCGTCAGTGATTGCTTGTTCTCTGGGTCGGAGGTGAGAGTGTATTTTGAATAATGATCACATTGGTCACATTGTCAGAATGTAAAATGTACTGTATATTGCGAGTGCACAAGCAAGACTTACACTGCCTCTGGCAAAGAGAAATTAGTTGAGTGAGTTGGTGTGTGCCTTCATTCGCATATATGTGTGTGTCTGCCTGGAAGAAACTGCGTATGTAAACACATAACAAACAAAGGCAGACACAGAAACAGATAACAGACTAAGGCCGGAGATATACTTGCTTTAAACAACGCGTTTAAATGTGCACAGGGGGTTCCCTTGCATATTCTGCATCTATTTAGAGCGTTAGTTGTACGCATCCTCAGAAATTTACCACTACACACATGCAAGCTGCAATAGGCACATGAACATAGCCTACTTGCAGTATGCAGCCTGTATAGAGATAGTATCCATGGCTCTGCAAGGCTGATTGGTTTATTGTGTGTGTTGTGGCTGAGATTGGCTGACATTTGGAAGTACTGGCGGTGTTTCTCATCAATTTCTTTAGTTGGCAAAAGGAGATTAACATACAATTTAGGGACTTTAAATACCAACTGTAATGATGACACTGTCGCTTTTCCTGAACTCAGTTAAAATATTTGCACATAAAGAATTATTGTAATATTGGAATTAGCAATAATCTCAATTTAAGGCTACGTATTTGTTGTTTTCTGAGCTTTCAACCACATGCTAAGTTTTGTGTCGTGAATGGAACCGGCTCAGGTGGCATCTGACAAAATTAGACCCCTGACCCTGACCCTGGGATGAAGCACTTTTGTGCTTAGAGAATACAAATGCTGCACATGCGTCTTGTCTCTGACAACAACATCTTGACAACAGCCGCTGTATGACTGACGCTGCTCCATTGCTTTTACTATCTGTTTTCTGTTTAAATTTTTTGTTTACATTATTATGTTCATCAAAAGAAAGATGCTTTCCCCTCATACTTTGTATGGATGATGCGGTTAATTATAACAATGGCCCGCAATCAGAGCTCCAGCAAACACACACACAGTATATGGTGGATGTGGGTGCATGACACAATGCATAGGAGAGAAAATTTATATGGTGAATATTGTTGCCTTGTGTACTATATGATTGGCTGGTTTAGAAAAGCCTCCATGAAGCAGGAAGCTTCCTGCTGCTGCAGACGCTCTCTCCTTATTGGGGCCAATTAAAAAAGACATTGGTGCTCAGAAAAAAAAAAAAGCCTGGTGGACAAAGGCCTAATAGCCCACATTAGTGTATATTAATCTAGAATGAATCAGATAGTAAACGTTGTAGGAGTTCAAAAAAACAAGCAAACAAAAAAAGCCAATAAATACTATACTCATGAGACACTAACAAGAATTAAATACATACAAGATTCACATATTCAAAAAAACAACATGCTGTAATAGTGAGTATTAGAGGTGGGAGGGAGAGAAATTGGATAAAAAAAACAGGATGAAACAGTGTGAGGACAATTGAAGAGAAATCAAGTGATGACAGATTGTGGTGGCAGCAGAAGATTGGAGACCGAGTGATAAGAGATAAGAGAGAAAAGTGGTGATACCTATTGTGATAAAGAGCAGAGATCAAAGTCAAGATAATCATGTCTACATGTTTGTTAATCTATGAATTAGCATCAGGGAAGAGAACAAAACAGATTTAATAAAAGCAATTTGTGCTTCAGGCAAAGACTGTTCAATAGTGGACAGCCCTGACATCAGCCATTAATTTGTGAAGTATGGTTCGGAAGCCTCAAGTTTACATTATTGCCATCATCATTTTAATCAGTCAGAGCCAGAAGTGACTATATTTGGACGTAGGATTGAGCTGGGGAGGAGACGCATTGCTTCCAATGACTTTGTGAAGCTTAGCAGACAGCTAGAGGCTGCTGTCACTCAAAAAGGCCACACCCTCAATTATGAATAGCTATAAGCCTTAAGATAATTTAAATGGATGAATTACATTCAAATTAACCTCTGTAGAGTTGTCATGAATGGGAAATTTTATTGTTCTTCTCCAAAAGTTTCCGCTGTGACGGCAGCTGTTTCGTCCTCTCAAAGAGGATATTGAGTGCCGGACCTTTGTTACATGTCGTCCTCTATCAGTTTCCCATATTTTTTTGTTGTCCCCCTCCACTGGTAGATTAAGCTAAAATGACACAGATTCTCCAGATTTCTAAAAAAAAAAGTTAACAAAAGTCAATCATAATAACCAAGTAAAAATAATAACAATTTGTCCTTCAAGTCTGTGAGCAGAGACTAGAATAAAGTAGATGCAGATAGAAGTAAACAGTGAGCGTGCTGACCTCTATCCCAGTGCATTCTGCTGGAGTAGCACACTGCAGCATTCCGCAGTTGGTCCCTTTGGGCTTACCGAGTTTCCACTGTGCTCCATTGGCTGTATTGATAACCTGATCCCTGTCACCCCAGCTCTCCTTCAGCCAACCCTTCAGCTTTCCATACCTCCTCTTTTTTGTCTCATGAACTATTCTCTTATCACGCAAAATTGTTACTAATGTCTTTGTTGTTGTTGTCGTTATTTTGAGAATATAATACAAACAAGTCAAAATATTTTACTGCTATTTGCTTAACATGTAGACTATACAGTACAAAAAACACAAACCATTAAGCTCAAGAAGCTGTGAGGTAAAAGTCATCCATGACACTGACCTGAGGAGCTTAAAATCATGCTTGAAAAGCATATATTCATAAGCAATCATTCTGGCAGAATTGCACGTCAGTTTGTGCTGACCTCATGTTTTATATGTGGGAATAATTGGCTGCCTCATGAATTAGATTTGCATCTAAGCAATATATTCAGTCTGCAGCTTTGCTGTGATTTCAGATGCAGTAAATATGTAGTACATGAAATCCATCAGTCTAAAGTGCTTTGCAGCATACAAGGCAATGGAGTATAAAGAAAAGAATTACCCATAATTACCCAAAGCAGACTTGGTTAATTTCATCTGAAAGCAAATAAATATTTAAATAAACTGCATCCGTGAAATTCAGTTCTGTTTTACCTTCGTGCTAGTAACAATGGTGTGAGAGTATCAGGTTAGCAGGCTGATAGTTTTCATGTTATTTCTGAGCTAGAATCCTTGTTTTTTGGAGTATTCATGGATTAACCTTACAAAGATGAAAGATCAGCAGAGTCAGTCACTTTTTCCTAAAAACAAAAGATAGATTTACACAAAATTAATCCCGCTCATTTATGGGCCCTTAACATTTAGCTTTCAACCCTTTTTGAGCACTGAAGGAGAGACCGGAGGTGAAGAGCAACCCAGAGTTTTCCCGCTTTCTGTTGAACAGGTACGTTTCAGACACCTTGCTAAGTTACTGACTTCTCTATTAGATCAAATGCAATATTCCTACGTAGCTTGCTGTGTTTTCACAAGCTGTATACATACACACTACGATACTCTGGGGACTTTGAGCTCAGGATGAGGAGCCCAGTCTGAACGTTGGGTTTACAAGCTGCAACAAACAACACTAATTACTCTACATTTAAACAGTTACTAAAGGAAATAATCTCACCTCACTTGGAAGTTTGCATTGATCTACAGGTTTCTGCGGACACATATGTTCAAGCCTTCTGGTTGCTTTGGTACTGGTATTATTTATGGATGTACTCCAGTTTAGAGCCAATGTCCTCATAGTGCTCACTGTATTCACTATTCAAAGAAATAATACGCTTACAAATGTGTGCCGACAATATTTCAATACATTTGTTGAGAAATGCAGCTGCTGCAAAGCAGATCACACTGAGTCTTTAAAAACATTAGAGCTTCATATTTTATTAAGCTGTTTCGTAGCAGCTCAGAGTCTTTTATCTGACTCTGGTTTCTGGCTTAAGGAGAGAGCTGCTTGTGTCCCACATTTTGATGGGTCTATTTAAGATCACAGGAATATGATGTATGAGTTCTGATTGGCAGTGATTTTTTTTTTTTAGTTTCAGTCTAGATGGATTAACGGAAGTAACTTTTATTCTGTGTATTATTTTATAATGCAAGAACCATTTTGCTCTCAAAAGTTTAATCCACACATTCCAGGACTGAGACGATGTAGACTATCCTGTCTACTGTCTCGCTCTCTCTTCACCTCTCTCAGAAGAAGGAGGATCCAATTTAGCAATGTGAGGCCAGCCCAATAAATAGCTGCTTTACTGAGAATGAGTCTGATTGAGGATTTATCCAATCCTTTATCAAGACTGATTGTTTACCTTTGCCTGAGCTTGATTGGATTGAAAAGGGGGCTCTCACCGATCCATAGAGAGAACAAAATCTAATCATTTCTTTCTGCCTGTCCTTTTTTGTCTTTGTCGTTCTTTCTTCCTCTTTTTGTTGCGACCTCTTTACACTCTTACTCCTCCTATGCCTCACTGCAAATCTCTTCACTTCCTTCTTCTCGCTGCACTTTTTTCTTCCTCCAAACCTTCCTTGTCCTCTTCATTTCATTCTCTGTCTAGCTCAGCTATTTTAGCCTCTTCATGTATTTCCTTTGGGTTTCCTCTCACCTATGTCTTCTCTACACTTCGGACCAACTGCAACAAGCTAGAGCAGTTAGTTCACCTGAAGGAGCTCCTTAGTTTGGGAAAAGTCAAGTTTGTGTGCAGATTTCTGCAAAAAGACACAAAACAGCTGCTTCAGACTCATATTTCTTTCTCTCTCTCTCTCTCTTTTTTTTTTTTTTGTGGCAGGCATGACCTTTAGGCATTACAGTACGACAACCGGGCAGAGCAGTCAACCGGGAGACAGTGATATGTAATCAATTTTTTTTCATAAACGGTCCTTGTTTCAAGCACATTGATTATTCCTCTAAATATTTCACGACTCTCTAAAAGAAAGAAAGAAAGACAGGAGATAGAAGCTAAGTGCTAAAGGTCACTTAGAAGGTGCTTGTAGCGTCGCTCAAGTTCACTCCAGGGACAGCGGGGCTTTTAGTTAACAAAGCACTGTAGTCTCGCTCACAAAGCCTTTCTTGTTACACATACACACCTGGGCACACACACACACTCTAACACACACTCACATGGCTTCTTCAAGAACACAATAGGAGAGTAAATGGTTTTTCTGAAAGTGATTCCTACCTCCTTATTATTTATTCATGGCTCTGCTGGTCATTGCAACCTTGAGACCAGCATGTCCGTGTGTGTGTTTGTGTGTGTGTAGGATTCTATACGAGAGAAAAAGGTGGAGAGAGCCATAGAAGAGAAAAGTGGAGAGGCAGAGAAAAGAAAGAAGAGGAGGAAGGGGGATGGAGGAAGATGAGGGCTGTGGTCTGGAATATGGGTTTAGATTTCCGTCCTTGAGGGGTGAGTGGAGGGCGATCGATAGTGAGGCTGATAGCAAGGCTGATCGGGTGGCAGCACGAGGCTGCACAGGCACTCAGCAGGAACACGACCAAGACACAAACAAGGTCACTGCCCGACCCCTAACTGGACAGAAGAGAGTGGAAAAAGAAAGATTTAGATGGGTTGGAAAAGGTTAAAGAGGAGGGTCAAAAGACAGGTGCGAAGCAGAGGCAGAAGCTGCCCCTGCACTGTTTGTCATCTCTGTGGAAAAATGCAGAAGGAACAGTGGGAAGGATAACAATAGCGGGAAGACATGATGGAAGACAGGAGACAGGGTTATGTGGTCATGGAGTAAAACAAGAGGAAGGTTCAGCATTTGTGGACATAAAACCATTTACATATTTCAGAAAAGGAAAGAGCAGAGAAGAAAAAAGAAAGAAGAGAGACAGGAAACCTTTGACTCTCTTTGACAGCACAACTGCCTTTTAAACTTCAGGAGGAAAATACTTCCACCCACCTTAAATAAAGCCACAGGTTATTACACCCACAACCATATGCTCAAAAAAGGCTGTATGAAATGCAAGCGTGTACAAACAAGAGCAGAAGATTCAGCACAAATAAAAGGCGTAGAAAGAGAGAGTAAGGAGATAGATGGGTGAATTTATTACTCTAACATGAAAAGGAAATGCTGACCACTAGTAATAGAAAATAAAACAGAGTCAAGATATGAGGATGAGCTGGGAAATTCTCTTCATGCTTACTGACATTATGCTCAACTATTCTACCTCCACTGGAAGCAGAGAACATCTGCCACAGTACATGTCTTTGGGCAATGCTGCATCCTGTATGCACAGTATGCTGCACACAAAAGTAATGTTTGGTGTTCATTCAGTGTATTGAAAGGTCATTATGTTACAAAACTACATATAGGCACTTTAGGAAGACAAATTGTGGCAGAAACAGAGAAAAAACTGTCACCGTATGCTATATTGTGGCTTAAAGTAGCAGCTATTCATTCTGTGCCTGTGATTAAAGTGTCTGTAACACTCAATAAAAGCAACTTGTCTTAAATGTCTGCATATCGCTTTATTTTATGCCTTAGTCCAAATAAAAGACAGAAATAACAGGACCAAACTGCTTCAGACATGCGTGTGAGAGAGTGTGCGAGTGTGTCTCTGCATCTGTGTCCTTGACCACTTGAGACACTAAGAGAGACGAGATCAAAGATAAAATCATATTAGATCTCAAAACAAAACAAAATAACTTATTATTTCTGGTGATGAGTCTGCTGGTACAAATATGTACTGGATTACTTTATACTTTGTCTGTATGTTTGAGAGTCTCTCGAGTGTCTGCTGCCGTGGTAACGCACTGTACTTTGCAGACAAGCCCCTCCCCTGAGGCCAAGAATAATAAAGATCGTGTGTATGTCTGTATGTCTGTGCTCACAAAGTTAAATGAAATGCTGGAAAATGTAGACTTTCTTTATCAAACATTGGCTGGACAAAGACTGACAGACAGACGGGGAGATAGATAGATAAATAGATAGATGGATAGTTGGATAGACAGACAGACAGACAGACAGATGTAGTTGGAGCAGAAAGATTTCTTTCCAATTTCTCTTCACTTCCTTCCCTCCTTCTATTTTTCTCACCATCACCATCATCCATCATGCCACTCA
>JAQLOL010000001.1:8146107-8162836 GCA_029783665.1 Naso thynnoides
TAATCATGAGCATTTTCATAGTAGCTGTAATTTAATTACACATTCTTTCTCAGTAACTGTAACTGATAACAGTTACATTTATTTTGTAATTAAATTACGTAATTTTGTTTCATGTAACTAGTTACCCTCCAACACTGACTAAGAAGCTGTACTTACTTGTAGGGTTGTGTAAATCTGGTCTACATAGTAACAGAGCTGCAAAGATTAATTGATTAGTTGCTTAATTGATCAAAGAAAATTAATCGGCAATTATTTTGATTATCGATGCTGTTTGGACAACAACAGCTCAAAACACAAAGATCTGAAGACTTGAAGACATCACTTTGGGCTCTGGAAAATTGAGATGGATTTTTTTTCACACTTTAGACTTTTCATGGAATAAAGGATTAATCGAGCAATTGTTAAAATAATCTGCAGATTAATACATATTGAAAATAATCAGTAGTTGCAGCCCTACATAGCAATTATCAAAAAGACAAACTTGTGTTATAATTGCACATAACCTTGATTTGACCTCAACTGTCAATTGGTTAAAAGAAGTTGACATTGTTATGTGCCACAAAAAGCTGTGCAGCTTATTTTCACTATCGACCGGTAGAACATGTGCACTAATAGACAGGCCTTTCGGTCATGTTCTTTGCTCTCCGAATTTAAAGGATTCTCATTACCACTATCTCACCTCCAGTCAAATATGTAAATGAAATAATTTGGCTTGCAGTGTGAAATAAAAATACACCTGCACCATAAGGTGCCAGCCGAGTCCCTCTGACTTCTCATTTGATCTTTGTAAGGAAGGAAATATGATTAGTATCACCTGCACTGCTATCAGATTATAATCACATCGTTGTTAGATTGACTTCAGAACTAATATGATGGAGCACTGTGTGGATTTCATTACCAGTTACATACAGTATATTCATACAGTCTGTTTCAGATGAATGGGCTTGACTTATAAGATACTAAAGGTGTGTGTTTTTGTGTGTCTGCAGGTTTGTGGTTGTGGGCCAAAGAGACAGTGTATTTGAGAGGAAAATAAATTAGTACAGTATGTGTGTACAAGTCATTGAGTGTATCTGAGTGTATGTGCTTGACAGTTTGCATGCTAAGCAGCAACAGGAGGACTATTGTCAGGAGAAAATAATACATCTCTCTTTCTATGAAATCTAATTTTTTTTCCCATAGTACATCCCATTTTTATGACTGAACAGGCAAAAGATGCTCCACAGATACAGGATGGTAGGGAGCTATGAAAAGGTGAGGGAGCTATTGTCCTATTCCTCATGAATACATATTTTTGATTAAGTTCATCTTTCTGATATTTAAAGTCCTTTGGAGAGAAGCGAAGGAGAGGCTTTTGCTCCTTCGAAGCATTCAGCTTCATGGACTCTGTCATATCTGCTTTATGAGAAAGCCAATGATTTAGCCCTCTGTTTATTTGAACATGTTTTGCCCCTTGCATAGTCTAGCACACTGTATTTCAGAGACACCTCATATTAGAAGCTTTAGGATAAAAAGAAAATCTTACATTTGTGGTTTGTGTTAACGTTAACTTCACTTTTTTTAAGGGCTGAAACTGATTTTGTCTTCAGCCTTTTCTAAATATCTGTAAGGACAACTTGTGATAAGCTCACTAGAAAAACCCACAGTTGCCTGTTGCAGTGTTTCCCTCAGAAATTTTTTCCAGGCCGGTGGTACACTCAGAAAACCTTTAACAGACCTGGCACGTGCAATGAATTATTGCTGTGGTTGGCTTCAGTCAGATTGCACACCTGGTGGTCTGCAGTTTATTTTCATTCAAATTTAAAACAAAGTGAACATAACATGGAGAGGATGACATAACAAACTGTATTTATTTGCGAAACAGTAGTATATCACAAGCAGAGTGTGCATGATTCACTGCTGCACTTTATCTTTCTTGACTTTGAGAAAAATTTCACCGTGGCATCATCATACTCATCATACCTATCACTTACTTTTGCATTTTTCCTGCTGCAGTAATTGCTTCAGGAATTGAGAGTAAATACTACAACACTGTGACACATCCATACATCACAGCTACACTTTAGCTCAATAAAGAAGCCAAAGCCTGATTTATGCGTCTACGTTGGCTGCACCTACGCTGTAAACTAAGCAAGTGTCCCAAGCTGTTGAGAGTCTTAATACCTGCGTCCGCGTTGCTCTGCTGAGCTGACTTCCAGGAGTTCTTCATTATCATAAACAATTGTGCAGCTGAGCAGTTTGTGTTGGAGTTGGAGCTGATAAAACTTAAAATATGAGATACTCTTACATCAAGAATTGCAACGCAGAAGGGAGAAAAGTCAAGAAGTCATGACCAATAAACTGTTTGAGGCAGAGAGAGGGTGAATTTTGGAAATGTGAATCTACCAAGCAGATCAATCACAGTTGTTGGACGTGAGATACAGTTATATTTCTGGGGAGGTGCATGTCAAGCGCCTGTACACTATAGCCGTAGTTACAGTACGACGTAGCTTTGATGCAGAAGCATAAATCAGGCTGAAGTTACACCCCTTCCGCAGGACCCCATGCAACTTTATTTACAGTAGCCTCTCTTTTGCTTGTTGGACTTCAGTCTATGATTGCTGCTCTACAACAGTGGATAAGTTCTTGTGGGCATTACATAACTTCCACTAAAATGCTTCTTGGAATCTGCTCATTGACTTTGCGAGTGTATTTAGACATTGTTTTCAAAATACTAAAAATATTCATAGTAAACAGAGCTTCTAATCCAAATTACTAATAAAAGGCTTTTATTTGACCCGAAATAGCTTAAGTCCAGCAGCACTGCATTGTGTCTTCTCCAGGGGAATTCAAGCCTTGTCTCACATTAGGCCTAATTAATTAGCACTTTGTTATGGTATAAATCCCTAATGGAAGCCCACTGACCTTGGAGTTATTTTCAGTGCTCAGAAGGCGAAGGCAGCTCTCTTCTGGGTATGTTTAAAATGGATTGGGTTTTTTTGTTTGTTTTTTTCTATTTTGTTTTGCACTGCTCTATCTGTGTGTGATTATGTATGTGGATGTCACTCATTAGCATTGTGTGGGCAGACTGATTGTGCGAGGTGTTGGGTTAAATGATGAGTGAAGACTAACTAGAAAAGCTTGATTATGCACAACATGTAATTGCAAAGCTTTCTTCATATTATTATTAAAATTGTGGATTTAAGCAGACATCAGACTGGCAATATGTCA
Source organism: Naso thynnoides (assembly GCA_029783665.1). Classification (NCBI taxonomy): domain Eukaryota; kingdom Metazoa; phylum Chordata; class Actinopteri; order Acanthuriformes; family Acanthuridae; genus Naso; species Naso thynnoides. Next base: position 8,149,318 of record JAQLOL010000001.1, read on the forward strand.
TTAGGCACCAAGCGCCAAGGCCTCGGCCCTTTTTTAGGGAAACAAATAATAATTTTGGACAATAATTTTTTTCTTCCTCATTGAGGTAGAAGTGTAAAATCTTCTCTAATGACAATGAAAATGAAATATTAATGAACTATCATTCTAATTATGTTTCCATCTTACTTTTATAGGAGTTATTACACATTTTACTGAAAAGAAATGAATAGGAACGGACAGATAGACAGACATTACCAATAATGTCTATTGTATTGTATACAAGTGGAGATGTGCAAGCTGTTTACTGACTGCCTGTGAGCGCTCACGCTGGGAGTCAAACCTCCAGGTAAAGCAACAGAAGCAGAAGCTGCTATTGAAACCTCCACGTAGAGGAGAGTCAGGGAGAGCACTGTGGCGGACGACAGGTCACCTTCTGGTAAACTCTAGAGTAGGAGGGTAGGGAAGGGAAAGTGCTGGGAGGCCACTGGGGCGCCATGGTGCTTTCTGGCTGGTGAAGAGTTCCAATGGGGGCCTGTTTCTCTTTTTGGGCTCTGCGGTGGGAATCCAAGGGCATCAGGTCATTTCCTGTCCAGTAGATGTCAGTGTTGCGGATAGAGGTTAATCTGTCCGTTACTTAACTAAGCCATTAGCTAATAGCAACTTCCCGAGCTTTTAACTAATATCTAAACTAAAAGCACAATAATAAAGATGAGCCAAATTAATGTTTTTGATGTGTCTTGCCTGTTCTTAGGCAGGCAGAGTGGACAAATGTTTGACATAGTGTGTTTTGGTCATTCATGAATTAATTCTGGCAGTTTTTTTTTTTTTTTTTTTTTGGGGGGGGGCGGGGTTGTACTGTTGCTTTACCTGAAAGTCTATAGCAAATCATTTGTTTTCCCCAAAAGGTTTGCAAGCCAAAGTTCCTGGGTGTACTGGTCTAATGCATTGTTAATAATGTGGCATAGGTAATTGTTGTTTACAACCGTCTTTAACAGGAATTGAAATGTCACAATTGTCCTCCCATTAGCAGAATGTTTTCTTGCTCTGTTATTACCACCTACAAATTTTTCTCTTTTAAATGCCAGGATGGTATTCCACTTTCCTAACGCAAGCAAATAAATAATTTTAAAAATCAAAAATCTGAAAAATACAAATTAGTACAAACTTCTCAGTACTGTGTAACATAATACAATAGTAAAATTAACCATCATTTAAAAAAAAAATCATTTTGTATTTTTTATATTTACTGTGTTGAAACTGACAGTTTAAATATGTAGTTAATAAATTATTAATGAGGGCAATTTTAGCATCGCACCTTACAAACTCACCCTGATTCAATCCTTTTTGGTAATTGTTACCAGGTGTGGAGGTTTCAAAAGTAGAACAGTCCTAAATGAGTCCTAAAAAGGGAAGCCATCCTTTTTCTAAAAAAAATTACCTGAATACTCCCATTTGTTGAATGCATACAGTTTAGGATGCAACTGGCCATTTACTGTTTTGAAAGTCGAGCACAGTCTCTGCCATAAGTCGAGCAATTCTGATCATAAACATTTTAGATGATCTCTCCAAGTTTCCACATTTTTACATATCAGTTAAAAGACAGCTGTCCTGAAACATGAACTAAATAGAAGTGGAGCAGGCATTCATTTCTGGACCTGCGCCCTCCGTGAAAGCTGCTTTGTGTGTTTGTCTCTGCTAGGCTGCTGCATGCTAGGTTGCCAGGTGTGGGTGCATTGCACTAGAAAGCAGCAAAAATGTTTCACAACCTCTCAATATTGGCGGAAAATGCAAATATTTAATGTTAAAAATTAAGTTCTTTCAATAATTTGTCTTAATTCCTTGTCAAGTCTCAAGTCATGAATATTAAGTCAAAGTTGTGGCTTTTTCAGTGCTAGTTCAGCAAGTTAGTGCCACGTCTTAAGTCTGACTGGAGCCTAGTCATGTAACTCTACTGTAGGGACCATCATACAGTAAATGCTGTGCAGGTGAAAGAGGACTGTGCTCCTTTTGAGATCTGTGGTTTCTCTTTGCCCTCCTCATTGCTCCCCAGCTACATTTGTAAAGATAGCCTGTAATTTATAAGATGTGTTACTAATGGATCTTTATGCTTCAGCCAGCCACCCTGGCCTAATTATTTTCTCTCACTGCCAGACACTGTGTGCGAGCATACGATGGAGAGGCAGACTGAGTTAGAGGGTCTGATTGAGTCTTTAGCAGAAACCTTTGCCTTCAAGCAAAAAGCATCTTTTACAATCTGACGGGTGCACTCCCTGACAAGTCGGCTGGTGTCACCTTGACGGAGGAATATACAGACATCAAAAGACTCACAACTGCAGATAATGGCTTCTCTGTGTCCAAGAGAATATGGATCAAATCAAACAAGGAAAAGCACTTAAATGTATCCAGCAAATCTTTTGATCAGCAAAGAGAGCAGAATAAAAAATCCTATCTGCTTTTAAAATCTCAAAAGGTTGATGTGGTATGAGAAAAATGTTCTTGTTACTTGTATCACATCAGTAGTACCGAGATTTTTGTCTTGTTACTGATAGTATTCAGATAAAGAAGTAGAGTTCTTGCACTATGAATTCCTCTAGAGAGCAACGTTTAGTTAAATGCTTGTGATGTAAAATATTCAATAGTGAAGATGTCTGCGAAAGAGGAAGCTTTCACTCAGACGATACTGTCCCTAGCCTGTAGAAACATTCATACAAAGGTAGCCAGTGTGAAAATCCCTCAGCCATCATCCTGCACATAGCCTACCATCTATTAGCATTGCATTAATGTGCTCTTTCATTTTTAAATTCATAGATGTATAATTCATCAATCATATTCAAGAGAAGCACATTTTCCAATGTGTCAAATGTAATAGCAAGGATGATACCCCAGACATCACTTTTCTTTTTTGATTAAATTATGCATTTTTTGAGTCACATATATATATTAAAAAAAACACACACAAAAAAAACGCACAAATTGTCTAATAGGTGTGATATAATTATAGGTCAGGATTGTAATCTTTTAAAGGCACATAAAGCTTTGCTTACAAATGACTCTGATTTGCATAATGGGGCTGCTATAGGTCAAACGTTTAAAGGTACGCTGTCGATTTTCAACCTCATTTCCATGAAGGCTATGCTAATCTCACCAAATGGGCTCAATTCACCACAACTGCTGCAGTCTGTTGTTTGTTGATTTTACTGTCACCATCCCTTAATTACACTGCATATTTTTAATTCAGTCCATTAAGCACTTAACTTGCTAAACAAACTGAACAAGCTATAAATACTAGGGGGCAGTACCACCATTTGGATAGGAAGCATCTGAGATAAATCAGTTATTAGCTTAAATTAAAATGCTTTTAGCTTAATAAAGATCTGAGTTACCTAGAATAATTTGTCTTCCGTGTGAAGTAATTCACATCCAGCTTTCAGAAAAATGTTCTTGATCCAGAACTTGAACCAGAATGCTGCTTCCATCTTACAGTATGTTACTGTGTCAGTGCCCCCGTTCCCTGTACTGTAACAATGCTGCAGCACTGGACCCATTACTCAGTTCATTATGCAAGAATTATGTCCTCTCTCCTGCTGTAGCCCTAGCCTCTCTATTGTGAGAGGTCATTTGGTTTCCCTGGAGGAACATTCAGCTGGGACAATTATGTAGCAGTAAGTCACACAGTGCCTCGGAGGTGTATCAGCAGGATGGAAAGTTCCCAGTGACTTGGCAACACACTTGGCAGGTGACTGTTAGAGGGCTGTGAATCGTGGCTTGCAGACTTTGGTATCCTAAGATGTCGCCTTACAAAACTCTGATGTTTAGCTTCAGAGGTTTAAATATTGACAGGCACAGCTCTAAGATACCTTTTATTGTAACTACAGCCGAGGAAATGCCACTCTTGTGTGTATTGAACTGTATTGATTCACCTCTGACCGGGTGAGTGTCAGCTGCTTAAATAACAACCTGTGACAGTCATGCAGACACTCTTTTAATTGGCTGGGTGCCACTTCCTCAATAAACTGTGTAACATAAAGTATTAACAGTAGCACTTGCTCCTCTTAAGAATATTGAGGTGAAGAGTTCAGTCTGTTCCTAAGTGTAAAAGCAAGAAAGCATTGTTTTGATGGGTCATTCTACTGCATGTGCCAAAAATCACTAGAATAAATGTTGAGATTATATATTTCTGCAAATCACTGATACATTAGAACTTAACATTGCCTTTCATTGAAACTTATCATGACTTAGTTTTTTTTATGTTGCACATTCATAGTTAGGTAGCTTATTAGGACAGTGATGCCAACAACAGCCCTTAGCAGTGATGTAATCACTACATATCTTCTGCTGGAGTTGCTTTAGCATGTTCATAAAGCATTCATAAGCCATTGTTCTTACAAAGAAATAGCCCCTCCTGGCAGCCTGCACATAGCTATGTAATATACAGGCTTGGAGCTAGTATGTGACATACTATCTCCAAGACTGCTTTGTTAGTTTAACTTAGCCACCGGTTCAGTCTTACCACTGCACTTAACCCAGCTTTAAAACTTGTGTTATTAATCAAACAATCAAGTTTATTTGTCTTATGTAAAAAAATTAAAAGCGATAGCTTGTATTTAGTACAGCAACTGGGACTAAGCACTGTGGTGCGGAATTGTACGATGGCCAAGACTCCAACAATTCAGGGGCAACTGACAGGTCTCATGATATACACTGCTAACCATGGAGATTAAAGTTTATCATAAACAGCAGACGCGATAGACAAAGTTGTGAAATGCACCAGCTGTAAATGTCTTACTGTGTTGCCTATATATAAGAGAGACAAGCTTTAGCTACTTATATGTGGTGTAATGCAGACTTGTGTGAAGAATTTCAACTTTATTGCTGTTGTATACAGTTATCACAACACACAACCAGATTGCTTGATTGTAACTATCTGTTTTATTATAAGCACTGTATAACAGTTAATTAGGTCATTAGAACACAGTCTTATCAAAGGTCCCCAATTAGTGCGACTTGAGAAGTTTCATAGTTTGCTTGCAAATCTGCTGTATTTGTAAAGACAGATGGATGAGCAGATGGAGGTGATGAGCACAAACCACAATCAGCCTGCCATTACTTCCCAGACATATGCTTAATATGACATGTTACAATTACACTGTCAGAATGGAGCCTCATTTATCCAAATTTCAGGCACCATCTAGTTGTGTCAGATTGCTTCTACACAGCACAATCTAACTGATCCTGTTTCTAGAGATCAGTTAGTTTGCATTAACAGCCTCTCTTAGTGGCACTTAAGAAATGTTATCGCAGTCAGTCAACTCTCAAAGATTTTCTCTTGCTTTACGCTTCAACAAACACCACACACATATGCTTGAACAGTCCATGGTCATAAAAGCGTATCTGAATTTCCACTGTTGCAGAAACCCTAATCCAGAGTTACATATCTTAATGGATATAATATTTCACTTGCATTATTTTCTTTGTTTAAATGGAGGACAGTGATGTCCTCAACAGACACAATAAGCTTTATTTCATATTTTGAAAGAATCAATTCCCACAGATTTTTCACTTTAGTCTAAGTATGACTTTTTAATGGATTTCTTTCCCTCCCATTATCTTGATGCAGACTTTTAGCTTCCTTTGTTGAACATGCTCACTTTTTTTCTTTTTTCTCCCCTAAAATACTCTGAAGAATCATGTCAAAATGCACCTGTCCACATCATACACACAATCTGAGGGACTGCATCTTGGGGGTTAGAACTGAGGCAAGAAGGTTTACTTATGAGTACACTAAATGTACAGTAAAATGTGTGTGTTTGTGTGTGTGTGAGCACTTCTCAGCATGAATTTGTAAAATTATGTGGTTTTGATAGAATGGCTTTAAGTGACTGGCTTTAACTACAGTTTCCTTACCCTGGCTTCCTGGTGGCTGAGCATGGTGAGTTAGTGATAACGCATGACATGGGTTTCTGTGACAGTTTGGGGTTGTCTGTGTCCCCACTCCTACGATAATGAGGTGCTATATCATGGTTAAACCCTTCTCGAAGAAGACAAAGGTACAATGTGAAAAGGGAGGGGGAAGGAAAAGAGTGGTAAGAGAAGAATGCAGGTGTGGAAAGAAAGGGCAGAGGGGTTTAGAGGTAAGTAGGGAAGGAGAAAAGGAAAGAAGCCTAGCAACATGGTGAAAATGTAGAGCACAACTTCAGATAAAATAAAAATGGTAAATTGTATAAGAGAACTCAAAAATCGTGTGAGCCTTCATTGCAACCATCACACTCTAGCCTAGACTTAAAAATGGCTGCTAGGAGTGTGGGTTTTTTATAGCAGTATGCCAGTGTCTCATTCATTGGCAGGTATGGTAAGGCTGCTGAATCATTTTTGCAGAGTGGAGATTAGAAAACTGTTTTATTGATCAAAAAGGCTGACTGTCAGACACTGATAAACAGGGTGACTATAAAAATAAATGTATTAAGAGCAAATATCCAAATGGACAGAAATAGTGTAGGTTAATAAACTATATCAATTGTATCAAAATTAGAACAAAGTGTCTCATTAATCAGTTATTTCATATTTTAAAATAGATATTTTTTAAATTTTTGTGTGACGCACATTATCTATGCTGAATAGAAAATCTTAAAAAAGGATTACAGCATTTAGTGGCAGGACCACCGTGTAGGGCACGCATGAACACACGCGCACGCACACACACACACACACACACACACACACACACACACATACAATAGGGTGAAGTGTGGTTGGTTATAAGCTGTCCTGTAGACGTTGAGAAGATAAGACCCCTTCACTTGTCCCCATCGTGTGGCTGCCTTTATCTAAAATGTGCTTTTTTTTCCCCCTTTGTTTTTCCATCCTTTATTTATTGACTCTCTCTTCTCTGTGAAGGTTATACAATGCATTGTAGACTTAAAATTATCTTGACCTTACCACCAGCTCTTGAAGCACACAATGATATTTTTCTCAGGGAAAATAACCATTACATTGGAATGAAGCATAAATCAAGTGGTTCACGGGGGAGGAAGGGGTTCCTGTAGTGCTGACAACGTAAGAGAAAGACAGCCAGTCGTAAAAAAGAAAGGAATTGAAAGACATGTAAGAGCAGAGACACTTTATTACATCAATGTAATATATAATTCCAGAATCAAGTAGAGTTTTGGCCACCACCTCTTGCAACATATAGATTATGATGCAAAGGAGAATAAATCCACTATACCTGCTAAAAGAATATGTGGATGACAATGGTTTAGAAAGACTGTCATTTGAGTCCTTGAGGAGCAAAATTAAACAAATGGATTTTCCATACAGGCCCATACGATAATAACAGCAACATCACTTCTTGAGAATGATGTAAATTACATTTCATACTTAATATCTTAAAGCATAATTTATCTGCATTTCTCAGTCTGTGCTGAAATTGTACCATTGATCTTTATTAAGGGGCATTAAGGTAGATCATTTCAATGGTACCATGACACTGGTAATTAAGATGTCCAACTGTCTTTTCAATATCCTCCAGTCAATATAGTTGATCAGATTTTAGCTTGTCCCTTTTCACTCAGCTGTCATCAATTTTCCATTACTCACGGCCCCTTCAGGCCAATCATTGACGATATATTGAGGTGGGATGTGGCTAAAATAGGCTCTAATTACTGTGTGAACGATTTGGGGGAGGTTTAATCTTCTGTCAGACATTGTAGTTGTTTCTGCTGGGGTTTGTAGTTCATTTTAGCCGTATTAATGATAGATCCTGCACACATGGTTAACTGCTCCGCTGGCACATATTCTGAGCAAAAGGGACTTGTGTCTGGCACCTAACCTGCTGTGAGATGGAAATTTGGGGCTATAAACTAAACAGTGAAACTGACAGTGAACCATCCATTTCATTTCTTTAATATTTTTTACCGCCCTCACAGGTGGGATGGCTGTTCAAATTGGCCAGTTTCCCCCAGTCAAAGACCCCACTGGGCAGCATCTGTATTCATCAGTGCCATAGGGCCAGGCCAATTCTAATATTATTTTATGGCAATTGTATTTTTCATTCAGCCATTCCTCAATAACTTCCAACTTAGATTTTATGGCTTTGCTCTTCCTGTCTTTTCTGCCTCTTTAGCCCGTCTCTGTCCACTATACCTCCTGCTGACTCTCAAGCTCACTCACTCTCACTCTCTCTCGCTCCATCTCTAACCTTACTATCTCCTCTACCTACTATCTTCCTTCTTTAGTTTTGTCCTCCTTTCCCTCCTCCCACATCTTCAATTTTTCATTTATGGCCAGCTGCAGCGGGCAGGGTAATGAAGGCAGTGTTATAAAGTATGGGAGGTGCCTTCCGGCAGGCTCAAAGTCTGTATATCGGCATATAGAAAAAATTGAAATGGGATGAGGGTAGAGACGGAGCGGCAGAGACTAGAGGATTGGACAGCCATGAAACAAAAGATCGAAGATAAGAAAAATATAGAAAACATTATAGGAAAAAAGAAAGTCATAGCCAGTATGTAAATGTGTTTCCTTATGTGCCTCTGTCAGCCTTTGTGTAAAGTCTACTGTGGAGCTGCGTAAAAGAAAAAGATTTAGAAAACTGCCAGATAATTCAGGAAATTAATAGCTAATTACTGGAGCAAATAAAAACCAATATCAGAGTCACCTGAGGAGGCAATAATTTACCATAGACCTGTTTTTTATCAAGCAGGAGTTGTCTCCATATTTTCAGGCAAGATCCAGCCTGGGAAGAAAGGGATTTAAGACAGTGATGGGATTCAGAGTTAGCAGAGACTGAGAAATAAAGAGAAATGAGATACAGAGAATAATGTATAGTGTGGAAGGTGGGAGCTGGCTGTGAAAGGGCTACCCACTGGTCTTTTTTAAATTGCAGAATAAAACACATCCCTTGAGTATTTTGTGACATATAAAGCACCTACACATATGTATTTCATGCTGTTAATGAAATATCGTAACAGATCAACATATTAGCTGAGTCTACTGAGTTCATTTCATTTTACTGAATGTAGGAATTCATCCCTTTAACCCATTAAAAAGCCATCATATCATTTTAAAATAAACTAACTTGAATTCTGATGTGTATATAGCTTTTTGCGCAGTCAGAGAAACAAATAATAGAAACAGAATCAGCTTTTTACCCCAGTTAAAATTCAATTATACCAAGTAAGTAATACAGCAGTTTTACCCACTAAACCAGAATCTGATCAAAATAGGTCTGCAGAACTTTTGCAACAGTTCCAGCATTGAGAAATAGTCTGTCACTGTAGAAAAGGAAGTCCAAAAAACTGAAAAAAACAAGAACAGAAAAAATGTGAAGAAAGCAGCTAATAAATGAGAAAATAAACCCAGAAAAAAACTGAAACAGGTTTCCAGAGGGTGCACTGCTACAAACTAAAGGTGTTGAATTTCATCAAGGAGTGCTTTCTCAGCATTTCCTGAGTGCAGGCAGAACTGGTGGCGGTGAGCGCTACACAAATCAGTCTTGAGAGTGGGCAATAACCATCGCAGCCATAGGCAGGTGGGTTATTCTTTCTCAGAGCATTGCCTAATAAGCTCTGTATAGAGATATGCTTTGGGCTGTTTCTAAACGAACACTTTGTGGCATGTGGTGAGCTGAAAAGCTACGCTTTGGTTTAAAGGAGATCCTTTAGGATGTAGGGGTCTCAGGGCTCAGGTTTGTCTGCTCTGTAGGGCCACACATACTAACCTATTGACTTATATGTTACAAAATAAGTGCAAACTGTAATTTTTTCCATCTTACAACAAGGCGTTTTCAGATCGAGCAGTTTTAGAAACAATTTTAGAGGAACTGTCCACTGGGGAGTTCCTGGGGAACTAAACACATTTGAGAGCTTTTTCTTTGTTGACATTCACACCACCAATAGGAACCTCCTATGTAAGCTACATAAACTGGCTGGCAGTTGATAAACTAACATCACTTCTACTTGACTTACAACTAACTTTGTGGGACTTACAACAACAACAACAACAAATGAAGGCTGCATTACCGTGCCATTTTTGTCTAGTGTGTAACAATAATGTACCGTGAATCTTGTGCTGAACGCCATTAAATTTCATGAAGATGCAACAACAAAACACTGATGATCCCATTACGAGCTCTGGTTTGTGTTTTCTGTGATCTTTTTAATTAATACAGCTGGCAGATTTTTAAAAACAACGGTTGCCGACATTGGCGCCTGAATTCCACCAATCAGCGTACACTTATGTCACTATAGTTCCTCATGTAAGACAGCAGGTGTACTGAGATCTACAGCCAAAGGTTCCTCGCCAACTTCAACAAAGATGCGGACCTGACTCTGCTCTGCTGCTGAAGGAGGCCATTGCGAGGCAGCTGTCTGTCCTCACTAAGACAGGGGTTTAGGGGTAAGTGTTACCCCAAGGGAATACTGTTTGGACTGCTGCCATTAGCGCTAACAACAACATGACAGTGAAAGCTGCTACAGGCATTTTGTACCCTGAGCTTACGTGAGTTGAACACCACCCCTAACTTTAACCACTAGTTTGGTATAGGTTTGCCTTTGCAGTTGATCACAAAGCCTAAAGGTGTTAGATCATCTGAGCTGCATGGAACATGGCCCATGTATGGAGCTGATCAAGACAGTCAGGTCATCAGGATAAAAAAAGACTCTTTATGCCCTGAATGGGAAGCATCTGCAGTGTTGCTTCCCCTGCTACAAGTTTGCTTGACAGAGGAATAGCCAAATGTGAGGCACCTCAGCAAGGGCGTCGAAATGTGGACTAATAATATTGTTGGGCGATAGGCTAAAATTTTCCAACCAGCCACCGTCAACCCATCAACCCATAACTGCTGATGTATTCAGCATATACATATAAAATGTCTGGATATTGTGTAATGCACATACCTCTAACAGTTGCAGGTTCATACTGTAACAGCCCTGGAAACACACAACATCTTGGCCCGTGGTTAAGTGGCTCAATCTTTTGGCTGACTGGTCAGCATCGTGGTCTGTGGTTTGGGCAACCTAGGTTTGAGATCCACTCTTTCCTCCTTGGCTACAATACTTTAAGCACATGTGGCACTAGTTTATGGTGTTGCAAACAGAGGGGCGACACAATTGTTTTTCACTTAGAGCGGCAAAAGGGAATGCACCGGCCCTGCTTGTAGGCCATTCCTTGAAAAGGAAATCTCAGAAATCCATGTCTTTAACTGAAACTAGTTCCGGCAGTGTCTTTACAGTTAGCTTGCAGGATGTTTTGTGGATGATGTTGAGGTTTTGGACATGAAGATTCAAAATTAATTTGAAAACAAGTAGGTATAAACCCTCCTCTATCTGTTGCGAGTGGCATGGTCAGACAGCATCTTGTGTAAGAGGTTGTGGATCTCTGTTTCTAAAATGATAGATCCTTCTGTTTGATAGCCATAGCATAGAGGAAGTCTGCAAAAATGAAGTGAATAAACCAGTCTCAATATTTTGTCCAATTAATCTGTAAGAGCGCAGCTGTGTCACCACACTTCATAAAACTAAGTAGAAATTGTGCCAGCCATTGCAGAACAGCAGCCAGAAAACTGTGGAATGCCTGTTTGGCCCTCACCACCATCAAACATTTTTCGAAAAATCAAGATTGGCCCTTGGGGTGGCGATACTGAGATGATTATATGGTCCATCAATGCATCACTGTCTGCTGCCTTTACCAGCAGCTGGCAAAGTGTTATTGCACTCAGTCCTGCTTATAATCAGTGCAGAAACAATCAGGAGGGAGGACACAGACACAGACATCTTTTTCACAACTTAAGTATAGAACAACTCTGCTTTGCTTTTTACATTTAAAGGATGTATTGATAACATTTATATGTAGACTAGGGTTTTTTTTGTTGTTGTTTTCTTTTTTTAATACTTCCACAAAGTTTTTAGAAAGGTGTGGAGTAAAATATTGCTTCCCCCAAAGAAGTATATTGTCATGTTTGTTAATTGTTTTGAATTTTTTTTTGGATTCAAAATAATAATTTTGTTTACTTGTCTTTAAGGTGCCCAAAGGCTTGTGAGCCAAAAATATAAAAACACGGAGTCGGAGTCAGTAGTCAGTGATCAAGTATTTCCGTGGTGATGGTTGAAGTTGTCAGTAGGTGGTTTTACCTGGAAAGTGTGCTGATCACAACAGGGCTGAGGAAAAAGGTATGGCTAATAAAGTTGATGAGAGAAAAGCAGTAGCTCGGCTTTCTTAGCCGGGAGAATTGAATTGAATTGAACTGAATTGAAACTGAATTGAATTGACTTGACTTGAATTGAAATGAATTGAACTGAATTGAACTGAAAGCCTTTATTGTCATTGTATAGAATAAAACAGAATTATGAGTTCTCGTCCTGATCTCTGCAATAAAGAAAAAAGGAAAACAAGAGACACATGGGAAATAAAGACACAGGGAAAGGTCTCTACAAGACAAATAACCTCAGCAAGCATTCATCCACAGCTTAGATACCAGCATAGGGAAAAATGTTCCTACTATGACAGCAAGATGTTTGATGTAAGGGAAAGTCCTTATGCCCTGCAACGTGCGTTTCTGACAACATCATGTCAAGCATGACACTTACAAATGGAGGGAAAATTTTTAGACATTGTCAAACACAGAAGCAGGAATATCTTGACTCACAGTCCTTTCCTTAGGAAGAAGGCCATGACATCTAGACATCTGGGGTTTTTAAATACTTAATATTGACTCTAAAATTAAGCATCTCAGCACTCTGCTAAGTGAATCTGGTTTGTCACAAGTGACACTATGGTGGGAGAGCTGAAGGGTTATTTTCCCTTTAGGGAGATATTTGATGTTTTAATAAAAACATTTCTTTGCGCAAAAGCAGGAGACAAATGAAACATTATAAGGGGTAGAACTCAAAAAAATAGAGATCAGTCTATACCAGACTGATCCACAAAACATATTTAAGCCTCATAATGAAGGTATACAACTTTAAATGTCTAAATTTTCTGATGGAGTTTTTAATAGACTAAATGACTATTTTTTCACAGTCGGCTATTTATGCTCAGTAGGTGCTTGAACTTCAAACAAACCTATTTGAGTCCTAATAGTGTTTATGAAAATTAATAAAGTCAAAAGTAGCCTGCTTTGATAGTAAATCAAACATTTCGCAGCAGCATAGCATAACAAAGTAAAAGTAAAAACAAGTGAGTTAATCCTCAGCCGTGTAGCTGTCAGCCATCGGACCTGATCATAAAACATAATGTCAGCTCACACTCATTCAATTGATTGACAAAAACCCAACTTGAGAGCACAGATGCTATTCCATATGACGATGCATTTTTACAGTCACAGAATAGAAAAATGACTCTAGGACAGTATTTTTCTATCCTGTTTCTTGGTGCTTCCTGTCCTGCTTTAGATGTGTCCGGATTCAAATGATCAGCTCATTATCAAGCTCTGCTGAAGTCTGATAACGAGCCGCTCGTTTGAATCAGGTGTGTTGGAGCAGGGACACATCTAAAACATATAATTTAGAAAACGCTGCTCTAGCCTTACAGCAATGATAATATTAAAAAA
>JAQLOL010000001.1:8162936-8178016 GCA_029783665.1 Naso thynnoides
TTGGAGCAGGGACACATCTAAAACATATAATTTAGAAAACGCTGCTCTAGCCTTACAGCAATGATAATATTAAAAAAATATAACCATAATTCATTTCTATAAAATTTTTTGTCAAGGCCACAGAAAGCCACTGCAGAGGGACAAAAGAGACACATGAGGCTCAAGGGCCACAGGTTGCATTTTGCCAAACAGTTGTTTTTGTAAGGCTGGTGATCCCCATGTTTTAAAACCAGCTTTCCCTGGAATCTGTTGGATCTCTGCGGTTGCTTTCAGACGTTTCCAGGCAAGTCTTGTTGGTTCTGACCTGTTGTGTTTCCATCTTGGCAGGCTAAGGGATGTGGAGAGGCTGGAAAGGGAACTCTGCCACGAACTCTGCCTCTCCTTGTTGACATGTTGCTATAGTGCATCTCTTTTCTTCTCTGAGAGAAAAAGAAGCCAGTGGCAGGTGTTGGATTGGTTGCCTTGTTTCCTCGTCCAAATGTTTGAAATACTCCGTCATTGCAAAATGGAATGAAACAGACCCCTGGTCATGATGGAAGAACTGTGAGATTTTCAGTCATTTTTCTGAAGGATGGTGTGTCCTGAATATAGATGTGACATGAGCTTGTAGTGGATAAAAACATCTATTGTTCTGTGTTAAGCCCTATTCAACTGTCTGATGGTACTAAGGAGAAAAATCAGTTTGCTCAGTGGAGGGGGGCGTTTAGTTGTCAGACTAGTGTTGCCACTACACGTATACCTAAGTTAGTTGGTGGACTATTTCTGTTGACTGAGGACCCTATGTTGATGGTCCCAACTGTGGAGATCTTACTGTTGTCTTTAACAGGAAGAGCTGTCAATAGAACTGCAGATGGCAGCCATATTGGATCATTGTTCAGTGCGTCCTACAAGGAATTTTTGGTCTGGTCAGCTCCAACTTCCTCACACATCAGCCAACATTTCAGTCTGTGGAGGTAGTGGTTGTACTTCTGCTGTTGAGAAACCATCAGAAGGGGCTGGCAGTGTGCAAAGAATTGTTCAGCTGGTCTAGCTTCTTTGCGTTTGCTTTGCTCTGAGGTATTCAAAGCAGAGGGAATGCAGACGAGAAGCAGCAATGAGGCTGGGCATGAAGGACACAGCTGTGTGTCTTCAAGAATAGACTCTATCCTCAATTTTAATTTTGTAGCTTTGTCCTTTATTGCTTCATCAGAAATAATCCAAGTTATATTTGGCAGCTATTAGTGTCTTAGTTGTATATTGCAGGTATTAATATTTGTAAAGTAAAATGAACTGTGCTCAGACACGAATATCCACAGCTGAGCTCTTAATATCACACTGCTGTGAAAAACTCAGATTTTCATGTGACCTTTTAACCCTGAATCCCTGTGAGGCTCATAAAGGCCACGTGTTAATTCCTTTTCGTCCAAAATGAACAAACATGTAATGTGGCTGCAGTATAGATGAAAGACATCTGTTCAAATTCTTACTTACTCCCTAATGGCCAATGAGGGGACAACTGGGCCACTCATTCACTCACCAGGTCACAATTATCATGTCATGTGACCTTAGTTATCTCACTGTAAGTTCTGTTTTTTGTTTTGTTTTGTTTTGTTTTTTTGTTTGTTTGGGTTTTTTTTGGAGTTACATAAAAAACAGATTTATAATTTATAAAAGAAAGTTAATAATGCTTTCCCTATTGTCCCAAAATTCAAATGTACATTTCAGTTCAGCTGGAGTTGTTAATTATTTATTGACTAAGCAGATGGGCTTCAGTGTGTTGCCCAAGGGCGTAATGGTAAGCTTTGTTGTTAGCTTCCACCGCACACCGTTGAACCTTTGACCTGCTAGTTATGAGGTGGTGAAGATATTGGGTAATACCCTTGCTGTTTGGAACTAATTTTGAGAGAATGACAGAAGGGAACACTGAGTTATAATATATTTATAGCAAAACTCGAGACCCAGTATTACCACACAAGTGCTGGTTCAAATATCTATTTATTACCACTGCGTCAGCTTATAAAAAGCTACTCAGGCTACAATCAACTTTTCATTTTATTGCAATCTTTGTGTTATAACACTAAACAGGCTAGAATGTAAGACTGATACACAATGTTGATTATATTAATTGGCAAAATCTTCCCAAGATTAATTTTTTAGTGTTTCAAATTTGACTCAAATTTAAACAGCTATTGTACTCCATCCAAATCTACATACCTTCTAAATGTGTGTGCAGTACTAAGTTACTAAGTGGAAGGAGCTAATGGATTTCACAGGAGAAGGACAAGTGGTTTCATGAGCCAAAGAGAAGCAGAAAAAAAACCACAAGCCATACACTGGCTACCTGAAAGTTGGGAGCTGAAAAAGTACCTGGATTCTCCGTCTGATAGTCTTCTCCAAAGTTTGTACTGTACAAGTCTGCTTGTACTACAAACTTTTTTGAAAGTGGGCTTTGGTTGCTGTATTTGTTCAGTACCTGTGGGGAAGAAGAAGTGGATGGTGGATGTTGTTTAATTTACTTACAAGAACATTTATAATGATACATGAATGAACCCTGTTGTTGATGTTTTGTCCTAAAAACAAGCTCTGAAAGTTTCAAAAATTATCCCAACTCCTCACTCTGATTTGTGGAGTTTCTTGGCTCCTACTTTTTATTATTTACTCACTGTCTCCTGTTAACCAGAAGACAATGAAAGTGAAGTTGTGCCAGAAATCTGAGCAGACATCCACTGAAGTTGTCTAAAGTTGTTTTAATAAAGGCATTGTGCAGATTGCCCCTGAGGCTAATGTTGATCCCTCAACAGAACACAATAAAATACAAGCAATTTGAAGAGCCAAAACAGCCTATATTACTGTCTGTGTATCTATATGTGATTTCCATGCACTCTATTGCTTTGGTCCTTTGTGCCCTGCATGCCACAAAGCTAATTAACAGCAAGTCCAGTCCAAGAGTTTGGGCACCACACATCTGTCACCTGGTTTTGTCCCCACAGAGGTGTAAGTGTTGGAGTGTGTGACAACATTCGTGTAAAACAAGCTGCATGTTTCTTTTGCTTCTGTTTCGGGGCATCTCGACATGACTCCTGATGTCATCATGCTCCTCTTCTTCTTAAACCTGCTATCCAGACCGTGTTCACACAGTAATGTATGGATCCCAGCTGTTACACCATGACCCAGGCGTCCATATAGTATGACCACAATAAGAAGGGCATCCTTTATCCGTTCTGCTCCCCATAGATAATTTCAGAGGGCAATTGCAGGGACACAGAAGGACTTTCTTGTTTATGCCCTGAGGGGCTGCAGCGAGGGAGCTAAGAATCATGTGTTATTTTGCCCTTAAGGAAATAGTGTATTTGTTGATGTGTGTGTGTGTGTGTGTGTACATGTCTGAATGTGTGTGCCAATGTTATTGCATAACTGTGTTTCTTTGTGTGGTTTTGCTTGTGTGTATATGTGTGTGTGTGTGTGTGTGTGTGTGTTCTTTTTGCCTGAAGGATTTGTGAGTGAACTATGCCTCTTTGTCCCTTAACACCCTCTTTGCTGTCACCACCTCTGCAGCTACACTGTCACACTCAGGGTAAATAACTGTGCCCAAATTAGTTTTTTCATTGCCCTAAAATAATAGAGTCACACCATCATGAATGTTTAATACCAGTTCCCAGGCTCTTTGCTGACAAAAGCATAATTAGGGCTTGTATATAACGCGCTGGCTCAACGAAAATGCACCATTTTCAGCAAATTTGAGAGTGTTATTTTGTGAGGAGACTAATTGTGTAATTCTTCATAAGACAGGCCAGTGCCTTGCTGCTAAACCTAACAATACAGGATGTAAGACAAGATACTGCAGTACATTGATAGGTAGACTGCAGTGTTCTTCATTCTGTGCAATTATCCGGAGAAGTAAAGAATGTTTGCAGCCAAAAGTGACACGTCCAGATTAACACAGTGTTACAGTAGCTTTACACTCAGAATATTTTTTTCTTTTTCACAATAACAACAAATTAATATCAAGCGTCCTCTGGCCATAGATGTTCTCCATTTGTGTGCATGTGAATAACAAGTGTTTCCATCACAAAGTACAAAAAACTGCAGAATGTCTTTACTCTCCCTTTGGGGTTTGTTATGAATTAAAAGAGGTCACTGGATCGGAAATCTCTCTTAATCAATAATTCTCTATAATGTGATTTGATGGTGGAAGCTGCTGCATTCATGCTAAGATTCTGGCTGGTATTCATATGTTGAGTGACTTTTTAAAAAATATTTTAGCTACAAATTTTCCTGCAAGTTACTTTTCCAAGCTCCTGTCTTTTATTTAATGTCACCATCTCTGTCTGTTTTCCTTAACTTCTTTTCTCATCGTTCTGCTTTATTTAATGATCTGTCAGGGGCCTCACACACACAGTACTTGGACAAATCACATTGTTGTTGTTCTTTGCAACATGATCAAATGTCCCTGATCATACAATATACAAAGATAATAATGATGCTGGAATGCTGGATGCTATTTCAGCTCTCCTTCTCTCTTTCATCATTCATTTTTGGCTAATGTCTTTGGGAGAGAGAGAGAGAGAGAGAGAGAGAGAGAGAGAGAGATGCAGACCCATACTTTGCAGAGTTGAAAAAGCAAAAGGCCAGTGATTGTAGTTGGTATATTTAAGGAATTTGAACAGAGAAAGTCAGCCTAAATCAATCTTTAGTTCTCAACGTTGCATTTTAAACACAGGCAATGTTCTTGTTATTTCCAAATGTGGGCCTCGTACATGTTTTATGTCCTCTTTAAGGCGATGTCTATGAGCAGAATGCTGAATAATTGACGAGACGCAAAATCGGATCAAAAGGCAAGTCTGCCTCTGTTTGTGCCTGTCTGTATGCACAGGCTGTGGATATGTGTGTGTTTGTGTGTGTGGTAATGTGTTTTTCGTGTGTTGTGTATTTGCGTGTGTGCAAAAGAAAAAAGACACAGAGTTGTTTGTTTTTTCTGTAGTGTTATGATCACTTAGCATAAGACTGAAATATATTTTGGCTCTCTTATAGAAACTAATGTTTAGCTCATTTCTGCCAAAGAAACTCAGTATTGGTGGGGGATTTAAAACAGTTTTTTACCAGTTATGATTACATCCAGATGTCAGCAGTGTACTTTTATAGACGGAGTCAGCACAAAAACTTTATTTTTTCCCACATATATAAATGCATCCCTAAAAAATAATAAGTCTGGTTGTATGCCAAATTTTACATTTTTTTCACTGCTGTAGTGTGTCGCCAGACTACAGCAGAATATTAGGGCCACTGTAGGTTAAAAAATAAATAAATAAATAAATTTTTTTGAAAAGTGAGAGAGAGAGCCGGAACAGGCTGGAAAGTGGGGGTAACTTTCAAAGTTTAAAACTCAGAATTTTCAAGAACTCAATATTTTTTTAGCATTATAAAGTCACAAGTTTGTGCAATCTGACGGCTGCTTTGTAAAGTGATATGGTTTTTCCTTAAAAACTGGAAAATAGATTTGTTGGTGTTGGTTAGAGTTTTTTCCTTAAAAACCCGGACCTCAAACAGTAAAAGAAGTGATTATGTTACTTAAAAATGGTAGAAAAACTGGCATTAATGTAAAACAGTCATAATGTCCATTCTGTCATAATTCTGTTTAATCCTTTGAGTTTATCTCTCCTCTGCTAAGATAAATGCCTGCCCCTGACCCTCCCTACCAGGTCTCCCATTTACACAGGCGGAGCTTGACTCCAGCTCCACCTCTGACTCACCTCTGTAACTAACTCCAAAAGTGGGTTATTGGCAGTGCAACTTGGGCCCCCCAGTCCGCATCCATGCTGTTTAAACAGACCTGCAAGGCGCATCAGAGGCGCATTAAACCCATGCTGAACAGGTTGTGTAAAAGGGACAAAAAGCAATCCAAAAACATTGGAGTCTAGAGTTGGTTCTGTCATTAATCTGTACAATTCTGTATGAAGCTACACTGATTTATCAGATTAGTCTGACTAATTGCAATGTGAAAAGATTTCACAATAAACAGGAGTGTCAGGCTTCTAAAATACTGGAAAGCTGGAATCCTTGCTCATGTCTTCTTGGAGCAGAAATAACAGCATTGCAACAGAGTGCATGATGAAGAACTGGAATGTTTTTTGGGTCAAGCAGGGAGGGAGTAATGATCAAATGAGACATTAGCAGGTGCCCTTAGTCTTATTGCTTTTTGATGATTAAATTTGTTGAAATGTTAGACAACATCAACAGTGTGGACCACAGAAGCAAAACAGTGTCCAAAGCAGTAGCACCTATTTCACTGTGTTGAATAGAAACATAAATAAAGGCTCCCGCACACTGCCTTTATTTATGTTCCTCGACCACATAGGTCTCCTCCGACGCACCTGTCTGTCCGTGCTGGTGTGCATGAGTTTCATCTCAACTGTGTTGAATAGAAAATTACCATTGTATTGTATCTGACTGCAATGTGTCAGCCTCTGCCTCTTTCTCCTTTTCTGTCTTACATTCATGCACTTTTTTTTCTGCTTATTATTCTACAAATTGATGATAGATTCTGTACTGACCTTGAGTGATTTACAATAAAGACGACAGTATTTATCAGGCATGGCACTATGAATGTTGTACAGTGAATAATAAACATAACTATCCTTACGCAATCACTTCCCCTCACCTAAAAGTCCACACACACCACACCACACCTTATTCTCCTTCATTGCACGCTCACACTCAATTGAACCTGTCATCTTCTCTTTGGTCCCCTAATGGGTGTCTACTCCTAGAGAGCTATTAGAGTACAGGACATGTTATTGGAAATCAAAGAGGATTTGCAGTCCAGGGCGTCCTCCTGCAGGGGAAAGCACCCAGCAGAGGTCAACTTGTTACAAAAACACAGTCGGTCAACCCTGACCGCTCCGATGGGTTGCTTCTGAGTAAATCTCATGTCCACTCCACTTACTCTGGAGAGATTTAGTAAATTTGATTGTAATGACCTGATTGCATGCAGACATATTATAGAGTGTATTTAAAAATACTGTTCATGCATATTATTGCTAGGTCTGTAATAATAAGTCATTGCTTTTTCATATTAATTTCACAGCGTCAGTCAAGATTTAATAAATTGTATGAGGTTAAAAGGTTTGGAACAGGGTGTGGAACCATTTAAAATATAGAAGATAAACTCTTTAGAAGGTCTGTAGGTCAACAGAGAAAAAAGACTGTTTTTGTTGTTGCCATGCAGCCTCTCCTTTGGGTTTATTACATTTTCCGGCAGCATAGATGCCTGGCATTTGTAATTCTCATCACACTTCTCATCATCTGATGCCTCAGATAACAAGCAAACAAAGTCTGTACAAGTCTGCTTATTTCTGCTAGTTAGTATGCCTAGAAATTTGTATTAAAACAACAAACATCATGTTTGAGAGCAGATTGAAAAACACCTGACCAAAATTTATTCTGTTCAAACCTTCAGGGAATATCTGAAATAATTTGGTAAATTTGAAACATGCTGGCTTGTAAGAAGGTTTCCTTTTTAAGTTTAATTGAGTTAAACTGGGACCTGAGAGTATTCCGAACAAAAACAATGTAAAATACTTGACTTTTTCTTTTTCTTTCTTTTTTTTTTTTGATGATGGTGATGAATAAAAATTACCAGGCAGGCACCATCCAACAGCATCTGGTTGCCTAATCAAGACTGTATAATCACAGCGTTGAATTGCCCTCTCTTAAATTAATTTAGGTAACACTATATGCTACTGTTTTTTGCTATTTTCTTGATCATTTTTTAAAATTAAGTGAAGCCAAATCTGTTTATTCTGTGTTTATTTTTAGTGCCTCTTTTCACGT
Source organism: Naso thynnoides (assembly GCA_029783665.1). NCBI lineage: Eukaryota > Metazoa > Chordata > Actinopteri > Acanthuriformes > Acanthuridae > Naso > Naso thynnoides. The sequence goes on from JAQLOL010000001.1 coordinate 8,170,746, forward strand.
TTACCATTGTGCACTGTTAATGTCAAACAGCTAAAACAACTGCAAATAACGTGGCAGTTTTCAAAGATGTTACAATTTTTTCAGTTTCCAGCTTACGTCTGTTTCTGCTGTCGAATCTTATGCTGAACATAGTTTTCAAGGATCTTGGTCGTCTAGGTAACACAGATGAACTCCATCACTGTGACCTTGCAGAAATTAATCCAGAGTGGGACTAGTTGTAAGAATTGTAGTTTTTAAAACGCAGGTTGTACCCAAAAGCAGACAAAAAAAAGCAGTTGATGAAGTAGAAATACTTTTATAAGCAAAAACAGGCTTTAGACATACCTGAACTGTTGAGTTGATGGTGCTGGCAGGCACACAAACAGGAACAAAACAGGGAAACATGAGGAAGCGAGACAAACTGAAAAATGACTCGGGACAAAAGGCTGACATAAATACTAACTGATAATATAATGGAAACTGAGAAGTGTGTGAGTGTGCAGGGGAGCAGGATTTTGATTTCAAATACTAATGAGGAACAGGAAGTCTGAGCTGAAGCATGTTGAGAATAACCTAACAAAATAAAACAGGAAGTCTCAGATTTTCAATGCAAACCATGAAGAAATATTTTCTGGTAATATTTCAAGTCTCCCACAATACAGACAACTATGCAGTAAAGCACAAATGCCCCCATCCAAAATGCACAACGAAACAACAACAAAAAAGCCGTAATAAGTAAAAAGAATGCCAGACAGTTACTGACTGTAAATTGCTGTGTATTTGTGCTGTAATTATTCACTTTAAAGTGTAACTGAATTCCCAGAGTGGCTGACGTGCCTCCTTCCTGAAATTCAAAAAATGCAGTGCCAGGATTTTCTGTATCTGTGTCACATGGTTTTCGCCACAGCCCCGCTCCTTCAGAAGACTAGAAGCAGACTTGAGTCCACTCATTCTTATAGAAGGAAAGGAACTTAATCACAGATTATGACCTTTTCTTTCACCCCATCGTCACCCAGGTGCACATTCATGGGCGTAGCAGACGTGGGGTACATGTGGGACATGTCCCCCGCACTTCCCATATCTGTGCCCTCTGTACCCCGCACTTTTCACAACCATTTCACTTTTAACATGTTTTTCTGAGCTGTCTCCAAACACACCATGAATAGGCTGGGCACGCTGTCTTGTTGTGATCACAATCAATCACACAGTTGAAACGTTTGTTCGCAGCGCTGCTCTGAGGTTATAATGTACAGCAAACCAGCCAGCAAGAGGCAAAAAACCATTCACTGCTTCTTCAAAACAAACCATGTAGGTGGAGTAATGCTGCTGCCTGTTGATAATGTTAGCTAAATGATGTCAGATTAATTGGATGCAAATATAGCTGAGTTAACAAGAATACTAACACTATTGTTTTGTTAGATGACTGGCTCGCTAGCTTTATGCTAGGGATAGACCCACTCCTTCATTTCTGTGCATAATTTGTGCTCACTATTGCTTTGCACATATTTTTAATCTTTATTGCTACAATAGAAAGAGCAGGGAGGAGAAGGTGGACCACCATGAGGCAACACTGACGGTCATGCAGGGTCCTCACACGTGAGGGGAGATTATAACTGGCTGAGAAAACTTTTCTACAGCATAAAAGTGACTTTGAGATTAATTTCCACAGCTATTTCACAACTGTTCTTAATTCTATTCAAAAATTTTGCTTTTCGCTTTTTTAAAATCTGTGTTATTGCAATAGATAGAGCAAAGAGAAAGCAAGCAGGGATCAGGACAGGGACCTGGCAGCAGCACTGACCATCAGCCCGATGCTTCACAGGTGAGGAGTGATTATAACTGGCTATGGTAATGTCTACAGGATAAGGGTGACTCTAATGTTAATTTTAACAGCTCTTTCAGAATAACTCTTATATGTACTCTAAAATTAAATTTCTTTGTACATATTTTTTGCTTTTATATTACTAACTGCTAATAGAAATGATGTTTTACTGAACTTTTCATGTTAAGTGTTCTTACTTGGCACAAAAGTTTTTGGCTACTTGCCCTGTAGATGCTTTGGGGTCATTTTTTGTCAACTCAACCAGAGCTTGGCAGCTCAAACTTTTGATTTTCATGGTACATAAGTAGTTGTCGTTGTCGTATTGCAGCTGTTTGTGGTTATTTGGTTATTTAGCCACTAAGGAGAGGGGCAGTTAAAAGTCAGCTTACTTCTGAAAAATCTGTCCCCCTCACTTCTGAAGTAATGGCTACGCCCCTGCTAATAATCAGTGGACATTTGAACTGTGGGTTTTCCTATGGATGAAAGACTCTGAATATACATATATTTGATATGCAATGAAATCCTGTGTTTGTGTTCTTGTTTTGTTTTTTTCTCATGCTAGGTTATTTATTTTATTCAACATTGAGGGTGCACACTTTGAGTGTGTGTGTTTGACTGAAAATGACTTAGCAAACAATCCTAAATGTCAGGAGGGATACCAGGCTGGTACCCCTGTAAAATAACACTTGTTAAGTTAAACCGTCACAATATGGTTTGTTGATCTGATAAGTCAAAGTCAGTCCGTGATAGATGGTAACAGGCAGACGGTTCATCCATTCACTTGCCAAATATTTTTTCAAAGTACCTGGCCTTTTCCGAACAGTTTCCAATAAAGCCTTCCCTGATGGCTGTGTGTAACAAAGGCGCTGTCATGTTACATAAAATGTAGTTTGTAGTCTTTTTCAGACTAACAGAGCATCAGTAAATCATTAGTATCTGCATGTAAGTTAATTAAGCTTTGACAGACTCGTTAATTGTTTTGTGTTGTTTTTTTAAAAATTGTCCTAAAAAAAAAAAGTAAAAAAAAAACTTTGGCAAGGTCTCACCTTGTGTCATGGCTAGAGCGTCCTCATGTACTGACACAGCCCTGCGTTGTGGAATGGACTTCATATGTTGGTGAGGCTTAGGAAGACTCTCTATAAGTATGCAAAAGCACACAAACACACACACACACAAAGGAAAAAACATTATTCTGCACCCAATTAACTTTTTATTCAACAAATTATCAGAACTTGGCGAACCACCCAAAATATCAATACAGTCAATACAGACAGTACCAAAATACAAAAAAGTAACAAGAATAGAGTGAAACTAGTATGATAAATAAATAAAATAAAATAAAGAATTAAATTTGTAAATTGCAGAAATCCTTCATCACACAAATATAGTAACACACTTCAAAGAATCTATTTACTACACTAGTGCAGTTTGAACAAGAAAGTAATTTAACCCTAAACCACTTTTTTTCAAATGAAAATCGAGGCTAAGAAGTAGTGTTTTTGATTGATTCAGGTATTAATCTTGACATTTTAGTGCAAATAAACAGATTTTTCCATATTCCATTACAAATGTGTGTAGTGCCTGCCATCTACTGGTTAAAAATGGCTATTGCAAGGTTGTGCACTGTGGATCCCCCCCTCCAGTAGTGTGACGTGAGGTGAACCTATCCCATATCCCTCGCCTGGCCATCCCCCTACCCCTTGCCCTTCTTCCACCACCGCAACCTCTGTATGAGTCAGAGGGAGATTCAACAGCAAGCTGACGCCCTTGCACAGATTAGGGTGGTGAAATGATTAACTTGATGTGATGGCGCAAATGATCGATAGAAAACTGGTTGGTGCAAATAAAAGTGCTATAAAATATTCAGTTGGGTTTTTTTTTATAGCACTTGTGTGTCCTTACACAAGATTGCGCCTTAGGCACTTGCCCACTTTGCTCCTATAAGGAACCGCCACTGGTATAAACTAAACAGAGTGGGAACCCTAAAATAATGTATCATATTTTTTCAGATCATATATCACTGTGTATTATTTTATGATTGTACATTTAAATGTTACAAGTAAATGCGACTATTGAATATTGCTGTAAACACATTAGGTCTAACTGTCCTTCAATTTTGTCTCTTCCTAAGTGGTTTTACAGCATTTGACACCCTGATTCCCCTGACTCTGTTGATTCTCACATAGCTACAATGTTTGAGTTTTTTTAACTTTCATAATACATCTTGGTCATAATGACCCAGACACTGAATTTGGATGAATTATTTAGTTTTAATGAGATCAGTCAGACCTACCATCAGTCACTGATTGTGCTCTCTCAGAGCGGCCCTGTGTGTTGGGACCTGTCCGTAGAGATGAGGAAGGAGGAAACAGCTCTTTGCTTAGGGAGGAAGCTGGAATTGCATCCTGGGGGCTTCCATTCTAGGGAGAGGAAGACCAGAAGGTGCTCAGTTAGACATCACGTGAACAATATGACTGCTATGTCATTACACATGTAAACTCAAAAAGGCAAAAAATAATTTCCAATATGGAAACAGTCAGCCTTTTTTTGGTGATATTCAATAATGTGTTTATGAGCTCCACTTAGTTAAAAAAGTTGTCTCATATGTCTTAATTTCTCACCTGTCAAAGGTAAGTATTTTAATTGACCTAAATGTCATCAGTCTGATTAAATGAATGAATCTAAATCTGATTCTTAATTACGGAAATGCAAAGAGACTATATTTCTCAGCTGATTTGAAAAGCTGGGTGGTTTCCTCGATGTTGGTCTTTTATGTGAAACTTCACTCATGCTGGACATGGTACATCTCATTTCTTGTCATCTCTTGCTCTCCCTCCCACAATGTTTTGGGGACACTGAAAACATCACACCAGAATACTGTGTTTTCTTTTCCTTTTTCTAATTCTTCAATCTTAATCCTTTTACAATGATTATAAAGATTTATTGTAACAATTTATTTTTTATTCAACCAAATTTCAACAGCTACTCCTTTTCAATCATTATTGTGATTTATAAATAAGACAAAAATAAGATAGTCCCTTTTTTTAGTTACTATCTCTAACACTACTGCCTCCTTGTGGCTTGTATTAGTCACTGGGAGCAATTTTTAATTTACAATGAAATGTCTCCTTAATAATTTCTTATCTTTTCACTATAGATTTTCACAATAATAACTATGAATTACAGAATTAACTTGAAAATTTATCAAGAAATTTTGAGTGTGCCAGAGGCTGAGCATGTACCATCCCCACCATATGCCACCAACAATTTGAAGTGAAATCACAACCTCACTGTATTGAGAAGATAAGATTTGAAATATTTGGTAAAAAAAGCAAGAAGTTGAATTGGATATGATGGTTAAAAGGTGGGTGAAATACACTCTTAAAACTTTAAGTACTAGGACAGAAAGTAGTATCTGATGGTATTAAACTTTTAAAACCGTACACAGGGTAAAAATATGCAGCAACTGGTTGAAGTAAACATTAGACATAAAGTAGTATTGGAGAGGAATAAATGTTTAAAACTGTGAATTGCTAAAAATTAATATGGATTAATTTATTTATAAAAGTGAAGTAGTTAAAATTAGTATTTGGTTGAAATTAAACCTTAAAAGTATTTGGTTCTTTGACAGGAAGTAGTATTTAAATTGTAGGACTGCTTTACAAGTCCAAGATTTTAGACAGAAAGTAGTATTTGATTGTGATGAACATCTACAAGTGTAAGAAGTTTGAGGAACAATTATATTAAGATTAAATAAACAATGAACAATTGAAAGTATTGAATGAAAGGAAGTAGAATTTGGATGAATGTAACTTTTAAATAAAGTATTAGTATTAGTATAAATGCTGAAAAACTATAAATAATCATAAAGAGCTGAACACTACAAAATTTGATAAAGGGGGGCAGAAGTTGTAAAACTTAAAAGTGATCTGTGTTGAAAAGGCTTTAAAAATAGAAAGAGGATTAGGAATATTAGAAAGAGAGAAGGAGGAAGGAAGAGGAAAGAGGGGGAGGGATGAGGAGTAAGAAGAGAAGATGGGGAGAGAAGAGGAGGGAAGGAGAGGATAAGGAGAGAAGAGGAGAAAAAGAGTGGATGAGGAGAAAAGAGTAGAGGAGAAGGAATAAGAGTGCTGATATACTAAAAAAAACAGAAAGAACTTTGAAAATGTACCCCTTGCACAACACAGTTTAGTAAAAAAAAAAATTCTAAAAATAATCTGTGAAAGAAAAGAATTTCAACATCTCAAGGCTTTGCAGAACAAATGCAAGTGCTATTTACGTGAATAAAGGTAAAAATGACTGAAATGAGGCAGTTTTAAATATGGCAGTTAATGGGGGAGTGGGTTGCAGTACTTGTCACTTAATGACTTTTATAAAACAAAACTGTAAGTCCTGTTGCCAAAAGAGTGTGTTTGGCTGAAAGAAGTCAAAATTGTTGATGTTTTTGATGTATAAAAGAGTTGGAGCAATTTGAAAGATTTCTGAGCAATTTTAGAACTCCACTCCACCCTAGAGGTCATGTGACCCACTCTAGAGTGCTGAACATTCTGCAACACACAACCCTTAAAAATCTTTACGTCCGTGGTCACCTGACCCATTGAAGCGCGCCACCCAGCGCTATTTACAGTGTGTCCCGGAACTGCCTTGGTTCGGCCTGTGAACCCGAGACAGACCTCTGCAGCAGTAGCAGGTGAGCGTGTATATATGTGTACGTGTGTCGCGTAGGCGTTGAGTGCTACCGGGGTGCACACTTGAGGGTGCACACTCGACGCCTACCGCGAGAACAGAGTTCAGGGAAACAGGGAAAAAAGTTTGCGTGGCTGCTGGACTGCGAGATACAACTCACGGCCCTAAGTTTTACAGGAGCTCGACTCCCTCCAGAACAAATGAGCGCTGCGCGCGCTCCCAGACCCTCCATCCACCGGCAAAGAAGAGAGAGAGATGGGAGAGAGCGCGCACCAGTCGGTGCATCACAGGCACTCCATCACAGTGTGGATCAGATAATGCTGTCTTTCAACGGCTCAAGATTTGAATGTATTGTAGGTTTTGGATGGACAGATCTAAGGTCGCCAAACCAATGTTGTCACTGCTCAATAAATAATATTATACCATGGTCTGAATACTCGATTCTGATTGGCTGCTGGGTGTCTGTTCAAAAGTGATATAGGACACCTATAAAAAAGTTCTGGTCAAATAGCTTGATTGTTCGAAATTATTGCGCTGGCTCAAATGCTAGTTGGTAACAGTGGCAACAGAAACTCAGAACATAAGTTAACATAGGCTACATTATTTCACAGTGTACTCATCACAACAGCAAGACAGTAGACAAAACATGATTTTATAGTTTCCTTTAACCTATTCGACTCTAAGACCCTGGGCTGGAGACAGCCAGATCATATCTGTGACGGGCCATTGCTGTGACAGCAGCCTGAGGCTTATTGGGCTCCATCAGTCCAGGAGGGACGAGAAT
>JAQLOL010000001.1:8194369-8215158 GCA_029783665.1 Naso thynnoides
TTATTTGTTCGTTACTCATGTTTATACTAGCATTCACTTAGAGCTTATTTAGAGTCTCTGATTAACCTGACGCACACATCTTAGGACACTACAGTGCACTCAGAGGAAAACAGTTGAGCGGCCTATATACTCTCTTTAATTATTGAACCTTAAAATTATTTTGTTATTATTATAACACGTAGGATTTTGCAGCATTATAGCCCCAACTGACCTCAACTGCATGCAACAAACATGCAAAAAACAAAGCGAAACCATTATCCTGAAGGGTTTGTTTAATGCTTAGAAGGCCTGTGGGGCTTCGCTTTCCCAGCATTGTGATTTGATCCAATAGAAGTGGACAGTGCTATTTATGTACTGATTGTAGTTGTTACACCAGTGAAATTTCTTGTCAGTTTGAGAGTCATCACCAGTGAGATTAGCTAAAGAGGTATCCCATTAGTGTGTATTTCTGCATGCACACTTTTAGTCACCCGTCAAAGGGAGCACAAACCTGTGTGTGCGTGTGCAGGGCTGTGCACATTCCTGCATAAATAGAAACATGCATCTGTAAACTAGTTTTTCAAGCCTCCGTGCACCTCTTTCATTATGGCGATTGCAATCTGTTAAAAGAGAGATTAGATGAGAGGATGTACTGCATAAAGTCTATTAGATGAATGAATTGCTTCCTGTACTCTATGGGGTCGGTCTCTCACTGAGGATTAACTCTCTCAGGTCGATGAAGGCCTGGATTCTCCTCCTTCTTGTCCTCTAGAGCCCATTAAAAAAAAAAAAAAACTAGTCTGGAGTATACCTCTTTAAATAGCTCAAAAATTAATATTTGAAACGCTATTAATGCATTCCAAGAATGTTCAGCAACTCTGTGTTTACTGGTAAACAAATGTTCTGTTTATATACAAAAATATACAGTAGGTATTAGTCTCCAGATCTCCAGTATGGGGCAAAAATGCTGGTCTGCTTGTTTAGAGCCCCACACTCTGTCAGGCCACTGTTTGACATCTATGGCTCGCCAACAACTGTTCTAAAACTGTGCATAGCGTTGACTCATGGTTTAAATAGTCAACTAAATGATCATTCCGGAACACTTCTTCTTTTTATGTTCTTCCTAATCTTTTAATTTTATGAAAATATGTTCAGTAATATTCTTGTACTCTTGGTTAGCTTGATAACCATTCTCGCACAGCTAATTTGAATTAGGTTCTGCATTAGGTCAGCATGACTTGTATACCTCATTCAATCATGCAACAATTCCTAAAAACCACAAAGACATAATTTATATATGTATATATTTTTTTCTTCATAAGGATATACAGATATATGGCAGACAGGCAGACAGACAGCACATAGTGCTGCAAGTTATTCCGTACCCAGCTTGCTGTATGCACAACTGGTTCTGACTCTGAAGTTGGATTTATTTATTTTCTGCAAGCATCTAAACCTATTAGAGAATGTAAGCCCCTTTCATCTTCCTTCATCCATTGAATTGCAATGAATTCACACTGGCAAATAGTGTTTACTTCGGTAGCTCCAGCTCATTGTATGTGTGTGTGTGTGTGTGTGTCTTCTTCGGTCTATGTGCTAGATGAGATACATTTTCCACACAAGGAATGTATATACTTGAAAAAATGAAATGATATAAAGAATACTTGGAGAGAACTATGGAAAAAGTTCATTGTTTGATTTTATTTTAAATCTAAAATGACCTTGAAAACATTTTGTGAATGGATTGTTGTTTTATTAGGCTGTCATATGCCAAACAATACAGAATCATCTGCTGTGTGTGCTTTTACAGCTGCTACAAAACAAGCCTTATCAACCCATGTGACATGGCAGCTTAAAAGAAATAAACCTATACATGATTCCAAGTGGGAAGTTGACTGAGCACATTTTAGAGTACAATGACCTTGTTTTTCTCATTTGTTGCTGCTGTAAGTTGGCTAAATACTTTCAGAGAAAAATAAAGTTACATTTAAATAATTTATTTATGTCCGCATAAATACCAGTGTACACAGGACACAAACATTATCAGTGCAATCAGGTAATGCACACATACACACACACACACACACACACACACACACACACAAATTCACATGCACACGCAGACAAATTCGCACCATGAGCTCAACAATACCCAGATTAATAAGCAGCTCCAGTCAAGAACAGGGAATTTTTTTTTCATTTTTTTCGCCCCCTGGGTGTTTCTATTGTGGCTGATGAAGCAGGAGGGGAAACTTTCTACATTACTCCACCAAAGATTTTTGTAGCCACTCCAGGGATTTAAACAAATGACATTTTGGTCACAACCCCATTTCTCTTAATGTTACCTTACTGTCACCCCATTTACACCCTGTCGCAAGATATACAAAAGCCTATTACAAGATATTGCAGGTAGGATTTTCACCTGTGTGATTCAGAGCATTCTGAATGATTGGGGGGAGGTACCCCCGCCTTCCCATTTAAGTTTTTCTTTTGCACCAGGGAGTATAACTACATAAAACAAGATTTTCTCCACATAAGCTACAGGGAAACCTTGTTGTATGCTGTATATTATGAAATCCCAATAGTTCAGTGTCCTAAAAGGCCACTTTATGTCCCATTGGCTAGAGTTTGTTTCTTGGTTAGTGTCAGAGTTAGAGAGTTAGTTAGATGGTTAGGTTAGAGAAAAAAAATGTCAGGGTCAGAGCTAATCAGAGGTTGAGTAAGGGCAGAAATAGTGTTGGAGCAACATCAGAACATTGGAGCAACATCAGAACAGCACACTGAAATCAGTACAATTTTGACCACATAGGTAGCCTTGTTTCATGAAGAGGTTGTCTACAGCACAAACAATTTGCCGAAAATGTCATGGCCGGAGTATGCCACAAACAACCATTAAAAAAACATGCTTACTGTGCTATAAGTGCAGCTTAGGAGGCGAACAGACACATTTTTTCTGCTAATTTTTGCCCATGGAAAACCTTGCCTGCTGTGCCAACTTTAATTACAATGAGCTAACTTTTTTTCCCCCTTTTTTGTTTTTACATTTCAAGAAAGGGAAAGAATTTTTCAGTCTTTATTGGGTATCTAATAAATGAAAATATCATTATTATTTTCTCCCGGTCATTTAGGGTGATGTGTGTCAGGCCCACCAATTTTTTTTTAAGTTACTGATTGTTTAAGTCAGTCAAAGGCTTTTTAAGTAAACACCCTGTTTATTTGTTTGCTTGTGTTTAGCTAAATTACCCACAACAGAATAAAGCTTCTAGTGGGTGATTGCTGGGAACTGTGGTTAACGTAAAACTGCTTAAGGACATTAAAAAAGCTGAAATTGAATTGCCAGAATTAAATCTTTTTCTTTAAAAAATTTTCAAATTTTCCAAAATAGCTCATTAATTATATGCAGCAATTTGTATTTATCACATGTGGCACTTGTGAGCATATTGCTCAAATCATATGAAAATCACCTTTTTGCTATGGGTTGCACAGACCAATACATTTTGTTTGAATAATTTGGCTGGATAAACTATTTTTTTTGTGTAGCCTGGTGAAATGTAAATGACACAGGACACAAAACTGTGTTTTTACTTTGAGAATATGAGAGTAATATTAATTGTTAGAGTATCCAATAATTGGCTTAACAAAGATCTTCTATACATGCCCAGCTCAGAGTCCTGCATGGGTCCATTTTTTAAAACCCCTCACTTGTCCATACCTGTAAAGCTCTGTACCAGAACTGACCTGTCGTTATGTCTAAGGCAAAGCCACATCTGCCCATACCTGTCAATAATAGCCCCTTGACCCGGCCTGTACCTGTGATACACACACACACACACACACACACACACACAGGCTGCAGTCACTCACATTCAAGTGGAACAAGATGAAATCCTCTTCCTTGATGCCGGTGTAGTGCTCGTTGATGATCCTGACGAACTCCCATTCATAGCCTAGCCACCTCTTACCGCACTGGCTTTACTGAGACGCAGCCTGCTATGCATAGCTCAGTGCATGTTCATGGTAAAAACTTCTGCTCCACAGCACTCTAATATTAAACCAGACTTATCCCAAAAGCCACAAGCTGGTATTCTCTTCTGGTCAATTTTGCCTTAATGTCATCCATTTTGATCTAACACTACGAAGTACAAACTAGCAGCAGCGAGCGGCTGGCTGCATCTCTGTTGGATTATTGATGAAATTGATGTCAAGGAGGTCAAGGGCCACCGTTTTTCAGTGACTTTCAAAATAAAAGTAATTTTGGCTGGATAATATAATAGTAATTTATTTTGCATATCTTTTTAATTTGTTTTATTCTAAAAACAAACAAACAAAGAAAAAGGTTTTTGTTCTCACCTGCTGCCGGACTGCATGTAGTTCATTTTCACCCATGCCCTTATTCGTGAATTTATTATGTATATTTTTTCACCCGCTGCACAGCCTCTTTGCGGGATGCCCGTTAGTTACCCATGGGCACCTGACCCGTTGCAGGACTCTGGCACCTGGTAAACAGCTAATTCTTTGCCCTTTTGTCTTTGCCCTTATCTTGTTTTGTCAAACAGCATCTGCAGCATTACATGATTTTTGGCCACAAACACCAACACCTAGGACTTAAGCTCGACATTTATTTGAGCACATTGACTAGCTAGTTTGTTTGCCAACTGGACAATTCCACATTTTATGATTCATTTAGCAAGAATGATCAATTGCTCAAGGTGTTATTCGAAAAGTCACAAAGCTAGTGTATATCATACAATAAAATATGGGTCTTTGTTAATAACTGGTCAAAACTAATAAATAAAGAATTAGCATAATGAGCATAATGTAAATTTACATCACTTTAATTTGATATATTTATAAAGCCTTCATTTTCAACACCACACTTAGTAGCAAGGGTTAAATTTGCATTTCCTAAAAGAATGCGACTGTATTAAACCCGGGAAACTTGAAATCTAGCCTCTAATACACTACTGTCTCATGCAAAGGCCCAGTGCTCTCTGCAGATGTGGTAAATAAAAGTGATTAATAGATACACTGTATTTTACTACAGATGCTGAAAAGGGAGCTGGAAAGCCTCATTCTAAGTTGGCAAAGTTACATACAAGCATTAGGGATATTTACCTATGAAGAGAGGGAGCCTGTAAGTCCTGCTCAAGTCCTTATTCTCATCTTCCTCATTAATCGTTTGCCACTTACAGGCCAGCGGGCAGTGTGTGCTCATATCTTGCACTGCTTGGCCTCTCTGCTGTATTTTAAAACTGCTGGGATCCAATCGATCTTTGTCTGGCAAAAGGATTTTTTGCCCCTGTGCAGTTACATATTGGGTCATCTCCATTTTCCTGTTAGGTCATTCAGAGGAAAATGATGCAGTGGCTTGGGAAAGATACAGATGATGTGAGAGCAGGAGAATGTGAATTTCCTTTGTTTTTTTTACAGTCTGTGAGAAACAAATACACTCACATTTACCCTTATCCATACACTAAATGGTATGTGCACTCACAAGAAAATTACAAATGGCTGCTGCATGCTGATGTTGTTTGGGATCATGGTTTACATGTCTTGGGATTTACAAAGTGAAGTGATCTTCCTTAGACAGCTGTCACTCCCTCCTCTGAAATATCCATGAGCATCTGGGAGTTCATTTTAGTTCAAGATGTTTTTTACGAGGGTATGTCCAATTCTGTGGAATCACAGTTTTCCTGACTTTGATTTTGGCCAATAATGCAACATCTGGTTTGGTTACCAAGGAACTACATTTACAGCAACTTGCTGATGAAATAAAAGGCGGCTAGCATTAGTATTTAATGACCAGGATGTCAATAAAAATAAAATGCTTAGGGGATGCCGAAGATCAACTTCATTGAGTCAGTGAGAAAATTCTGTATGTTTAGAAAGATTATATTACATGCGCTATATACAATGCACACACACACGCAAACACATACACACACACACGCACACATTAACATAAGATATACTACCATTCTCATATTTAAATAATTTATTTACTTACATGCAAAATCCAATAAGTAATGCCACAGGGAAAACTGGTTCAGAGAAACCTCATCTATAGCATATGTAGCTGTCAACATCTGTGAACCACTAATCTCAAACAAACAGTTAAAAAAATAAGTAAATAAACAAAAAAATTAAAACATTAGTTTTGTTTAGTTAAACTACAGAAAGAACAATTTACATTTGTAATCCTTTCCTTCTTTCTCCCTCCCCCATGTGTCCCGCACAGCGCCCCCAATGATCCGGCTGTCAGTGAATGACACGGTGGTGGTGGATCCAGGGCAGGATGTACTCTTAACCTGCGAGGTTACTGCTGGTTTCCCCCTCCCCACAGTGACGTGGTCACGATACCCGGGACCCCTCCCCCTCAGTGCCCAGGTTCGAGGACCAACGCTGATTTTACGGGCAGTCACACCGGCCGACGCAGGCTTCTACAACTGCACAGCTGTCAATAACGTGGGCAACCCTGCCCGCAAGAACGTCAATCTCATTGTCAGGAGTAAGTGTTTGTTTTGTGTGTGTGTGTGTGTGTGTATTTTTGATCCCAAATGATGGAAGAACATAAGGTGGGAATGTCCTCGGTGAGCAGGGGTGTTGATGAGGCTATGAGAGGCTGATGGTGTTATCTCCACCCAGCTTCTGGTGCTGGTTTGGTTGCAAAGTGCGTGAATCTAACGTGACGTATTATGTTGTACTCATCCAACAACAAACTAGGCTCCTAATTATCAGCTTTAAAACTGGAAATAAAGTGTGTAATTTGTTATTCATGCATTTAGGCCTATTGTGAAATCACTCCATGATTTTTCTTTACTTTTACTATCTAAGAGGCTGTAAGCAACAGATTATAAAAGCACACTAATTTTCATTTTTGACGAAGCAAACACACACACACACACATTCACACAATACATGTCTTGGTATGTTTGAAAATATTTGATTAAACACAATATTTTTCATTTCAATATTGCCATCTGTTCCCTTGCTAGCTTTAGCATGCAAATGTATTCATGTGTGCACGTACTGTATGTATTTGTGTGGTGTGCGACACGTGAGCCGTTGATCCATCATTACAGAGATCTGACATGACTCTGGTTAGAATAGGCGGGTTAAGTATTGCACTATTGCTAATTCCCCTGCCTTTAAAACACAAGCCTTCCATTCTCCCTCTCTTGCGGCTATTTTTAGCCCCTTTAATCATCTCTATTCACTCCAATTAGTCAGACTGGAGTGGAAGCAATTAGGGACAATCTCTTCTGTTAGTTAACACTGTAGAGAATGTATGCTGGATGTGTTTCTCCTGTTCGCTTAATGGGCCTGAACACATCGTCACACCAGCACAGGTGGCGAAATGGTGAATGAGACACACACACACACGCACACACACACACACACGCACATCCGTAGAAAAAGTTGGATGACACAGTTGCACATGCACATGGATGCACACACACCCACAGAGTCCCACATTACACACATACACCATATTGTCTCCACTAACCAGGTGAAGTTGAGGGATCATGTTAACCATATGGTCGCTGCTTCACATCCACTCCGCCCATGTATCTTGTTAACAAACTCAGAAGGAGTTTAAATCAAGCTCTCCTCTCCTCCTCACCGCCTGTCTCTCCCTTAGTTAGAAAACAGAGAGCTGTTTTGTATTCAGCATGGAAATCTGTTGGGGAAACGCAGCCTTTGAAATCGAAAATTAAATGTGGCAGTGTGAGAGTTACTCTTTGTCCTTGATTTTGTTCTCCCCCTCCTCTTCATCCCCCTGTTATTTTATTCTCTATCTTGCTTCTTTTGTCTCTCCTTCCTTTACAATTTGCTTCTTCCTCTCTCTCTCTTTCTTTCTTTCTTCTTCAATTTCCTTTTTCTCCGGTTTCTTTCTGTCATTCTGCCCCTCCTCACTTCTCACCAAATGTCGCAAACTCTTCTACTGCTTTGTGTTAGCCATCTTCCCCCTCCATGCACTTTAAAATAAATTTTAGCTGCCATTTTTGTTACTCGCTCTTTCTCCTTCACCCTCACTGCTCTATCAATGTTGTCTTCTTTATAATTGTATGGGCATTTTTGCTCTTATTTGATAGTGACAGTTAATGAGGCAGACAGTGTGTGACAAGCGACAACAGTCTCACACTAGAATCATCATTCCTTAAACTTGTTTCATATCTTTTGTTAAAATGAAATTTATTTCATATAAACATTTTTTAACAAACTTTATTGGCATGACATGCATGATTTGCAAAGATAGGATATCAAAATAAAACCATCTTCTGAATCTCTTTAAATTGAGATGATCCTTTTTAGGTGTACTTGTTCACCCATTATTGCAAATGCTTGTATTTTCTTATTACTTGTTATAGTAATATTCTTTATATAGCCTACAAATAATCGCTACTAAGCAGGCAGATCCGGTACATGTGAGTTTTTTAAATAGATTACAAGTCACTTAAGTAAGGTGCTTTCCATCTAAAAAGATCATTGAGAGTGAAATGAAAAAGAAATTGAAGTAGAAAACCAAGTCAATTTGCTAGTATGTGTAAAAGCAAATAAAGGTGAATTGAACTGAATATATTTAATGCAACAATACTGTGTTTTTTAAATTAATTCTTCAGTGCATTTGGGACCTTAATCCATTGTTTTTTAGTGAACAGTGTTTTTTTTTTTTTTTGCTGGTGATGTCCTTCATGAATTGTTTTGAAGACTTCAGACATTCCTCGGTCCCATCATTTTAACCTTTTCTTGTCTCCTCCTCCTTACCTCGCTACCATCACACTCAGCAATGAGCAACCTGACCTTCCAGATTACACCAGACTCCAACAAGGACAGTGAGACCATCCAAATGGGTCGGGACCTCAAGCTGTCGTGCCACGTTGATGCCACACCACAGGACAAGGTAAACTATACCTGGTACAAGAATGGTGCGCCTGTCTTCAACTCGGACAGTCTGATCCTGTTACGCAGTGACCCAGACATGGCGCCTGGTACCAGCAGCTTGGAAATCGTGGACATGAAGTTCAGGGACTTGGCAACCTACAGCTGTGTGGCGAACTTCCCAGGGAGCAGGGTGCCGGAGCTCCGTGTGGATGTCAACATCTCTCAGAACAGCGGTGAGGTTTTCCTTTTCCCTTTTATTTCACATTTCTGTCAGACTAAGACAACTTTCCATGACTTTCGAATTGTCAGTCAGTTAGATTGAAATAGCGAACTTGCACTGTCAAAAGCAAAAATCCATTTTGAATCACTGAATTGCAACAGATCATTACAAATGAATATGCTTTTTATTCCCACACCCACGTTATTTGAAGTTTTAACAAAAAGTCAGAATCTTAATACAGTATTCTCTGTAACAATCCGTCTCTGTATGCACCTCATCCTCCTGTTTCTCTTTTCTCTAATCTGTGATTTTGAAGTCACGTCCTCCTCCTGAGCCTTCCTTTTCATTCATTTGTACTTGTCTTCTGCGTTCAAGTATTTATCCATTTCCATTCACTTTTTAGAAAAGTAGAGATACAGGTAAAACCAATAATCTCTGAAAACTTTTCTCAAGGTTTTTCATTTAGTTAACACACAAATGTATTTGTATTTACCTCCGCATGGAGGTTATGTTTCTGGTTTAGTTCGGTGGTTTGTTTGTTTGTCAACAGGATTATGAATA
Organism: Naso thynnoides; assembly: GCA_029783665.1. Classification (NCBI taxonomy): domain Eukaryota; kingdom Metazoa; phylum Chordata; class Actinopteri; order Acanthuriformes; family Acanthuridae; genus Naso; species Naso thynnoides. The sequence goes on from JAQLOL010000001.1 coordinate 8,204,016, forward strand.
AACTATCAGCTCAGCTTTCACGAACCTTTGTGGAGGGGTGAAGCATGGGCCGAGAAAAAAGCCATTACATTTTTTAGAGGATTTTAATCATGAATCACAACATACAAATTATTTTTCTCTTTCAAATGCCCTTCCTACAGTTTGATGATTAAGTCTCACTGTCATTAATAATCATATAGAAGGAGCAGATGCACTTTAAAATATTTAAATGTGAAAGTTGTATTTTGTTTAATATAAAAAAAACATATCAGACACAACATTATATAAAGCAAACCATGTATGTCTTAATGTCCAGAATCTTGAAATTTAAACTTATTAAACAACTAATTTTACTTTTACTCACACCCAATAGTAAAATTCTAATAATTTCCGAAAATAAGCAGCAATGCTGATTAATGATTCCACTTACAGATTTAAATAATAGAAAATAGCTGTCTGAGTACCATATTAATTGAGTTATAATATTCTAAAATGGTGTTATTACATTTCAATCAATTTAAGTGCTGCTACAAGCAACAAAATATGTATTCTTTTTTCTTTGGTTATTATTCTTTTTCAAAAACAATCTATATTATTAATATAATTGTTGCCGTTTTATTGTTAAGATAAGAAAATAAAACCATGTATTCCTTTCTCTTTCTGTCTGCTTCTCCCTCCCTCAGTCTCTCCTCCGGTGCTTTCAGTGCCAGCAGGAAGTCAGGTGGTCAGTGTGCGAGAAGGAAATGATGCTGAGCTGGTGTGCTTGTTGGTAGATGGCAAACCACGTCCACCTATACTGTGGTCACGAACAGAAAAGTACCTGCTGATGCCTTCAGGAAAGACTGTGGTGGAGACACCTGATGGCCGCCTGAGGCTAAAGAACGTCAGTCGAGACATGATGGGGCTATACCGATGCCAGACGGCTCCATACAACGGGCTTAACATCAAACGCAGAGAGGCACAAGTCCAACTCAATGTGCAGTGTAAGTGTGGATCAGATCATCATCACCCAACCTCACTACAACAAACAAACAAATCTATTGTTTAGATTAAACAAAAGAAGGCTGGTTCTGCTTTTTAGAGTGCTTGTGCCATTTCTCACTGTAAAGTGTGGTGTAAATAAGCCCAGAAAGGTCACGACTGTATTTCAAGGCTATTGTTGTTGCATCTTGTCTGCTACAAACATCAGACCGAACAATATGAAACTTTAATGATCCACTTGGCAACAGTAGCAGCAAACAGTCAACAGTAGTAGTAACGTCAGGAGTCCAAAGAAAAATGTATCATAAATAAAAATAAAATAAAGAAAAAAAACTTAACTTCAGAACGAGATTATATGCTGCAGCAATGTTGACAATGCTTAGTTAAAGAATAGAGATTATAGCAAAGGATCATGGTACCAGTGGAGAGGAAATGTTTGGTCAGCATCGTGTTTAATAAAAGAACCCAATTTACTAATGGTACCTTTGCACAGACCTCCACAGGCTATGAAAAATCTTTGTTGGTTTGGTATCAGAGCTCCATCAAACCCTCACTCTTCTTTTTCCCCTACATTCAATGGCATAATATTCACAATTTGGTCAAATCTATGCACACTACAGACAAATATGGAAATGTAAGGTAATGTAGAATGTGTGAAAAAGAGAGTAAAATGAAATGAGGACACACCTCTATGGCTTAAAGGCTGTATTTGCTAAATCTACCCCGCTTTGCATTGTGCGCATTCAAATGGGTTATTATAAAACTCACAGAGAAAGGGATTTGAGAAAGGACGAGGATCTGTCTTGCTAAAGTAACACATACTTTCAGTACCTTCTCCCACACGGTTACCTACTTTTACTTACTTCTGCAATTCTTGAATTACCTAGAAATCCCACTTCTGCTCTGTCTGTTGCTCATCTGCCTGCACACTGTGGAAACTGAGCACGTGGAGAGAGTGTACCGTGAATTCCAAATCTGATTTAGATTTGTCTGGTAACATACATTTGGCATCTCGATTTTTCTTATCAAATCTTACAAAATCACTTGGCAGCTGCAAGAGCATTCTGAGTACCTGCTGGTTCTGATAACTTTCCATCTTTCCATTACTTTTCTTTGTGTTTTCTGACAAAATCCCATTGATTTTGCCTCTAGGAAAACAGGCTTTGTATAGATAGAGGGAGGTCACATGTATGTTATACTGTGACACCCAGTGGGCAGAAATCAGTTCAGCATATAGAGCTTGTCATCATCAGCAGCAGTAGCATAGGGACCCTATAGACTGTCCGTATGCGAGTGACAGTGTTGTCATTCATGTGGTACATTGGAACCAGTGAGTGAAAGAAACTCCAAAACCTTCAGAAAATGATCCGTACAGAAGGATCTGGTCAAGTCTTAGCTTCCCAGTGACACTACAAGCATATAAACAATTGAGGCGACCAAAATCCAAGTATTGAAGTTGTAAAGCTTATTCAGAAAGCTTCATTTGTTCTGGATGGAGGAATTAATAGTTATCTGTCCTGCTGTGCAGCCATAGAGTTTAATATTTGTTATCACTAGTACAAATGGTTGAAGCTTGCACTGCAATTTATCATTGCATTGGCAAGACATAAGTGCTTGTTTATTCAATACATAAATGCTAACAGGAATTAAGTATTCAGGTCAACCCCTTCAGCACACTCCCAGTGGGCCTGCTTTACAAGTTAAAGTTAAAAGACTACTATTATCTGAAGTGATTGAATGTACAAGATATCAGAAAACATGAGGATGCAACAAACAAGAACAGTGAATCAAAAAGACACAAAAAGCACTTTGGCTCAAAGAGAGAGGACAAATTAAAGAGCCCTGTATTTATCAAGCAATTAGAGTATGAAATGTGTTCTTTTTGAGCCCAGATTCTCAGTGCAACTAATATTTTGATCTTACTTTTACGGACAAATGCATTTGATCAGATTTCTTAAGGAAGTTCAATCCCTCTAGTTAATGATATTTTGGAGCCCCCTCATATGTTCCTTTCTGCAATAGTTGAGTTATTTGTTGCCAGTCAAATAAAACTGCAATAGAGTAATTAATCTTAAAAATACATCCTGGACAAAATCACTAAAAGTTTTTATTATTGTAGGGTTGTGTAAGAAAAAAAAAAGTTAAAGCTAAAAACAGAGCCAACCATGCATTTTTTCTGAGAGTTATTGGCCAGGTAGGACCAATAACCCACTCTGACATTCTTGATAAAAACACACCCAAATCAGTACTTTCTCCTTTCCTCTCTTCAAGAAGGATTTACAGGCCTTGCTAATGCAGGCGGGGCGGAAGGGCAACACTCTGTGAGCTCTGCTGTCCACACTGGCCAAGTCTGATTAATGGACCAGGTGGCCACCCCACTCTGGACAGAAAAAGAAACAGAGAGATGACACAGATACATGAGCAGGACTGAGAAAGAGCGGGAGAGAGGGAGAGGGTTAAGAGAGTGCTTGAAACAGGGAAACAGGGTTTAGGGGTGGTGGTGAAAGAGGGGAGAGAAGAGAAAGAATTGAAGATTAGAAGTCGAGAAGCATGGAAAGGACATAAATACAAAATCAGATAGAGAAACCCAAAAAATAAGGAAGGTTACTGATTGGCTACTGCCAACAAAAGTGAGGAAATACACATCTTTTCTCTCTTTTTTATGCCCACTTTATCTCATTTTGCTTGAGTTTGTTTATTTTATCAGGTTTGTTTTGCCTTCTTTAGCACCGTTGATCGATGTGAGGGAACAACACCATCATTTTTTTATGGCAGATATAATTAAGTGGATACACAAATTCTTGCCACTCTCGCCTCTCCCACTTCCTCTGTTCGCCTTGTATCCCTTCTTACTTGCCCATTCTCTCCCCTTGAGAGCTGGCTGTTCTTCCTCATTGCCATTCTCATCATCATCAATCAGCTAACCGCTGGCCATGAGAGAGGACCTCTGTGTCTCGCCATTCCCTCTATGCATCCTGCATTCTCTCATTCTCTCCCCACCTTGCGTACTCAATCATCGAGTTCTCTAACTTTCACGCGGCACTTTCCCTGTCATTTGTCTTCTTCATTGTCTTCTTCTTTAAGGGCTGTTTCCCTCTGCCTTCATCCCACCTTACTCCCCCTCCCGCTCACCTCCTCCATTTCTCAGTCTCATGTTTATTGATTTTCTCTTTTTGTAATGTAAATGTTTGGCTTGGTCAGTGTTGCATTTCCGGATGGAATCCACTTTGTATTCTCTAAGACAGATTGTGATAGTGTGTTTACATGGACAATGCTCTACTGACCATGACGCATTACGTTTTGTTGCTGTAAATTTAAAGAAAAAAAAGCTGCAGAGAATTTGAAAAGTTTGGAGACAAATTGTCATAACCTCAAGACCTTAAAAAGTAAAACATACTTTCAAGCAACTTGTTACATAATAGAATTCCTTGAATACAAAGGCCAGGTAAGGGACTGTAATAACTTGTCTACCAAACTCTACTGGGGGTGCAATGATTTATAAACTGCTCACAAACCAGCTCACTACACACCTCCTTCTCTCCCACTCCCCCCTCCCTACCTCTATCACCACAGTTTGCCTGCTTTTTCTTTACCCTTGCCACCTGTTTCCAAAGTCAGATAGCCATCAGTATGCATACGTGTGTCTATAAGCCTGAGCAGGGTATGTGACCATACACTAATCAGTCCATTAGATTACACTATGACCTTTGACAACCAACCCATCCCTCAGCTCTATCACACTCTGCTGCTGTGGCTGCAGGAAGTGTAAGAGGTCAAAAAACACACAACAGTAAATGACAATTTAGATTGTGTAAGTGGGAGGCTGTGTGCTGCCTTCACATGCTGTGGGATGAGACGCAAAACAATCAGGGAACACACAGCTGAGATGTTCAGTGTTTTGGTGTTTTCAGTCCTTTTAGCATGCGGGTGCTCACCCATGTTTCTCTGACTGGAGTACAAGCCCAGAATGTAAACCGAGGATTTGGTTTGACTGTGTATAATGGTGCCTTTAATGAAATAATAAAAAGCTTTGCTCACAGAAAAGAGAGAGAAATAGATGTGTTCTCTTAAGAGCTTGAGATTCAATTTGGCAGTCTTAACTGAGTAGTATGTTATGCTTACAGTTGATGGATCGAAAATATAAAAATGGCTATCAGTCAATCATTGATAATGCTTTGTTTTAATAGCACCTTTTATAAGGCTAAGTTTAAAAAAGAGCTTTGAAAGATGACAAGATTGAAACAACTTGAGACTAATGTGAAATTAAAAAAAGACAAAACGATGCCAGTAAAATATGTGCAAAATGTATTGGGAAAAAAATGCAATAAAACATTGTAATAATGACTACTTAAGCCGGAGCCTCACTAGAGATAAAAAGGTATTCACTGCTATACCATTAGAGTAGAGGGGACCTTTAAAAACAAAAATTCTGTTTTTTCATTAACTCATTTATGAATATATTCACAGAATTTTTTGTTTCTTTCAGTAGTATCTGCATCCTGTGGACTACAAATTGCACTGTGTTTTACAACCTTGAGTTGTGAAATGATAATTAAATGAATGTTAAAAAACAAGCTTATAATGCATGCATTAGTAATGGGCATAATGCAGTCTAGTGAAAAGGCCCAGCTAAAGAGAATTGTAAGTTTGTGTTTGAAGAGATTTACTCTGCGGTCTGTATTCAGTGGTAATGCATTCATTGTAACCCACTGTCAGGAGTTTTTGAACATCAAAATAATGTGCCAGTCAGTTCAGTGTGATTATGGAAGCTCTGTTTTGAATGCCTTTCTGTGATTATTTTCATTACCCTGCCCTGAGATTTCCACATTGTATCAAGCAATAAGAGCATCTCTCCGCTTCTCATGTTATCTTTCTCTCTGTCTCTGCCTATCCTCCTTAGAGCAGCTCCTCCTCTATCAGTCTAAATTACAGCCATAACATAGATTAGACAGTAATTACACATCTGTGTCTGATAAACTTGATTCATATTGGACTCAAGTCATGCTGCCTTAACACCAGATCTCATCACCGTTAGTTTGACAGTACCACCATTAGCATCTTGTCTATTACCTCCATGATTAGCCAGGGGTGAACTAGCTGGTGATTTATGGCAGATTCATTTGGCTGTGTTGCGTCCTGGCTGACCTTAGGGCGACAACAGCTTGTCTGTCATTAATGGCAGAGCCACACATTGCTGCTGACAGGTTAATTACAGCTGGTTAGGATGGGTTAACAGCAGGATAGGGTTGTGCCTCATATAAATATCCGTTCTCCTGTGGCAATAACATTTGCTGTGTGTGTGATGATTTGTTCAAACTAGTGTTTTCTGATGCTGTTAGGGAATTTACATGGCAGAGAACAAAAAGATGAGTCAGCAGAGAAAATGAGACATGGATGACAGTGATGTATGCACAACCACTGCAGCCCATTTTGAATAGCCCTCATTTTTAAGCTTAAAATACCTTCCTGAAGTTTCTTTCTTCAGTTTATCTCCAGGTGCCCTTTATGATAGAAATGGATTTTTTAAAATGGAAATTGTGAAGGACAAAGAATATTGCAAGGATTCACCTCATCAGTATGCTTAATCACAAAGCAAGTGGTGCTAATATGTTGTACAGTCGCTGTATTTGAGTATGTGATTAAGGGTGCAGTAATCCTTAAAGGAATAATCCAGTGAAAAATGATTCCATGTTCTTTTTTCTGAACAGGCACTCATCAAAAGACCTCCAGAGAGTTTTTTTCGCTCATCGACCTGTATCGGGTTTGACCGGAGCTAAGTTGCAGCCCAAACATAACATGCATCGAAATTGGATGGTGCGCAACACACTTACAAAACCGGCTCTTTTAACAACTAATACTGCTCAAAATAGCACCATGCACCTTTAGTAGCATGACTAGGGTCTCAGAAGACTTACCTACCGTCGTCCTGGATCCTCTCATCAGAATCAGAATCAGAATCATGTATTTGCCATTTGTGTAGACACATAGGAATTTGTTTTGGCGACAGTGTGCGTGCTCCTCGTACCACATACAGTACACAAACATTAAACGTGAAACAAAACAAGAATGTAAACAGTGCAGTGATATCGGAGGGCAGACAAACAGTAACTATAAATAAAGTGCAAGACTAGTGCAGTATGTATCAGTGACACTAGGTGACAACAGTGGGGGGGGGCAGAGTCATTTATCAGCCTGGCAACTGCGGGGAAAAAGCTTTTGCGGTGGCGTTCTTTGGCCGTTCTTTGCAGTTGTAGCCGCGACTTCCTCCACGACGGTATCAGCCTAAAGAGGCTGTGACCAGGGTGGGAAGGGTCCGCCATGATCTTCCTCGCCCGCGTTATTGTTCTGGTGTCATGAGGAGAGACTTGAGGGAGGGCAAGGGGCAACCGACAACCTTCTCAGCAGCATGGATCACCCACTGCAGCTTGGCACGGTCTTTAACCGTTGAGGGAACCACGTGATGATAGTGTTAGTGACGATGGACTCTATAATGGCTGTGTAAAACTGGACCATCATGGGCCTAGGCAGACTAAATTTCTTCAGCTGCTGCAGGAAGAACAACCTCTGCTGGGCCTTTTTCAGGAGGGCTGTGGTGTTTACCTCCCACTTTAGGTCCCGAGAGATGATTGTGCCCAGGAAATGGCATGACTCCACAGAGTTGACCTCGACACCCCCTATCACGATAGGACGAGGCGGGGGTGCTTTTTTGCGGATGTCAATCCGCATCTCCACTGTCTTTTGTGGGTTAAGCTCCAGGTTGATGCACCTGCACCCGCTCTGTAGCCGCTCTATCTCCCTCCTATAGGCTGCCTTGTCGTTGCCAGAGATGAGGCCCACCAGGGTTATGTCGTCGGCAAACTTCAACAGCTTGACCGACGGGTGAAGGGAGAAGCAGCTGTTGGTGTAGAGGGAGAACAGTAGCGGGGACAGGACACAGCCCTGTGGAGAACCGGTACTGATGGTCCTGGGGCTGGAAATGTTCTTTCCCAGCTTAACTCGCTGGGTCCTGTTGGACAGGAAGTCCGTGATCCACCTTCGGGTAGCCTCCGGCACTCACAGCAGGGACAGCTGGTGCTCCAGGATAGGTGGCAGAATAGTGTTGGAGGCACTACTGAAGTCCACGTACAGAACCCTTACATAGTTTCCATCAGTGTCCAGGTGTTCCAAGATGTAGTGTAGATGTAGTTCACAGCATCCTCCGTTGATCTGTTGGCTCTGTAGGCAAACTGCATTGGATCCAGCACAGGGTCAGTATGGAACTTCAAGTGCGCCAGGACAAGGTGCTCCATAACCTTCATGACCACAGAGGTCAAGGCGACAGGTTTGTAGTCATTTAGGCTTGTGACCTTGGCCTTCTTGGGAACGGGTATAATGGTTGAGGCCTTGAAGCATGCTGGGACCCGACACAGCTCCACAGCTCGTATGAAACTCCATACTAGTTGATCACTGAATTAATCCAAAAGGAAGGAGCCTGGTTGAAGAACTCTTCCAAAGAGTTTGTTGTTTGTGGCAGTTTGGTCCAGTATAATTTGATATTACTTCCAACCACGTAGTGAATAGTTTGTAAAATAGTTTGTAGAAATTTTCAACCGGGCTCCTTCCTTTTGGATTAATTCGGTGATTGACTGACACCGTTGGCATTTCAGAAGAAAGAAGTTTGCTGTTATCTCCCAAACAATTGAGGCAAATGGTGACCAGGATTCAAACATAGATAACATGAATAATAAAACTGTAAATTGTCTCCATGCTGCTCATGCAAAGTAATCCAAGTGTCCCAAAGCCCTAACATGTCTTGTTGTTTTAAAGAATGTCACACATCCATGTTTTTTGCCTTATTGTTTACTGTAGCCTGTAGATTCTAATACTGGAGCCTCGTTCACATGTGCAAAAACATGGTGTCAGAGATTTTTTTTTAAGCAACTTTGCATTTTGGAGATTCAGGACACTTGCATTAGTTTGCATGAGCAGAATGGAGGTATTTTGTGCTTTTATTATGCATTTTATTTACATTTAAATCCTGGTCACCATTTGCTTCAACTGTTTGTGAGATAACTCCAGAACTTCTTCATCTGAAACACCAACAGTGTTTTGTAAACTAAAAAACTTCACCAACCCTTCCAAACATATGAGTGTGAGAAGATAATGACTGCATTTTCATTTTTGGGTGAACTGCCCCTTTAAGAATAAAAAGAATGTTATGTTCACTGACAAATGGATGGGAGCACGTTTACCAACCATATTATAACTGAAATTTATAATGAGGTAGTTAACCTTAATCAAGAAAATCAATGTTGTGAACTGACACTTGGATGGAGACAGTAGGTGAGTGTGATTAAGTTGTACCCATCAAAGTGTCAGTTCACAACACTACAACTTTACCCAACATTACACTAATGTCACCATGATTATCAGCAGTTAATGTAGCTAATGTTAGCCAAACCGAGCTGTCGGTTCAGGTTGGTTAACATGCGCCCATCCATTTGTCAGTGAACAAAACAGTCTTTTTATTCTTGACACCACCAAAATCTTGTTGCTTCTCTTGTAACAATGACATTATTTTGGAAACCAAGAGCTCCCTTCTCATAAAGAGAATCGGCTTATAAACTAGACGTCTCGCCTTGGAAATAATAATTTTCTACTTCTACATTTACTTCTCACTACCTTCTTAATGGTTCCTCTCTTGTTTTTGCATGTCCATATGAGTAATCCAAAACTCCAATTCATCCAACAAAACAGCTAGAAAGATTCATCTGCACCGGCGATTCGACGTGTGTCCCCCCCCATTTGATAGAAGTTCCCCTCACAAGCAAAACCACCGATGATGTCACCACTTAGCTTGTCTGAAGATGGCTGCGCCCTATTGGTAAAAGAGTGAATTACTATCTGGTTTTCTAGCAAAACTAGATAAATATAAAGTTGGAATGTTGTCCATATCTTGCCTTTGTTAAAAGTCAAACAAACAGTGTTTACAGTGAGCTGCCATCACATCTCACCATTGAGTTGTAGGAGCTCCTGAGACTTTGTCAAAATTTCCTCATTATGTGCATCTGGTCTGCCTGTCAGACAATGACCTCATGAGACTTTAATTCACTGAGGCAAACCACTGCTAGAAGAAAAAAGTCCGAGGAACATTTCATTCATTTCATTCTAAAATCATTAAATCATAAAAATTTAGAGGTGAGCTGTTGAGGCGGTGCAAGAACAGTGCTAAAAAGTCATTATGCAATTTAAAGAACTGATTAACAAGAACATTTCAATTAATTTGGTTTAAATGAATGTTTTTCACATGTCAGTGCAGTGCACAAAGCCTGAAGTAGCTTTGCTTAGTGTTTAGTGTGTGGGTTTAGTGTTCAAATGCTCTTCACTGGAAAAAACTGGCAGTTGTGTGTTTGCCATTTAGCCTTTTTTTATACATATGGAAATTTAAAAGAATCCTTAAAAGGAAACCTTACAACCTTCAGGTAATATTGAAATAACACTTTAAATGTAAGAAAATCTGGTCAGTACCATAGCTTGTATCACTGGAACATGTTAACAGACGATTCTACCCGCCATGTTCCCTTTCTTGTGCCTCTCAGCTCCTTTGTCTGTAAAGTAAACAAATCTCTGAGTCCAGCACTCAAAGGCAGGACTTCCATCCCCCTTCAAAGATAGCTGGCCAATGACTCATGCTCTGCGGCCTCAGTCCTCCTCACATTTTCCACAAGGTGCAAATCATTTCCCCACAACCATGTAAAACCAAATGTACATGTGTTTAGGCAATAGGCCACTCTGAAAACCTTTATGCTATTTTATTTGCTCTGGTTGCTCTGGTTGCTACAGTTCTTTGGTTGTTTCTTCTAATTTAAAGAGGCTGAGCTCTGAATAGAAAAGCTCTCTGCACTAGTTTTTGGAGAATAAGACGGGATTCAATCAATATGAAGGCACAAATGTTTGGGATTTTTACATTTAAAATACATCTGAGACAGCGGTAGATTCAAACCACTTCAGGTTTCAGTTGTGATCCACCAGAGCTACTGCCAAAATTATACTGCTCTCAACATCAAAAGTCTTCATCCATTTTGCAGATAAAAGACAGATTCTTTAATGAAACATTGTGTTTCTTTGGTTTCATTAATGTACAAAACATGACGTGGTACACACACACACACACACACACACACACACACACACACGCACACAA
>JAQLOL010000001.1:8246427-8258851 GCA_029783665.1 Naso thynnoides
CTATATGAATGAATGAATGAATATCTCTTCCTCCAAGAGACTACAGCCGGCATATCGCGTGCTTATGCATGAATTCACGAGATCTTGTGCGTCCTCTGTGTCCGGCGGAGCAGCACCAGTGCGCATCACGAACGGATCCTGTGTGAGTTGGCGGACGGCGGAGTACGCTGTCGTTCCGGAGCGGAGCCGTTCTGGAGCCGTTCCGCATCCAGTGTATTTTCGGGGTAAGGAATTAGATTTTTCAAGATTTTTAGTTTTCAAGTTGCTGTTGCACTACTGTTATATAGTGTTTTCTTTAAATCCTTAAATTTTACTAAACTATGATTACATCTTAACGTGGAGATGAAATATGGAAGACTATGAATGTTTTTTGTTTGATATTTACCTGAGGTAAGATATGGCACCAATTTCAAACTTTATATTTGTCGAGTATTGCTGGAAAACTAGATAGCAATTCGGACTGTCACCAATAGGGCACAGCCACTTTCACACAAGCTAAGCAGGGATGTCACGGTTATGGTGCTGCTTGTGGGGAGAACATACGCTACATTGCCAGTGCGGATGAACCATTAGTGCCCCTCAAGCAGAACCATAACCGGGACATCACCACTTAGCTTGTGTGAAGATGGCTGTGCCCTGTTGGCGAAAGTATGAGTTACTATCTGATTTTCCAGCAATATTAGATATATTTGAAGTTGGAATTTGGTGCCATATCTTACCTTAAGTAAAAATCAAACAAACTACATTCATAAGTTCATCTTCACTTTAAGTTTCGAAGGAACTGTTATTCCCATAGCAGGATACAGGATACATAAAAAAGTATACTCAAATAGTTGAATCACTGACACTCTGTATGTTTATTTATGCTGTCAAAAAATGGATTAAGTTTTCATCTAGTACCTTAACAACATTCATTTATATCCCTGCTCAAAGGCAGCCTGATGTGTTTATGTGTTTTAGTTTATGTGTATGTGTTAGTGTATGTGTATGGAGGAAATGGTGGGATGAGAAACAGAGAACCAAGGTCAGTGAAAGGGTAAAATGCAGGTTAAGGTCCAAATGGGAAAAATATGTATAACCTGTAAAAGGTCTGAAGGTATCAGCTCTCAGAGGCAAGACAGAAATAGAAATATGAGCTGATAGACAGACATGACACAGGTGCAAATACATGCAGAGACCCCAAACAGACAGCAAGGTAGCAGTGTGCCAGGAGAGGCAGACACTTGTGAAAGCCTTGTCCCACCCACACTGTCGATGCAGTGTCATAGCAGCAGCTTAACTGGTCCAAACACCATAACCTGCTGGTAATGAACAGGAATTAAACATTCAAGAAAATGACAGCGAGGAGAACCGTGTGTATGTGTTTTGTGAGCAAAGCAGGAGGTGTTTTCGAAGTGGTGTGTGAACAAGAGTGAATGAGACGTGAAAGTGTGTTTGCATCATCAATAAAGCACTTAATGCATCTTAAATATTCATCCCCCCATTTGCATCGTGACTGAGGCCAAGGTAGGTGAGGCAAGATGGATGAATGAGGAGGAATGGATGCTTAAGAAGGATTGTCTCCTCAAAAACCAAAGGGGGCCTTGGATCTAGCCATTTTTCCCCAGTGTTGTACCTTTTTTTCTTGTGTGGTCCGTGACCTAACTTACCTAAATGTTTGTGTGTATGTGTGTTTGAGCAAGTAGGCATTGAAATGTGTTCCTTACATTTGCGTCGTGAATCTCAGTCATGTTAAGGTCCAGTTCTTTTACACAGACGACATTTTGACATAAGGTAGCAGGAGATGCACAGGTGTGATTGATAACTGTAAATATAACTGCATTCCATTAGCGTGAGCACACTCCACAGTGCCGGTGCTGTGCATGCACTGGCATGGCTCGCTGGGACACTTATTGAAACTGAGGTGTTTCTAACTCCATGACCTGTGCCTTTCCTGCTGTGAAAAGTAAATATTGGCTGTGGAAAAAAAAAGAAAGAAAATCAGTACTGTGCTGATTATTACAGGATCTGTCTCTGGCTTAACACTTGAAACACTTGACAATCAATTAAATGTGCTGCGGATGTTGGGTTTGAGGGACAACCTGTCCTACCTTGCAAAGATGACAAGATATTGACAACCACATATGTGCGTGCAGATATAACAGTATTAAGTAAATCAGAGACTAGCATGACTAAATTAATGATATGCACTCAGGATAGAATTTCTTTGATTTGATTACTGACCTCTGTCACAACACACACACACACCCTTTTCTGTCAACCTATACACCCTAAAACCTTAAACATCTCCCTGTATGATCTGAAAACAGCACAAATTTAATGTTAAATTCACTAAACTGTCAATGTTACTTTTTATCCAACGTTGAGTTGCAGCATAAAAAAACAAAACAAAAACAACAACCTGATATAAATGTACTGGTTTTTGTTAACCATTTACATTATTCAGGTTGCACATTTTACATAACACTATAATATGTGTTCAGCTGTTATATTATTGTAAACAGTGTTAATTAACCTCTTATTTTCTTATTTCTCTTTCCTTCCGTGTGTAGTGCCGGATTGTGGAACTTGAGAATCAAAATAAATTGCTTCGATTTGATTTTACAAAAACTGTAACAGGTATTTCAGTTCCTCATCTTGCTCCACCTGTTTAACTCTCTCTCTCTCTCTCCCGCACACACATAGACACACACACAAACACACATGCATACACAAACTGCTGCCGTGTAACAAACAGAGTTGTTAAATAATGTAGAGAGCATGCAGCCTTGATCCCAGCGGCAGCCAGAGGAGGCGAGCTGATAAACATATTTTGTTACTTTCTGTCTCCCCTTCTCTCACTTTTCCTCCTTTCTTACTGCTCTCTGTTATGCATCAAGCTCCCCAAGGGGCTGATAAAATGAAATAAGGAGGGTGAACCCCATTTCTCTCTCTGCTGCATACCTGTCCGTCTATCTTGAGTTTTCTCAAGAATGGCCTATCTTCCCTATATTCTCTTTCAGTTCTCATCCCCACCTCTGTTGCCACCAACCTCTGTTACTGTCGTTCCTCCAGCGGCTCTGTCTTCTCCCATTCTGTATCTGCCTCTCATTCTCTGCCTCGATCCCTTTCCTTCTCTGGAGAGTGCTGGTTTCCTTTCAATCAATAATAATGATTGAGCTGTCTGCTGTTGACAATGGGAATTACCTGACACAATTGCTGTTGTTGTGTTCTGCTGCTTAACTTCTTTTCTATAGGTTGAAATAGTAAAGAATGGCTCTATTAAGTGCATTTTGCCAATTGCTATGGCTTGCTGCATCAGAAACTCTTGGTGGTTACAATGTTTATGAAGAGGAGATGACTGTTGGTAGCTCGGAGGCAAAGGATTTGGCTTAGGTATTGCTGTGTTTTCACAAGTAAGTGATGCAAGGCTCTGGCTGCCTTTGGCAAGTAAACAATATCCAAACAGTGTCCATTTCCCATTTGTCTTGCTTATTTCCATAAATTCTGATTCAGTTAAGAAATGTTGCATTCACAAATGTTTTGTCTAAATTGCTGGCCAAGAACTAAAGCTATGTGTATATTTACTGTGAATTGGTGCATTGTTGAAGGGGCTGCGGGAGTGCTGCTGGTGGTGATGGTGGTGTGTGCGTGTGTGTGTATGTGTGTGTGTGTATGTGTGTGGGGGTGCGGGTCACAACACAGTAAAATGTATGTGCTAAGTAAATGAAGAATATTAGAGGTCTGTCCTCATAAACACACTGACAACAAACAGGCTGTCTTGCCTTGTCCTGTCCTTGTGCACTGAATGAAGCACTAACAGCTTGTTACTAGGAGAGAGGCAAGACACAGTTTGTCACAGACGCCACAAATACAGAGAGTACAAAGCACATCAGGACCTGAAAATTTCCATTACAGCCCATTGGCTGCTGTACATTCAACATTAATCTTGCTTTCATAACTGGACTTTAAACTTTTAGCCATTTTTGCTTGCTCTGCTATTACTGAAATTATGAGTCTGTTGGGAAGAGGACAGGAAAAGGAGACATCAGCCACTGAAGCCTCAAAAGTCAACCTAACAAGGAAGCCAGTTTTGAGCAGTTGCCAGCATAGAGAGTTCCAACACGTCATGTGTACCCGCTGTCCCCTTGGACCATATTTGTGCAAGTGGAACAGAAATGCTCACTCACCGGGTTTTATATACACTGGTTTTCAGACTACCTGAAATCCATGAAGGGGCTCGCTTCGAGTCGTTGGATGTATTTGGTGCAACATCTCCTTCTTAATTTGAAGGTCGATGAAAGTGCCAACAGTAGAAATGGTTTTAAGTAGTTATCTCTCAAATCAAGCATCTGGTTACTTGCTGCAACAGTCTAGCATGGAGCCAAGTAGAAGAAAGAACAGCTCTCCATGTACCAAGAGTCATGAAGGAGATCACACAGGCAAAACATCCCAAATAACAATAAGACTTAACACTGAGAACAGAGTAACTCACAGAAAAACTACAGATATAAGAAAAAAGAAACAGTTGAAAGTGCAGCAATTGTTACCATATTTATAATCATTTCAATTCAATTCAAATACGTTCCATTTTCAATCAGTGTTGCAATTGCATTGATCAACTTTTTATCATTTAAATAAAAGTAAAACATATCATATGATCTGCTTCTTTAGTACACATAAACAAATATTAGCATTTGACCAATTAATGTCGTGAATGAGGCTCTACGAGTGGATGCAGCTTGTTTCTTTTGTCTAAACAGCTGTTTGCTGCATCAGCCACTATTAAGTGTCTGGAGCTGACTGCTCCAGATATTAATGGCTGTGGCTGTAGCTGTTTCATTGCATTTTAATGTCAATTATTTTTCCTATGACTTCAAAAAAATGTTAAGCTAAAAAAAACCCTTAAGAAAAATCAATTACAATGACTTTGTCGTTTCCATTATCTATCATCTCAACTTTCCTTTTTTATAACAACATTCCCATGATTTCCTAATTCAGTTGCATTCACAGGGGACTTGCTTTTCAAATTGAATGTTATTTTGTTCCGCAGAATGCAGCTGCATATTGAAGCTTGTTTCATTTCTGCCTCATGTTAAGAGCATGTCCGTGGAGAACACAAACTTTCTAGTCCTGTGCACAGCTCACTGACTGCGTACACCGAAGGCCTTTGAGGTGCTGCCACTCGTCTCTGCATATTCCCTTTCTTTGTGCTCCGTCCAACAAAAGTAATGATGTCTTTTAGAACAGCTTCCCTTCCTGCCTTTCTACAAGAGCTGAAGCTCAGCCGATGGCTTACACTAACACAAGAATTTTATTGTAAACAGAGGCAGAGCCAACTTAAAAGGAAACTTCAATTGTTTACTGCCTGCTGGCCGTGATGACTGCATACTGTCTGTGTATAATCAAGTTTAGAAAATGTAATCTGTTACTGTATAGGCTTATCTTTATCTTTATTTGGGCTCATTGAATCTTCAAGAAACATAGACATTGTTGTTTGAGCTTCTGATTAAGGCTGGCCAACCACTAGGTTTTCAAATTTTAACTAATTTCTAAAACGTGGGAGACCACAGACGTGAGAACAGTTTCAACTGATTTTTAACTTTATAATCCTCAGAATGCACACATTAGATGATTCGGCCAGACCACACATCTGCCGTTTGTCGTAACGATTTCACAGTGGCCATTGCACAGACACGTGATCTCACAGTAATAATAATAATGTTAACAGTTGATACTAGAGGTTGTTGCTGCGTTGTTAGCATTAGCCCATTCGCTCACCTATTACGTGCAACACCGTCAGTTTCTGCCCTCGCCTTTCCCTTGTCAGCCCTGTTGTGGTTTGTCTTGCATGAGACGGCACTCGTGTTGTTCCCATAATGCCACGAGCAGGCCTTCATTTTTAATATTCCACTTGGCTCGTGGCACAGTTTTGTTTATGTTCGTTGCCATGTTTGTAAATAGGTACGCAGCTTCTTGTTGGTGACGTGTCCCGGTCTGCTCGCTCTCATTTGCTACTGCGAGTATTCCATCAGACGCAGCCAGATCAGGAGTTGCAACATACCTCGATCCCCCCACCGATTGTGTGGGGAGGCAAATCTGGCATTAAATCGGGCCTAAAATCCTCTAGTGTGTGGCCAGCCTAACATAACAATGAGAAAGAGAGTTTCTCCACTATTGCATTGTCCATCATTATAACTGTAGCAATAGATAGCTTAATGTGTTGATCGTTCTATGGAACAGCCATCTGTCTCATTTCTGCAAGCTCGCCAATCACCTTCCTGTCTAAAATCTAAAATAATGAGTTTGGCTTTAAAGATGTTTTTTCATGGAGACTAACCAATAAGACAGATAATAAAAGGATGTAAGATGAAAAAAATGAAAAAATGAAAAAACCATGGTAACATGTTGTAGTACATTATTTGTGTCCCTATTCGATGCTCTGTGGATTACCCAGAGGCCATCTGTGTTCCTCGCAGTGTTTGGTACCTGGGGGGCTTGTTGGAAACCAGGCCAACCCACATTTGTGTGCCTCACATTACACCGACTCTGTTCTGCCCTGGTATTTCAAAGCTCTGTACATCTCTCTCTCTCTCTCTCTCTCTCTCACTCACAACATCCACAATCATTCTCTCATGGCTGTGTCCCCTCTGGTATGTGGACAGCACATCAATGGGAACATTAAAGGTTACAAGGCTCGACAAAACGACACATTCACAACTCCAACTTGACACTTTATTGTGCACCCTTTGATCCTGCAGTCACACACTCATGCACACACACGAGCTGTCTATCTCGCTCAGACTTCCTCACACATGCACACGCACTCTCCGTCACTGTTATGACAAGAATTAGAGATTGAGAGAATTTTGCTCATAATTGTTTTTGAAACTAGATTTTGTAGTCTACGTTAACAAAACGGTATGGTTTTTCTTGAATATTCTCTAAATGTCAGTTAAATAACAGGCACATTACATGTATCAACAGCAAACATTTGCAGCCATTGACCCCATTTTTAAATTCCACCATCTCACACCCCCTCAGCACTTAGAGTTTTACAAGCTTTCATTTGAATTTTAGAGAAGTATACTTTGGTGATCCACTTTTTGGTACAGAAAACATGAAATGTCACACTCTATAATCTTGATGTTTTTGAATAAAAGTATATCTGACAAATTTCTGTCCTTAAAACGTCTCCCGACTGTAAATCAAGCAACCCTGTTGCTCTAGAGGTTGAGACATCTGAGATGCTTCACCTCAGCACAGCACCCGGGAGCGGTATTGGAGTGAGGAGCTCAGTTTGCACTGGCAACTTACACTTCAGCTTGATCAGGCCTGTTTATGTGAGCCTCTCCAGAAAAATTAACACATTAAATCATTATTTTGCCGTCCTGTGTTGCATAGCAGGATATTGCATTGTGTTGTACTGTGCCATTCTGTTTGATATCTTTGAGGAAATTAGAATGCTCAGCATGATTTGAGGCTTAAAGGAAATGGTTATTTGAGCTGTGGTTTTGTGTATTAATGTGTCAAGGCCAGTGCAAGCTCTGGGCTTCCTTCCCCCAATTATTCTTCTTGTAGTCTCTAATTATACAACAATATAGTGTCTTTGCTTCCACTCATTTTCATGCTTGAAGGTGTTCAGAGGCAGGCATGCGTAGTTCCGATGTCTGTGTAGGTGTATTTATATTGATGTGTGTATGTTGTTGTCTATAGTGAGGTTGTTGGTGCCGGCTTGTTCTATTAGTGACACAAATTACATAAAGTACTTTAATACAATGTAGGAAGAGACTGAAGAGGGAAGGTATAAAATGTATTGAAGAACACAGATGTAGGCAACAGGCATTAAAGGACAGTTTTGAAGTCAGTTGCGTCTTCATCAGAATATGCCCCTTGAAAATACTAGATTACCCCATTTTAACAATGGATAAGTTTACGACTCTGTGTGTCTGATAAGCCTTAGTGCCTTCATTTAAAACAAAATGTTAAGCCACAGACTGGAGAAACAGCATTGTAGTGTTCATCAATTAGAATATGACAGCCTTTTGACCAATTAGCCACTTCCCTTTACCCCCTATTTCCCTCACAGCTATCAAATAATCCTTTTTGCACAAATGAGATGACCAACTTAACCCATCCCAACTGTTCTGCTGTGCGTCCTCCCCCTTTTTCCTCCTCACTGCCCAGCCAGTTTCAAGGTTCTCCTAATTATTTTATTTATTCATTCAAAGAAGATTTCTCATTCTGGGACTAAATTAGAAAGCGAGTGGGAAAGCGGTGGTGCTGCACTTGTGTTTCTCTTCCCTTTATAAATGTAACTGAATAGGCTTTCTGTTTGGAGAGGATGCCAGTGTCAGACATAGACAGAGCAACAAAAGACAGATTATTTATGCCAGTAGTTCTCAACCTTTTTGGGGTAGCAGACCCCCTGCATATGTTTTGAAATCCTGAGGACAACTAACCCCCCGACCTCCAACTTGGCCAAAAAGATATAGTCTCTCTCTGCTTGCGATCTTGTTGTTTTTCTCCCGTGGGCCAGAGTCTGTTTGACCGATGCCTGAAACAGACGGTCGTTTTAGCCATTTCTCCATGTTGCCATTGCCATGTTGCAGAGGAGTTCTTTACCGTCTTTTTTTTCTTCTCTGAATAATGGTAGTTGTCATCCTGTGTTTATTGTTTGTGTGTTTGTTTGAAACTTTATTTCAAGTGCTGTACGCTGAATTTAGCAAGTTAATGAGTTTTTAGCAACACATTCCTGCAAACTTTTAACAGTAAAAGCCTTATTAAGAAACAATGGTGTCTGTCCACTGAAAAGTTAGAGGGCTCTTAATTGGAGAAAAATAAAGAAAGTGTTGATTTTGTACTAACAAGGTGATGGCTTAACTTTAAAAAGAAGATGGGAGCGAATCAAAATGAGGCTTTGTGATAAACTATGAACAGTATTATACGTATCAAAAAGAGAAAATTGGAAATAACGGCCTGTTACCTTTTGTAGTGGAGGTAAATAAAATGCCCAGTCACTATTTGAGGAATAATGTATCTCGGGGTCAAAGGATCTTTTTGAAAAGTATATTTTATTATTTCATGGACCCCTTGCACTTGCACCACAGACCACTAAGGGTCCACAGACCCCCTGGTTGAGAACCACAAATTTATGCCACTTTTACATAAACTTCTGCAGCTGTGTAGGGGCCATAGCATGCAAGCCATGCAGCGTGTGTCCAAATGCAGGTCAGTGTCATAGAGACCATTCAGTAATGGACCTATTAACTTAAAAGTAATAGAACGGCATTTACAGAATTATAAGTTCCGACTATTTTTTTCTTGTTTACCTTTAACTTGGCCAACATGATCACCTTACAGCGGTGATCTGACCTCTCATGCACACAGTGACGCCAATACTTTTCCACAGAAATAAATGGTTTTTTTTTCTTCCCCATCATTTTTTGTTTGATACTTTGAAGGCCCCACAGACAACTTAAAAACATCACCGTGAAGAATATTGATCACTGATGACACAGAGATACCTACCACATGGTACCAGCATGGTTATGGTATTGGTTCACAAGCCTTTGGTCTTCTTAGACAGAGGTAAACAAATAATCATTTTAGACAAAAATTTTTAATATAGTTAATTAACAATGATGATATTAATAATTTTAATTACATACCATTCTAAAAACTCAGTGGATTAAGTTTTTTTTTTTAATTATTCATTTACATATAAATGTTACCAATATATGTTTTAAACTGACGCTGAATGGCACGAAAAGCATAACACTCGCAGATAAAAAACACAGGTAAAGGAATGCCCCAGTAGTGAGATGGTGGTGTTTGGTAGGCCAGTGCCCTTGGTGGGTCAGAACTGGGTTAGTTGAACGCACACTTGATCTAGCTTGACATATTTACACACGGATTGATGGCAGGGCTGTTCTACCTGTTTGCTGGGTAAATACTCTGTTAATAAAGCAGATTTGTGTTAACAGATGGAGTTTTTAAAGTGAGGCCAGTCATGCATATTTGCCACCCCTCCATACATGCACCTGCTCGCTCTCTTTTTATGTCTGAGTACAGGCATGGCATGCAGGCATAATGCAGGCAGTTTCACTATCAGCATCACATTAATACACACTCACTTCTTATTATTGGAATAAAGTGAGTGTTAGTTGGCCTGCTCTAGGGACAGTTGGCGAATGTAGTGGGAAATATTGCTATATGTATGAGCCTGTTTACTAATTTGTGCAAAACTTGCATTTCTGGAGAAAGTGCTTCAAGGATTAAAAAAAGTGATTATTACTATAGGGTTAAAAATACACAGAAAGCACACTGGCTATTATACTTGAAATTAAACATTTAAAAAAATGTGAAAGTCTGCAGTTTAAGGCAGTAAGTGCAGTCAGGAGAGTTGTTTGTGTTGTTTTTTTGAAGCAGCAAAACTTCCTTGTTTACTTGCCTTTTCCCTCTTCATATTCCAGACAGAATACACTTGTTTTTTTTTATTATTATTAACTGGGAGCCTTGGTACGCCACAGTAATTCGGCTGTCAGTCAAAACCAGATGGCTGGTGGCCTTAAAGAGGAAGTCAGCTAGAAATATTTCAGATGAGTCTCGTGTTTAGCTTTGTTGTTTTGGTTCCACTGATGTTTTTGAGATGAGGATGTAACTTTCAAGTACTTAATAGGTAAGAATTCTGCTGCCTGCAAATTATTGTCTGTGCCATTTGATGAATGATCCAGCATTTTTTTCTGGTAAATGCAGTATTGTTTAATTTATTTTATTTGCCAGTTTGAGGTCTGGTCGATTAATGAGGCAAAAGTTGGTTATTCATTGAAACTACGTCTGTGTTTTTGACGCACTGCATTATATGTACTCAACTAGCATCCTTTTGTCTATTTATCTCTTCCTTAAACAGATTGTGTTTGAAGGAATTCGAGGCCCCAGTTTTGAGGGTGACATTGCAATTGATGATGTGTCAATCACCATAGGGAAGTGCAAGCAGGAGAACACTGTAGCCAGCGCAGGTAAGACAGGTAAGATTTTTTATATTTATTTTTGAGTGGAGGAACATAAACAGAAATCCACAAAGACTGTGATAAAGTGTTTCCTCCTGTGTGTGTGTGTGTGTGTCAGGGAGCAAATACTATAAGGAAATATAGGTTACTTCAAAAATGTCTCTTTTGTTTCCAGCAGACATGAAAAAAGCACATTCTAAAAAGTTAAAACAGCTGAACTAAAATGAGCTGAAATGAACTCATTTCAACTAAAAAGAAATGTATTAAGGGGAGGCAGAGAAAACAGAGATCTTCTTTAGTGTTGAGGGAATGTGGGAATATGACACAGAGAGAAATGGTTGTCAATGTGGCAGCTGTACGGAGACAAGTGGAAACCGCACGGCTCTGGCATAGAGGCGATCTGGACGCCTCATTATCATTTACACTCATCCCTCTGCCTCTACTGTTTTATTTACTTCACATTACGCTCTACCTTTTCATCCTCTAAGTTTCCACATCAAACCCCAGTTCCCCGTTGCACCTTACCCCACCTCCCAAACACACACACACACACACACACACACACTCACACACACACACACACACACACGCACACACACACACACACACACACACACACACACACACCATCATTATACTCCTTTCCCTCTCCTCTTACCTTCCGTTCTCTATTAGCAATCTTCCCTTTATTATCTCTATACCTCAACAGACCACTCTTCATCTCTAAAAGCTTCTGTTATTTATGCCTTCAAGAGAGAGAGGAGAGAGGACAGAGAGAAAGTATGCCCTGTAATGATGAAGATTTAGAGAAAAACAGCCTTCATGAAGGAGAATGTCTGTGTTAAGAGGAAAAGAGGCATTAGCGAAGCATCAGTCCACCAGGAGAGTTGTTTTTAGATCCATAAACTGTCCACGATGTCACCACCCCACTCAAGCTGACATGCAGGACAAGTCAAACCGAGCTGTCTGCCCAGAAATAGAAGACCTGAACACTGTCTTGCTGCTTCTAACCTACTGTTGGTGACGGCACACTTTGCCTCAAAGGTGAACCAGAAATAAAAGCAAGTGAGTTACATGGCATGAGTGCATGTCCATGTAAGCGTGTGAGAGACTCAAATAGCCTAAAGACTCTGGGTGTGAAGAAGAGACAGAGAGAAAAGGTCATAGACAGCAAGTGACTGAACGTTTGTGTATGAGTGAGTGTGCCTTAATGTGCATGTGAGACAGAGAGAGAAAGATAGAGAGAGGAGGTGAAGAGACAAACAGGTCCAAGAACCAAAAGAAGAAAGAGAATATGAAACTAAAACCTGCCAGCAGTTTTGCTACAGTAAGTGCTGAACTCTGCCAGCCAAGAAGTGCATACAAACACACACACACACACACACACACACACACACACACACACACACACACACACACACACACACACACAC
>JAQLOL010000001.1:8264354-8285538 GCA_029783665.1 Naso thynnoides
TGTTTGTCTCTATGTTTCCTAAAATGTCAGATCTTCACAATGCTGAGTTGTACTTGTGCAAAATTTGTGACTAGAGAGGTGTTTTTTGCATTCCTTTATTGAAGGGGTGATGTCTCTCTACACTTCCTTAAAATCTTAGATTCAAACAAATCGTGGACAGGCTAGATTTGGTCTCTTACAAGTTCAAAAACCATTTACAGGCAGAGGAACCTGAAACCTTCAGAACAGAGTGCCCCGTCAGTAAAGAGAGTTAAAGTTACTTTTGCACAACCACCATTGTGTATCAGCCAAGTTGTAAGCTTCCAAACTAAAAAAAACCAAAAACTAAGATGCTAACTGCACTCACTGCACTGATACTGTATGTCTGCTAGCTGCTCTTCTTTAGCACACACAAACTCCTCACCAGATATGTTTGAGGTTCAGTCTGAGATTTAAATATGCATGTCTGTTAATCAATGTTTCCTCTACTGTAATGTTCTAAAATATTTTAATGTTTTAAAAACCTTGTTGGTGGGCTGACTGAAGGCTGTGATTGATAGATCCAAAATATCTCAATGAGGGACATAAAATGCAGGAAATAATTCTAATTATTATAGGAAAATCATTAGATTAATCTAAATGTTAATAATGTCAAAATATTTTTCCATACTTAAAAACATGTCTGTTTATAAACATGAAAACAAATAGCAGAAGCTAGCAATTTTGGTGTCTGTAAGTCTTCTCTCTTTACATGTGAACAAATAAGTTGACTTCTTTCTTTCTTTCTTTCTTTTTTTCTGCTTCCACAGTTCTGATCGGTGGATCACACTCACTCCCATTGGCCAGCTGGCTGACCTTTGGCCTCTCCTGCATCCTGTCACTACTCTACAGATGATGAGCACTTCCCACAACACCACCTGTCTGTAGTGACAGACACTGCCCTGACTCGTGCTCTTTTACTTCTCTCTCTCTCTACCCCTCTCCCTGACCTTTCCCTGACTTACCCATCCCCCTTACTGTCTCTCCTTCTCCACTCGTCGTCTTTCTATCTTGCATCCATGTCATTGATCTTACTTAGATAAATAGTAACAAAAAAGTCTTTGTCTAGTTTCTTCTGCTCTGCTTTCTTTGAACCTTTCCTCTTCAGACACTCAGCATAACCAACTGACAACTCATATTGTATTTAAGGTGAACATACGTAATAATCATTAAGAGTCGAACTTCAAATGCTCTCTTTTGTCAATCTATTTATCTGTTTAGATTCACTTTATCCATGTCAGCGTGTCACTTTGTCACCTCTTCCTCTCCTTATCAACCTTCCTCATCTATACGTGCACCCTCTCATGTATCTTCACTCCCTCCAACCGCAGTCCCCGACTGCCCCTCCACCCTATTCCCCAGACACACCAAAGTGTCGGACACTCTACCAAAGATGACAAAGGACCTGAGGGAATAGAACGAGGAAGCGGGGACTCCAGGAATAAAGTTAAAGAGAGAGAGAAAGTGGGGAAGAATCCTTTTTTTTACAAGAGTGTCTCCCCTCCAACCCAACCTTTGGAACTATGGGAGATGCTGAATGACAAAAAAGACAGATGGAAAAAAAACTGATGAACGAATGAATGAATAAATGAATGATGAGGAAAGGATGGACCAGAAACAGAGGAAAAAAGAAGGATGCTCCTGGTAGCCTCTCTGCTTGCCCTCTGCTTGCCACATGAGACAAACCTCAGTGCGGATTATACGTGTACATCTATCTCTCTATATATTAAATATAACAAAGTTTAAACAAAAACACAAGTAGGACAGTGGAGGACTTTACAAAGTGGAATTAAAGAAGCACAACGTTTATACAACCTCTGCTGTCCCTTTGGGTTTTATTCTACTTATTATGTGATGTTGCAATTTGTCAGACCTATTCAATGTTTTTGATATGTTGCGTTTTTTTGTTTTGTTTATGTCGATAAAGAGGTCAAAGGCAGTGGGGAATAAAGAATTATACTAATTTTTAAGAGAAGGAGCGAAGATGATGTGTGATCAAGAACCTGAGCTGAGCACGAGGAGAGAAATGCAAGAATGACCCAAGACACACTCTCAAACACACACACACACACACACACATATACTCACTCAGTTTTCTTTGCTGATATCATAGCCAGGTCCTCAGCTCACCCTCTGCCTCAAGCACATGTCTCATCAGTGAATGGCACAGAAGAGAAACTCATGGATAGCAGATGTAACATTTACATTTCTGCTCCCTTACCATGAACTTCCCCTTACTGGACACCATGACTCAGATGTCTGGATTGATAAACCACAACAGAATAGCTGGAAACGTCTTTTAAAAAAAAGAGAAGCATGGCATGCTAAAGGGGGCCAGGAAAGAGCTTGCAGTGAGTTCGTTCCAATAGACTGTACGATCAGGAGCACCTCTTTCTCCAAGTCGATGAATGTCATGTATGAGCTCCTCATGCATTTCGGGGTGAGAGAAAGAAAAGAGTGTCAGTATTTGGCAGGTGTGCAGTGTGTATTGCATATCAGATTTTCAATTGTCAATGTTGAATTACCGTTGAATGTCTGTAGTGTAACAATCTTCACAATCACATAGATATGATTGTTAAAGTTAAGCAATACTCATATCTATAGATCTATATACGATAGTTAATGATTACATTTAAGACAGCAGTTCAGTGTGCAGGAAAAAGTCTTGTCCAAAACGCATCAGTATGAATACATCTCTCTTCTTCTTTTGTAAGTTCTGAGTCATTAAAACCAGTGCATTCATTAAGTCCCACAATAAAAGTTGTAGCTATTTCCATGTATGTTTGCATTTTGCTGCATCATGCTTCAGATTACATTGAGGAAACCCTCCTGATCTGTTTCATTATCGTGCATTTTCATGTTTCATGTTTAATGCCATATGTGCTTTTGTTTTCAGCCATGTCACACTGATTTGATCATTGCACTTTGTGTGTGTGTTTTTCCTTTTTTGTGGTCGGTACAAATTGTATTTTTGATTTGTCAATCTTAAATCGTGTATAACAAACCAAAATGATGTGCCTGTTGTTTTGAGCAATGAGTGGCACGTTCCATGTTGCAGCATGTTTGACAAATGTGTGAATCTTTACAGACAGCGGTGTAGAAGATCATGGAAGCCCTGTGAAACTCTTAATATTGAAAAAATGATCAATTTTTTGTAGCTTTACATCAGTCTCCGTTATTATAGAAATCAAAAAATGTTTGGGAAGGAGAGCTTCCTGGACTCTAAATTCATTTGTTTGAGGTGCTCTTTGGACAGGGGCATCTACGTACTCAAAAATCACACACACACAAAAAACCTTCAAGGCCCTCTCTTTTAAAAATTTTAAAAGCATTTACTGTAACGGCAATGCAGCCGTAACAAGAACTGCTGTATTTTCAGAAGAGAGTGCCTAAGAGTTTTTAATTGTGATTTTTGACTCCATCATTGTGATTTGGTACAATACTTCACCTGAAGGCAGGCTGTAACTGAAAGATACAAATTATTTTAGCAGTGAATTTGAGTGACATGCTTTTCTGTAAATTCAGCATTTTGCAATCATATACTCTAAGACAAAGCTTAAAATAATTTTAACTTTTTGTAATCTCCTTATGTAATCTTTACATCAGCTTTAGTTGTACAGTATTGTTAGGATTTGTCAGCACTAAAGCAGCTCACTGGGTCATAACATTATCCATGTAGGACTTTGTATATGTTTAAAAATATCATTAAGCATTAATGTGCATGGCATTTCATCATGTTAGCTGTCAAAACATTCTTCGTATTACCACATATATCAAAGGCTATTAAACAGGGGAAACTGTACCACTATCATCATGTGACAGATGCAAACTAACAGACAGAAGACTGTGGAACTCTTAAGATGTGTTGTTTGTAATCTTTGCTTTTTCCTCCCAAACTGATGCACTCATCACTTTGGGTGTAATTTGGCCTAAACAGAGTTTAAAAATGAAGAAATGTCATTATATCACCCACCAGGGAACAACTTTTCAAAGCAAAATTCACCCATGCACAAATAATTCAACTCATCACTATCACTATTGTGTTGACAAAAGAGACAAGTTTTCACTTTTTACAAATAAATATTTCAAAAATGGGACATGAGACAGTTATCCAAGGTTGGAACATAGCTGCCGGCCTATACTGCTGTGTGAGACAGCAACTTATTTTTGGTTTTTCCAAAAATGAATCAGCTAAATTTTCCAAAACTTGCAAACTAAATGCAACAGAATCTAAATCAAGCCACTGTTGTCAGTTTTAAAGGTATAAGGTTTATATAAAAAATTGTTTCATCGGTAGTGGTCACAGTTCAGCACCAGCTTTGCACAAAAACAAACCTGTGTGTCAGCCAGACCTCCCAATTCCAATGGCCCTCCAACTCCGCCGCCCCCTGTTCTCAGCAACTCTGCTCAATGGCAGTGCCATGTTTGCACTGAGTGGGATATTACGTTCTGGTGGACCAAAACCCCCCCGTAATTAAATATTACACAATATTCAATAAAAGGAATGATCCAATGCGATGGAAAAATGTCTAATTGCCTGTTTGCAGGATGCATGGCGGGTCATTATCTCAATCAACGCAATATTACAACATGTGATTACTGAAGACCTTGTGATGTCGGTCTTCCCACTCACCTGGGTTAAACCTAAAAATATACTCGCTGTAACTGTTTTTAAAGGTGGTGGAGACAAACAGTTCAGAAGTTACAAGTTCACATGAACTAACATGAACGCCCGGCCTATCTGAAGACTTAGTTAAATCATTTCATCACTTAAATCATTTAAAATCCAATCAAAAAACATCTGCATGAGGTTACATGCTTGACCAGCAAACAATCAAATGTCTCTAACTTGCTGACCATTGTCTAGTGCTGTACTTCAAGCACTAGATACGTAATGCATTGAACTGGTAATTTTGAATGTAAGGTCAATCAAAACTTAGCGGATTTTACATTTTTAGCATCTGTTTTCCTAAAAAAATATTCTGCTTATCCACCAACAGTCCTTGAGACTCTGGGTAATTATTAAGACAAATACTGAAGGCATCAGAATACAACTGTGCCTATCGAACTAACTGATACTCCTAGTTCAATCAATCTTAAGAGGTTGCCTCTTGCAGATTTAGGGAGTTGACTCCTGCAGTTGAAATTGATGCTTTAATAGAATTTGAATGTCCAAAAGTATGAAGCCTTTACTGTACATCAGTTAAACTGAGAGTATCCCCATAGCTCACTTAAATCATTTAAAATCCAGTTTTTAAAGATTTTTATCAAAGAGAGAACTATCTTAATGTTTTCTGCAGAAATTAGTGATTAAGATGACTTAAACAGTTTATTTTTTTCATCAGGCAGGTGACAGAGCGGATCTGCTTGGTATCTGAAGATTATTTAAAGTTGCTGTCAGTGATTTACACTTTGTTACAATAAGTTTAAAATAACTCTACACTCTGACAGCCATGACTGATAATAGAGGAAAAAAGGTACAATATTTTGCAGTACTGTTTCTGTCCATCAAGTATGAGCATTTTCTGTAAGCAGCATGCCCATTAATCAGTTTATTGATCCCCTGTAGAGCTGAAAGAGTGTGCATTAACAAATACCATTCACAAATACCAATCACACACAACACACACTTAAAAACAAATGTCTTCAATTACACAGAGGAATAATAACTTAAATGACAAACTGACTGTTAATCTTCCATCTACTGTATAATGTCTGTACTGTCTTGAATTGATTGGAATTGACCTGCAAGAGACTGTCTGAAAAACTCAGCCTCTGTCCCCTCCTTAACTGTTCAAGCTGCCAATACACTGAGCAACTGCGTGGCAATAGATTGACTTTTCTTCCTGGCAACATTAATAACTTGGGGTACATGTTCAAAAGTTGTTGTTTTTTTTTTCCTTTGTGGTAGCAAATGAGATCATATGAACCAGTGTCTGACAGAATACTTCCCTGTAATGTTGCTTAAAACTTTATAGAAGTATTATGACTTTGGTTTACAAGCAGAATGTCCTTTTCCATTAAAACGTTGTGACCCTTGCCCTTGTTTTTTTTAACAAACATATTCAGTCTGATTTTCTGATTGAGTAGGACAGGGTTGTCTCTCAAAAAAGGTGAACTTTTTGATATTTAAACCAACACGCAGAGTCTTTGTACTCTTTTTTTTTCATTTCTTTTTTTTTTTTAAGGTCAAAACTGACTGTTGTTCTCCACTGTGACAAGCATTGTCTTCACACTAAGAAAATATGGAAAACTGGGAAATGGAGCACTGGTCACAGTGACAGACACATGCTGACTGTCAGGTTTTGTGACACACAGCAATCTGTGTATTGATTTATAATGGAACAAAAGTGAAATGCACCTTTAATGAGGAGAAAAGAGAGACGGGAATCAAAGCGTGCGGGGTGTTGTAAATCTCTGTCATGTACTGAAGTATTTTAGAAGAAAATATATTTGAAGACTCTGAAAGGTATAAATAAACAATGATGAAACAGATGGTTTATTGTTTGTGCAGTTTCTCCTGCATGAAAGAGAAAACATTTTGGGAAAAAAACATGTACGTGGGCAGTTAAATATTTAAGGAATGATTCCACTCTCATGTCCATACTTTAAACAGAAGAAATTTTAGATGAATCTGAAAGTTAAGTTAAAGTGGCAGTGTCTGAAACCTGCATTATTTGTAATGGCCAGCAGGAGGCACTTCCAGCGGTTGCAAAAATATGTCTAATTTTATATTAAAAAAGACTAGGCAAGTTAAGCCAGACCCGGAGAGTTACCAGTGGGGATATGTGTGGATGAAATGTGATTAATGTATACAACTATCTGTGTGCCATATGTCTATAGCAGACATTTACTATTTACCTGTCCTCCAACAGTCCAATGAGAGGCTGCTTGCTGCAGTAATAATGATGTGTGCATCCGAACATTTTAAATTACTAAAAGCAGCCTCTCTTATCTTCAGAGTAAAGTGTTAGGAAACAGTCATTCATCAATATAACGTAAAATAAAGAAATCACCATTAAAGCTGGCACTGCTCAACATAATTTAAACAGAAACAGCCCACAATAAGATGCTGTAATATTCAGATAATTAAATCAGAGAAAATTTGAATGGGTATCGTGTTGGTGACATCAGAACCAGTCGGCGCTCCCTGAAAATGTTGGCTCAAATATACAAACAAACATTATTTGGATAAACCTTTTTTGAAACAGGAACTATTTCGGTCCCAGCACATTAAGGCAGACCACAGTTAAAAGTAGGCTATTAAAAGGGACTTCACTGTACATCCTGTTTTAAATCAAAAGCATCACCATTGTTCACAATATTTCCGCCATGTTGTTCAATATTTAGGATTCTATTTAGAAAGCAAGAATTGTTTTCTTTTGTTAACATAGCTAGCTAAATAAAAAAATCTCTCTAAAAAAAAAGAGAGATTAAAATATGAGAGTTCTTTTGACAAACTGACCACATATTGGAAATCTACATGGTTACTTTCTTGCCTGAAAATGTAATACAGTAGTATATTTACAGTCTTTGAGTGAGCGTTTCAACAGCTTTAGCCTTGGTCATCACTCATACATGTGTGTTTCAACGACTGGGAGTCATTTACCCAGCCAGACAGCCAGTGAGCTTTTGAGACATTTGTTGTACTGCGCCCCTCAGATATGTTTACAGTGTTTATTTGAAGCTTATGAGAAAATGAAACTAACACACATCACTAACATGACACTTCAGTCTCAGATGCAGTCAGAACCAGAGGTACAGCAATGCATATCCTCCGTCGTTCCACCTGTCATTCAAATAGTGTCACTTCTGGCTCTGAACAATCAAGATGGTGACGACCATAATGCCAAACTAGAGAATTAGGGTTAGGGTTAGTAGAGAAACTAGAGAATTCAAAATAAATAGTGAACAAATCATTGGGTGATATCAAGGTGGACATAGACCTGACCTTTAACTAAGTATGAAACTATATTATTAACCTGGCTGTGTCCAAAGACAACAAAACCTTTAAGGACATCTGCAAAGCTTGTTTAAAAAACAGGATATATCCATCCAGGCCAAACCAAAGTGTAAAAATGACAACTAGTGGTCTTACTGAGGTTTATGTTCCTGTTTCTTTGCAAAGTGTAGTGACTCGCTCTAGTTTTATGATTCCTTTGAGGTTGCCAGGCTTTCTAAAGTTATTTTAGACTTTAGAAAGCTACATCTCCCAGCCAAGAAACATTACTTCCATGAAGACATAATGCTTAAGTATGCTGGCTGTTGACTGTGGTTGTATATTTAACAGACAAATATGACAGTGGTATAAGTCTTCCCAGCCAGCTCATGGCAAAGAAAACAAATATAGCACATTACTTTGAAAAAAATTACACGAAATGGTTGTTTCAACAGTTTTAACATGTGCAGCAATCCTCGAGTTCAAAAACCTTTTGAAACCAACCACTTCTTAGAGAGTCAAAAGGTTCAGTGAAGAATTCAGCTTTGAAATGGAGTTCAAGTAGTTGTTTGAAGTAGTTTTTAGAATTAGTGTTAATTTCATGCAATGAGACAAAACATATTCACAGAGATTAATGGCTATAGGACGTGTGTCTCACTGCACTGTTGGCAAAGTGTTTCAAATCAGTTCTGGTGCTCAGGCAGACTGCCTGAGACGCTGCCTGGTGTGACCTTTTTTTTTACTAGCAAATACATCACAACAGCAGGAGGTAATTACAGAAGTGTTACAGGTGCCTGAAGATACTAATTACTACACAGACTTAATCACTTATTATGTGTGATAAATAGACCAACATGTTTGGACTACTTAACAAATATACTGGGAAACACAAATAGTACACAGGGCACAAAACTTCAGCAGGGGTAGATGACTGGCTAAGGCTGGAACAGTGGCGTTTATTCCCTTACTCGCTTGGTGACATCTTGTTATCACCTTGTAATGTTGGAAGATCCTTATGTAATGATAATGTGGTAAATCATAATACTGTGTGAATCTGGAGACAACTTAGGTCACACTTTAAGCTGTCACCAATATCTTATGCTCTACCTATTTCTGCAATCCCCACTTTCGTACCATCCAAATTAGACAATAATTTTAAGCTTTTGCAGAATATGGGCATCTATAATGTAGAAGATTTATATATTGATGGCTTTTTGCTTCCTTTTCACAGTTGCAAAATAGATTTAAATTAACAGGAAGCAACTTCCACAGATACCTGCAAATAAGAGACTATATGTAAAGACACATTAGCAAAATTTTGAGATGTTTAAAGGCTTCAGTATCAATGAGTGCTTTTAGCTATTGTCAAGTTCTGTAAAATTAATCTCCCATGTCTATGATACCCTACAATCCATGAATCCAGCTGAGTCTACTTCAATTAAAACTAAATGAGAGGAGGGATTAGGTTTTGAAATCTCAGATACATTATGGGAGGCTAGTTTGGAGCATGTTCATCAGTGCTCTGCAAATGCAAAGTATTGTCTTTATCAATTTAAGATCCTACACCACCTGCATTACTCTTGGAAGAGGCTACACAAAATATATCCTGAGATCTCCTCAACATGTGAAAAATGCCTTTCAACAAATGATACATTGCTCCATAGCTTTGCTGTATGCCATAAAGTCCAGCCTTATTGGGTCAGCATTTTTAAGGTAATATCTGATATAATCAAGCTAGATCCAGATCCTCTCATTGTCATTTTAGGAGTATTTAAAAAGTGTACCAAAATTACCTAAAGATAGCAGTGTTTCCTGTCATATGGTCTCATCATTGCAAGAAAACTGTTCAGTATGCACTGGAAGAAGACAGAATCTCCCAGTACAAAAATGCGGCTTGCTGATCTTGTAAATACTCTTCATCTGGAAAGGATCAAATATACTCTTGCAGATAAACTTCCATTCTATGATAAGGTTTGGTGACCCCTAAGTAATTATCTTGCAAATGTGACTTAGTTGACAATTGGGAGCCGCTTGCGGCTGGGTAGTGGTGGGGTGGGTAGGAACGGGATTTAAAGATAGAACTTATAGTAGAATATCATATCTTCAGAGTTCTGTACTTACATTCAGTTTTATATGTTCAATTTATATTTTTTAATTCACATCAATTGCTTGCA
Source organism: Naso thynnoides (assembly GCA_029783665.1). NCBI lineage: Eukaryota > Metazoa > Chordata > Actinopteri > Acanthuriformes > Acanthuridae > Naso > Naso thynnoides. The sequence goes on from JAQLOL010000001.1 coordinate 8,274,486, forward strand.
ATAAAGCACAATTGAAACACAGGGCATAAAACTTAACCATATATGTTTCATTGAGAAAGAATCCATACAAACTTTACAGATGTTTTCACTTAAATAAGAGTAGATCATAACAGCATTTCAGAAAAATCATGTTGTAAAACTGTGTTCATGTATGTTTCCTAAATTTGACCCTCATGTTCTTTATTCTGTGGCAGACACAATGTATGCAGCAATTGATGAGAATTCTCAGGAGATTAAAAAAAAAAAGAAAAAGAAAAATTACTAAACAATTTTCTGCACTTTCTCACTAATGATCTTACTGCCAGGGCTGTCAGCTCATGCCTGCCTAATTTGTGAGATGTGCAATAGTGTAAATGGCTTTCTACCATCTTTCAGCACCTCAGCATAGGATGTCACCACAAAGTCATACCATCACAACAAATTCAGTAATCACAGCTCATTTACACTCCAAGGCTGTGCGATTATCTTCTCACTTGCGTTGACATTATCACTGCCTCCAAATGTGCTTTGCAATTGCTTTCTGTTTCTCTCCATTAATTTTAGTCTTTTCCTCAGTTTTTTGTCCGTTTTCTTCCATTTCTGTTACATCATAACTTAAATAGTGCAGGCCAAAAATATACAGTAGGAATAAAGAACATGTTCATAGCTCGACCTTCTTGTAACAGGCTGTGTGTGTTTAGCTTGCCTTCCTCAGTCTGGAGAGCTGGGAAAAGTGATAGGTGTCATATAGTTGAGGCTTTTCCAGCTATTTTTGCTCGAGTCGCTTGCTGGGAGGTTTGACCTCTGACTTCTGAGAGAGCTTTCTCCTCTCAGAACAAACTGCACAGTCCAGCTGAGACATGGCTGCTCTGTCACACGCATACTGAACAAATCACACAAGCACATTTTTACTCACGTACCTCCATGTATGACCTTACATTTTGTTCTTCTATGCCCTTCTCACAATCAATAATAAGGGAAAAATAAAATCATAATCATAAAAAGAAATAACTGGCTTCAGGTTACATGCACATTATCAGACATAAGATACATGCACTTATACGCAGCTCTTCTCTTTTCAGTTTCTTTTCAGTCTTTCTTCTCTCTGCTCGTCTCTCTCAACTGAGCAAAGCAGAGATGTACAGATAGAAGTCTAATTAATGTGTGCTTTCTACTCTGAGCCACCTCATAGTGGAGCACAGGGTGGAGGGGGTATGAACTGAACAGTTCGGAGTGGCATTGTTCTGCTTCATTTGTTGTCTGTGTCACTGGGGAGGAGGGATTTTTAACTGAGCCTGTGACGCTGGTTGTATCAGACTTGTATGAAGAGGAAAGCAGGGCTTTGCTGCTGCGCCTCTGAATTCAAAAATCATCCCGACTCTGTTTATAAAAGTTTAAAACCAGCACGTTGCCATACCCCTATGATTTGATTTTTAACTAAGTTAGTTCTTGAGTTTCTGTATCTGTGAAAAATCCATGTTATACTGAAACTGTCCTCTCAGTAGGAGCCCCAGCATCATCATTTCAGCAACCCAAAAACAACAAATGTTAACATCAATTCTTTCTGTTCGAAATTAATTACCAAAAGCAAATACATTTTGAAGGAACTGTAATAATGCCAAAATGCTGTTACTAAGGATATCTGGCAAGTCACAAAATACTGATACTGAATGTGCAGACAAAAGTCCAGTTAATTGAAATATTAACTGAAATATAATATCCACTTGTACTGTGACCACCTTCCTGCAACTGCAGCGAAATAAATGCAGTTTTTGAGTTCATTCACTTAAAAAAAAGTGCTTTTTAATCTAATCCAGGTAGTGATGATGTTTGTTGCCACAGCATGATGGGGAAACCCATGTACATTATTATAACTGTAATAAAGATGGGGTTAGCTAATAGTCCACAAAGCCCTCTAGTAGCAAAAGTCTTTGGGATGATGGCAAAGGAAGAAGTCTGGTGACTTTATTATACAAAACATCATATTTTACAAGGCTGTTTCTTTTGTTTTCCATTCAACATTACTCTTGTGTAGGTAACCATGACAAGGACATATCTTCCCCTAAAACATATATGCAACACTGATTACAGTATTTCATATTAATTCTTTAGCAGCACTTCACTAACATCACTATTTAAATATCACAAATATTTGCACACAAGATCAAATGTGATGGCAATGTAAGTACTGTATCTAGATGTTGTGTACGCTTTCGTCCATAAAATTACCTTCAAACTGAGCCAGACATATTTAATAATAGAACTAAAAGGTCATTTACAAAAATATAAATTAGAGAGAAGAGTGACATCACAAGAATCATCATAATAAGTGCACACATGTAATTATGTAAACCAAAATTAAGAATTTACAGTCTGATTAAGATTGCCTATGAACCAGAGCATTACGTCACTCTTAATCTGAGCAGAGCACAGAAGTGCGTTTGTGCCCCGTTAAGATGTGGCATCTTGCCTCTGGCCATAGAAACTGGACGCTATCACTCTGTTACTGAGGATAGTAGAATGTGTCTCCTGTGCGATTTGGGAGAAATAGAGAATGAACTACACTTTTTATTTTATTGTCCATTTTACTATAACCTCTGACTCAAGCTTTTTGATAAAATATTGATAGATTGTCCTGATTTGTTTTCTATGACCGATGAATGTAGACTTGCATACTTGTTCACAGAAAAAACTTTTTATTTATCTCAGTTTTTGGCAGATGCATACCAAAAGCATAGAAACGCACTCTTTGTTTGATGGGTCTCAGATTATGCTCATGAGTTGTTATCTTTAGAGACATCTTTTTGCACCTCTGTTTATGTGTTTGATTTACAAGTGTAGGGGTGTATCACTGTTATTTTATTTTATGTATATGACCGAATAATTGGGATGACAACCCTGTTAAATGAACTGTTCTTGGCACTTTTTGTGCATGACGCTTTGATAAATAAACTATGAATACTATGATGAAGAGTAAACAGGAAACAGGGAAGAGAAAGGGGGAATGACATGCAGCAAAGGGCCACAGGGGGAATCGAACCCGTGGCCACTGCCTGTGAAGACACAGCCCCTGTATATGGGGTGCCTGCTCTATCACCTGTGCCACCAGACACCCCTACTACTGTGTTATGTGGGCACACACAACACAGCATAGTCATTACCTACTTCTTCTTCCCCCCTCCCTGCTTCTTCTCCAGTAGAGAAAGGCATTGCAGAGGCAGAGCCTTGCGTTAAACACACACATTAACGTGTGCATTGCTCTCAAAGGGGAGACAAACTTCTTTAATACTTGAAGAGTGAATTCCATGTGTTTGATATTCAGTCACTAGAGACGGTCTGTGCTTTCTTCTAGACACTCTGAGTATAGAAGAAAAAATATTCGACATTCTTACGACTGTCCTCTTTACATTATTCATCAAACGCTTCTCTTCTGTGGCTTCTTTACATGCTTCCTCTGTGGCAGAATTCTGAAGGTAAAAATGCTGAATTGTTCTGATAAATGTTTCATGGCCTCATGTGACTGATTTACTTTAAAGGACCGCAGACAACCTGGATATCCAACAAAGGTCATATCTTCGACTTCCACCTTTGTCCTTTTGTCTCACGCTGCTGACCTGCATACAATATTCCATACATTGCGAAATATTTACCTAATGTACATAGGTGAAGGTCAGATTTTAAATAAGCTTTTAAATTTCTAATCTATATCCTAAAGACAAATATCTTCATGCATGCTTTCATTCTATGTTCCCTATTCATGATTGGAAGAGGCCAATTTATTCTTCAAGTGCAGAGTTCTCATCATAAAAATTATTATATCCTTAAAGAGAGAAAGAGTCTGTTGTGCTTGAGATGCTCTGAAAGCGATCGCATTGAGTCAAACAGCCAGTTTGTAATTCAGTGAACATGTGAGGGGCTCCTTGACAAGATCACTGCTCATGTTAAGTTTGAGGACAAGAACTGTCTCTGCTGTTCTGACTTTCTCATTTAAGCATGTATAGGTAAGCAAGGTTAAGATTTCCTGACCTGAGAGAAAATAATATATTGGCAGGATTTATACAGAAGTGATTTTGTTGATGAACAGCAAGACCAGTTAACTGTGTTGACGGTTATACACATCATCTATCTGTAAAAGCTCTATACACTTTTGAATCTCCAAATTGACCTCAAAGATCTTTGCAAATTACAAACCTGGGATAATGGTCAGATTGGTCCAAATATTAGTTTGAATATTTAACACTACTGATACCATCATGGTTGTCCAACATGTCTGAGGCTTAGTCAGGATGAGGAAGATTAGAATCCTACAGAGCCCATCATGCAAGATAACAAGTGTCTACTGATTGTGACTTATCTTGGCCAGATTCTCCACGATCTCAAAATTGCTCTGGCAAAACATTTAACAGAGACCCGTCTGTGTGAATGCTAAGGTAAATGACCTAAACTGTCCTTCTCTGATCAATGAGCATTTCTAGAATCTGTCCAATCATGTCTTTGTTGACTTTGTTCTGGAAATCAGAGTGCTGCTCATTTCTATCTATTACTATCAGCTCCATTATTCTGTCACCTTCCTGAACTTCTGAAAAGATGACGTCGGCAGTGTTCAACAACAGGGATGGTTGCTATTGTCAGTCCAAGTAGCAATTTCCTGACCTTAACAGACCTTCTTTAGTGGAGAGGTCAATTTGAACGTGTTCAGCAGCATGGACCTGTTGATATTATGTAAAAAGGTTAATGGATTGTATTTATATAATGCACAATTCTTTTTCCACTTTTCAAACACAAGTCAGCATTCACCCATTCACACTAACAACAGTGTGGTGTCTCTCCTAAGTGCCTAGCTTCTCATTGGGAATTCCTACACACACATTCACACACAAATGGAACAACCATCAGGAGCGATGTTGGGGTTCATTATCTTGTCTGCGGACACTTCCACATCTAGAGCAGGAGGAGCCGGGGGTTGAGCCAACAACCCTCTGAATGGTGGAAGACCTGCTCTACCTCCTGAGCTACAGCTGCCTCATAATAAGTGTTTAGTTCCCAGTCTTAGTCAGTGTGCTATCCATTTTCATCCTTTGTTCATTTAAGGGATGACAGTGTCGATTGATGGTTGGTCACAGTCGATCACTGCTGACAGAAATATTCTTGCAACAACTGAATGGATTGTTATGAAATTCACGCTTCTCAAAAAACATGCCCAAGGATTTCGGTGATCCTCTGAACACTAGTGCTACCTTAAGGTTCGACATATTTGAGTTTTAGCAACTGTCAGATGAATTGTCATTAAATTTTATGTAGACAGTCATGGTCCCATAATGATAAATCCTAATTAGTTTAGTTCATTTCATTTATCAGCAGGACAATATCCAATGACACTGATCATTTACAAGAAATTAAAAGATAGTTGCATCAGATTTAGCCGACTGCTAATTTACATGTGCAGTCCTGCATTTAATATTTAATTTAATTTCAAGTCACACATTACATACAATTACAGTTGAAGAAATGCAGAGACCCAGATTAACAAAGGTCATTGAGTAAACACCGGACAGCATAACATACGCAATGGTTATACGATACCTACATTTTTTAAATGACCAACTATTTTTAAAGTGACCGAAGTTAAAGATGCTGATGTTTCACACAAAAACAGGCAGAGCATACACCGTACAAAATGCAATTCAGTATAAAATACCAGTTGCTAAATGACTTTGGTGATCATACGGTATGACTATTTCACTAGTGCCACTATGAGGCTGAAAACTACTACAAACATTTGCATCCCCCGCCCTCGTGATGAATCATAATAATTTTAGAGATCTTGTAACTTTTCATCTGGTGCCATTAGCCTGGCAGGTAAACACTTGCTTTTTGAAATACGGCCAAATCAATTCCTTCTCATTACTTGGAGTCTCATGCATCTGCATGCATCTGCATGAGACTCCAAGCGGCTTGACAAAACATTGTTATTTAATGACCTGGAATGAAAATGATCTGTCTCCATGTATCACTCTGACCTCCACACCACTATTCCTTGCTCCACCAAAAAGATGACAGGCCATATTTTGCATTGACAAAGGTTTTAAATTGTGTGCTGATTTGTCAAATATGAAAAGGATTCCTAGAATTACTGTAGTGTCTTCCTCCATTTCAAGCAGAAAATACATTCTGACTCATAATTTAAAAAACAAAACAAAAAAACAAGTACATGGGCCAGCACAATTACTCAATGCCAGTCCTTGAATAATAAGAAAAAATTGGTTCTCACATATTTGCCAAAGGCATCATCAGTTAGTAGATATTTTGAAAATTTGTTAAATAGCTTATTAAGCTCTGACAGTGAGGATACACACATCATCCTTGTTCAATGTGCTGGCAGACACACTTGCTTATTTCATAAACACAAGAGAGCATCCCAGCGTGAAATGAAAAAGTGTCCTCACTGGTAAATGTTTGGTTTATATTCCATATTAGCATGCAAAGTGTAATTAAAAATTGAAGCAAACTACCTGCACGTGGCCTGTGAAATGGAGTGTGCTGATGAAGCTGCATTAAAACATTGATTTTTAATTAGCAATTCCCAGGAGTGACATGAGCTGAAACGTGAGTCTGATTAAAGATGGCTCCTGATTTCCACTTCTTATTTACGTCACAAATAATTTTATAATACAATTATATTTCATTCATTAATTTTTTCAGTTTTATTTTCAAAGCAATTTGTATTTGTATTATTAAACATGCTGTCCATGTTAATAATAAAGTTACTGTAAAGCAATTATGTGTTACTTTAATTACATAATCATTTTTACAGCCTATCCTACGTAAGCATATTGCGGTTGTGCCAGCAGTTTATTAAATATAAAATAATGACAGCATAATAGTACAATACATTACAGTGTATTATTATATTATTCTTTTTGCTTTTTTCATATCCATTACCTTAATACAACTGTTGAACTGTTGTGATAAAAAGGGGATCCTGGTAATTAGAAACTCATACTTTGCAGCGAATAACCATTGAGCAAATACTGTGCTTCACTTTAATCCACTTTGTGCATGATTCATATCCTTCTAGCTTTGGCGACAGTGTAGTGCTGCTGCAGCATTTACTGCCACAGTCCTTTCCAAAGAATGTGCTCACTGGTTTGTTAAATCAACATGTTGCAATTCCACATCTCATTCTGTGTAAATGGTATTGTCGTCTGTTTAACAGCTCTGTCTAGTTCTGTCACACGCTCAGCTGGCTTGCATTTTCATAGTTGTTAGACGGCAATAAATTTCAAGCATTTTGTTTTGAATGAGGCAAGCTATAACTCAACCAAATGCTTTAGATAATGGTTGACAAAGCAATATGTTCCACTCAAGAGGTTTATTTGTAGAGGATGAGACAAAGTGCTACGCTGTGATTTTTAAAGAAATTATGACATTTTTTCTTCCCCTGAGTTTTAAAGTTCGTTGTTGATCGCTGATCAAAGCAAGACCTGGAAGATTAAAGTAAAGTAAAAATGCATTACAATGCTATGTTATATTAAAAAATAAGGTGTTAAAAACTTCATTTTCCCAATTCACCTGCACACCTACACCCGCACACCTATTTGTTCCACAGCACAGCTTAGGACAGGTTAGGTTACCAGCATACCAAGATTGATTTACAGCCTTTTGTATTGACTGCTTTGTTTACCAGTGTCAAATAAGTTATTCCAATCTGAGTTTGCCAGTCACGATGCAGCTGAGGCGAAGAGCAAAAGGCCTTTCTGTCATCTTCTCACATAAGCTCATATTCAGCATACACATGCACACATGTACGCACATGCACAAAAGCAGTCAGTTGGAAAATTGTTTGGTGCTGATGTGCCATGTGTGTGAGGAGAGGGACAGATTGGTGGAGAGACAGTAAGAGTGAGAAAAGCAGAGGCTGTCTGTTGAAATGCTGACAAATCCCTGACACCTAGGCAGTCTGTTATCTCTCCCCTCTCCCATGCAGTTCGGTGTCACGTTATCATGTAATATTTTTTTTATGGGCGGATTATGAAAGTATTTGCTTGATTTGATTTACAGGGGTTTAAAAGGGCAAAATCAAACCTCTGAATCCAAGGAGAACGGCCCAGTTAATTGGGATTATCTGACACACAATTCCAACTTACTATTTCATGAAACAGAAGTGTCTTTATCGTCTGTAATGTCACGTAGTTCTGAATGAAGAGTAATATATGTTGTCTTAGTTAGAAGATTTGGATAAAATTTACAACTTTGGCCTTACAAACAGTCTTTATTTTTACAGTTTTGTAAGCTGAAATCCAAACATATGCCCACAAATAATTCCTTAAGTCTTTATCCATAGCTGTTCATCACTCGCAGGGTCACAGGTGGCTGGAGCTAATCCCAGCTGACATGGGTGAGGGCAGGGTACACCTCGGACAAGTCACCAGTTTTTGCTAGCTACAGTTCACACCAAGCTACAGGTAAGTGTAGTTTCATATAAAATGGGGGATTAGAGAGGACCAAAAGTACAGACTGATACCTTCATGTAAATATAATTCAAAGTTATCCATATACAAAAAGTTTTTTGTTTTTTTTAATGGGTTTTTTATGTTTTGTTTTTTTTAATGTAAAATTACTCAAAAACCAACACCTTAGTACCTGTAGTAAAAGATTACAGAATACAGTTTAAAAATTCTGTCATTAAAGCGAAATGCAACTAATAAAAACAAGAATTCCGCTCTGTTTGTTGTCTCAAAATAACAGGCTCCAAATAGCCTCATTTCCCTTTGATCTCAAACTAATTCATGGTCACTTTGTTTTCTTCAAAATCTAATGCCAAATGCTCCATTCATCTGGCTGAGCATACCACAAAAATAAAATGAGTGTATTTGTAAAAACATGTTTCCCACCAGTTGCAATATTTCAGACGTTTAACATTGTTGGGTAACTCGGACTCACTATTTAAGATGATATATCACAGATGATTTCATTGGCCTCTCTGATAGTTGCTTAAATGACTCATTACAGAAAGAAAAAATGTTTCAATCAGTGGGTGCAATATAATCCAAACTGTCAGAACAAGTCTTTGATAGCGTCGCCTGCCTTTTGTATGCTCTCCCAAAGATTTCCTGCTGGAGCTCATGTTTCAGAAGACATGAAGTAAAATGGTGATTTTGTGTTTTTTTTAATTAAGGCCTTTGGTTATGTCTTTGGTTTGATTCTAACAGTGTGGCACAGCTCCGTTTGCAATGGAAGAAAGAAGCAGCTCCCTCATATTGCTTCTCATTAGAGACACTCCCGGGGCCTCATCAAAGATCTCCCTCCCTTGCTCCCTCCTTTTCTGCCACTTCCCTCCCTTCCTTCTTCTATAATGTGCTGTTTTCCCAGCACACAGCTCCCTACAGCTCCAGGACATGCTTAACAAACACACCAGCAAAACACTCCTCCTGATGCTAACTTTTCACCGTTTTGTTCCACCATGGAAAAAAGAGCACAGCAGCTCTCTTCCACTGCAAAGTTCACTCTCACGTCTTTGCCAACAAATGAGGACTCCAGTGGTGGATGTTTGATCTGTACAGCATGAAGGAAGATCCAGAGTTCTCTTTGTTTATGTTGTTCTAGAAAAATGGGCTCAGGGGAGAGAGCTGAACATTCCGTGGGTGAAAAAGCCACAACAAGGCACTTTTAGTCTGCAGTGTCATCAGGTTTCTTTTTTCCCAAGAGATGCACTCAGGGCTCCAGACTGCAACCAAATGGTCGAGTTTTGCAACCATTTTTCGAGACAACATGAATAATTTTTACAATCACTTGTGCGTGTGCGACCTGCAAATTTGCAGACGTTTTTTTTTTGTTTTGTTTTGTTTTTTTTTCCATGAGAGGGAATCCGTCAGTGCTTGACTACAACTAGGGTCACACTGAGATGTGTCCTAGGCACAGCCGCTCCAGAAGCCATCTGAGCGCATATGGGGAAAAACAGCTGGGAATGCCTGAGGGTCCCATTCGGGCTATAACTACGGAATGTTGGTTGCAAAGGGGTGAAGTTTTTCAGGAGGTGTCGTTCATACCAGTCCCCTTCCACCCAAGCCTGATTTCCCCTCAAAAAAAGAAGGGAAATGCGAGACTTTTAAGTGACATTGACGAGCACTACAACTCTGTGTTTTGAGCATCTAAAGTTTTTTTTTTTTTTTTTTTTTAAACTTATATGAGCTGATTGCATCTGGATCAGCCATCAGTCAGTTCAACAGCTGCCTGTGTGGCAAACAGAATTGGCAAACAGACTCACTTACTCTCTCTGACTTTATTCCATAAAAATAATCAAAATCCATAACAGGTAATATGGGAAGTAACGACTCATGACAAGAAAACTATGTCTAATAAGTGCAGAATGTTGAATTTGTGATGCAGGTTGATTTAAGGTGTGGCCCCTAAACTTTCTGCTTGTGCTCTTAAAAATTTGCAGTAAGGGACTACAGTGCTCCTAGTAAATAAAGTTAGTGTGGAACCCTGGCACTGAGAAAGCACTAGAAGGCTAGAGTGCCAAAGTCCCACCCCTCTACTTCCAGTCCATTGGATCTTATTTCAGAAAAGATATGAATGGTAGTCAATGGAAAGAGACAGATTATTTTTTTATCCTGTTTAAATTGTGACGCCAATCTCAAATATATATGATATTTGTCAATTTAAAATATAATTTTGCAAGCCAGGAAAGTTGCAGTTAATCACACAACTGCTGAAGAATAAAACTTTGAAAATGCATATTTAGAAAGACTACATATCCCATCGATGTGTAAGTGACGCCTCAACAACAATCTTACTATTTCTCTGTTTGCTCTGTTGCATCTCTCAACATGCCCATGCTTGTAATGATTTTTTACCTCTTTCATACATTTTTCCTCATTCAGATGGAATGAAAGAAACTGTGCAAATGGAACAGCCACGTTAGTGTTGGTGACGTTTTTTGAGCGCGACGAAAAATGAAGTTCACTGAACAATTTCACAAAAATTAAATAGTATTTAATCGTCTTCATGAAAAACTGCGACTTTACTGATTTGTAAAATTTTCTTTTAAAATGATTTGAGCCCCCCTCGC
>JAQLOL010000001.1:8371161-8381928 GCA_029783665.1 Naso thynnoides
TTACCCCAGATATGAACCTTTATCATTGCAGAAAGAGAGTTTGTGTTTAATGCAGAGATTTCAGATGTAGGTTTTGTTGTCATCAACTTTATACAAAACACGTGTCCTAATCTGATTTCTAGAAAATTCACTGTGTATATTTGTGTTCTGAAAGGATTAATCTTTTGCTGTTGTTCAAACTGTGTCTCTGAACTAAAAGTACAACATTTTCATTAGTTTGCTTTGTTCAAAACTTTTCTTTATAACAGTGTGACCTAGCCTCTGTGGTACTTTTAGTCCTGTCTTTCATGAACTGATGATTCAGGTTTTCTTTTGGTTACATTCCGAAAGCATTTTGGTATATTTAGAAATTTGTCTAACACAGAAAAACAGCCTCACAACCACATTTCACATCCAGTCAGAAATTAATGTGTATAAGAAGTGTCTATTTGTGTCATTTGTTAATGTACGTTTGTGTCTTTGTGTCTTTGTTTGTGTTGTGTGTATGTGTTTATAGGTCACATCTCAATGGAATAAACTAGTAAATGGAAATCAATTCCTTTTAATGGTCACATTTGACGAAACAGCAACATGGGTTTAAGAAAGCTTTAGGCTGCCTAATTGCTCTTTTTTTTTTTTACAACAAGGAAAAAGGGAGAGAGATAACACGCAGCAAGCCCTCATTCACAGGGCTGACCTTTGGAATCTGAGGGCCCATTTCAAGAGCTAATGTGGGAGCCCTCTAATCCCTACCCCTATCCCTACCCCACCTCAAAAAGAGAAAAAAACTAGTTGTTTGTCTTCCCATGTCAGCTAATACTTGACGTCTTGTGGCACTGTCAAATATTAGCTTCACAGACGAGATTTGGGGGGCACGGGGGGTTTGTGTGAACCCCTCTACGGACATCTGTGTGCAGTCCAAAATGTGTGACATTGTGGATTGTCCGCTTTGAAAGCACACCCACTGCGCATGCTCTTTCACGAGTGCAAAAAGCAATGTTTTGGCTTAATAGTTTTACTGTAGATACACTACATCACGGCAACATTTCAAAATGAAAGATTTCTCATTTCGTTTATCAACAACAATAACAACAAAAATGTTTGAATGCTAAGAATGGTCAGAGTTCTGTTAGTTCATCTTTGTTCAGTAACCTTGTTGATTTGTGCTCAATAGAAATCTGAGCAAATGCTGACTGATGCTCCTGAAGCAAGGTTGTCCTCAGATGTGTTTAAATAAGCATTAGGTGGAGAAACTTCTTTCTCCACTTGCTGCAAACACAGGCACTGTCACCATTAGTTACAGAGCAATGGTGAGGATGGATTTAGGGCTCACATTGGGAAAAATCTGGTGCCAGTCAAAGTGTCCTGGAAGATTTCAGCAGCAGTGGTAAAAGATATTGTCATATTTAATGCAAAAAAAGTCACCCCTCAATGTGTCAGGTGGCTCCTGTAATTTACATGCCAAATCGACCTACATTTGGCGTGTGGGTAGTGTTAATTTTAGAGCTGAGGGATTTCACTGGACATTTTGATCAGTGAGATTTGAATATGCCGGACTTCAACAGATTTTTTCGGTCAAAGATGGGTAATTACCAGACAATGTAAGTTCTGGATGGAATACTACTACTACATCTAAATCGTTGCTGTAAATGTAGCTAAGATTCTGCAAGCATGTGATTTCTCCCGCAGGCATGGCACTGACTGCTGCCTGCACTTTTGCATAAAAGGTCCTCAGCATCCATATCGCCAAGTTGCTGCCACACAGCATTAAAGAGTCAGAGGTCTGGGGGCCCGTTTCAGTTAAAAGAGGTGAAACATAGCAAAGACTGCCTATGCTCACACACTATCACAGGTATTGCACTAACTCATGTTCATTTTTGACAAACAGTTAAATTACGCATCATCACTTTGAAATAGGTGTATACATTTAAATATATTAGATTTTAAGACACTGTTGATTTTGAAACTTCATTTAAGTTCATTTTTTAATTATTCCTTCTTTTATTATGCTTGTTTACAAATTCACCTGTTGAAACAGACTTTCAAACATAAACTTACAGAAACACAAGAAAACATTTAATTAATTTAACATAACAATTTTGATAGCAGCATTTTAATGTATTTTCTAGGTCAAAACAGATGTTTATTCTGTTTACTTGTAAACTTTAGTATATGATTTCTAGCCCACAATCTTCAACTTCCAAGCCGACCAAGCAAATTCAAATTCAAGTTCATGTATGAATAAGCCAAAAAAAAAAGTCTTTCTAATAAGGTTTTGCAATGGATGGCACTGTTGTTCACACACCAAACAAATTGGTGAGTTTTAAGAAAAGATTGTTTGAGACTTAAGGTGTTCAGTTTCCTACAGGTCTCAATCTCCAATCTCATGGACAACAAGTCGCTACAGACAACCGACGCTAACAATACCTTCTGTGTCTGTAGGAGATGCCAAGAGGTGTGACCGTCAGCATTTGTTTAGCTGGGAATAAGACTGGCAAGGCAATACCGACACAAAGATAACAGACAAAACCAGAAATGGAACTGATGACAAAATTTATACACTGTGTGAGATCAGTGTCAATAATCTTCAACAAGAACAAAGGTAATTGCAGTTCAATTCCAATTCCAGAGCGATATGTGTTCAAACTGCTCAAAATATTTGACAGGTTGAACAATGTAACCTCGAACTTTTCCTCACATTTAACACAACTTATGCAGAGTTTTAAGTTTAGAGTTTAAATGTGTCATGTTATATCGCTCAAAATAATATGTTCACTGCTGCTGTATGTTAATGTATGTACTGTACATACAGGCCATTTCCCTTGTTGGAATCAATACCGTCTAATCTCACTGTCTCTAAAAGGAAGGCATATCTTTGTGTATTCTAGAAGGCATGTTTACCTCTAAATTAAATCGCTGCCTCTGATCCATCAATTTTTTTTCTTAACAACCCTCCCCCTCGACCTGTTTTTCCTTCCCCTGTCCCTTACTTTGTGTAGCGTCCCCTTGTAAACTCCTCAACTACTCTTTCACTGACTGTCCTTTTGTCTTGTCTCCCTTCTGTTATACTTTGCTGCTCCTCTTGCTCCCTAAATTAGCATAGACAACCGGAGGTGCGTGTAGTCTTATGTATTGATCTATTCATTTTTAATGGCCCTATGCTTCCTGAAGCAGGAACCATATTATGCAGGTTCCTGTTGGACCAGTGATGCTGTCAGTGCTTGTTGCCACTCTGTGCTACTTAGAGCGAGAGTACACGACCTTGGAAGTGCATTAAGAGCTATCCCAGGGGACAGTGACATAGGCATCAGTTCCAAGTCCAACATTAAAAATTTCTAAGTGAACCGCAGATGGTTTTTAATCTAACAGGAGAAAATCCACCTACAAATAACATAAGCATGTTAGTATCTGTAATGACTGCAGGTATCCACCCAAACCTTACTGCCAGGCACAAACTAGTGTCATGCCCAAGCATGTAACACACATGGCTGTCCAACATATCTTTGGCCATTTTGGGTGTGAAAAGGACACATTCTCATTCCACAGTCAAGTAAGCAATTATAAATATGCGGAAAACACTCGCTTGTCCTGTGGGAAAGTCTATTGTTTGACTCATTCATCCATCCCAACTTCCCACTATGGACTTTGTTGCTTTTTATACTCCTTTTCTTTATTCTACTGCCCTTTGCTGCCATCATTATCGCCCCTTGCTGGTACTGTACCTTCATACACACCGTACTTTTCATGCCTAGCTGTAGCAAAATGTGACACTAATACATTATGCTTAAGAGAGTCTATTATAGGTTTTAGTGTGGAGTTGTTGTTTTTTTAATACAAAGAATAAGGTACTAAGCCTGGATTTTATTTAATATTTTTCTCTGAATAAATTGTACAGCCTTTTTAATGTTACATTTTTGTTGGATACTTGAGTTTACTTTAGGGTGGGTCATTCTAACAAAGACATACTGACACTCAATGTATAGACTACTCAAAAATTCAGAGAAAGAAAGGTTGTACCCATTAAGCAGGGGGTCATACAGTACACCCCCAATCCTGAGATCACAGAGCCTCACCAGGGCATAAGATGAGAGATGAGCTGCATACCAGATATACTGTGTGATCCATCCATCACATACTTCACTGTTTTTTCACATCCTACCATCTGCACAGTCTAGACTGTCCTCATTCTCTGAATCTCTTTTGTTTCTTCTAATCTCTCTGTACAGTACATCAGCTAATGTTCTCCCTGTGATAAAGGCGCTGTCGCTAATGAAGGCCTCAGACGCCTAATGACCAATCAAAACACAGTCTGCCGAGATGGCAAGCTTCTAATTGCTCATGACTCAGAGTGAGTGTAAAGGGAAGGGACTGGCTGAGTGGTGATAGAGATGAAGACACAGATGAGGGACAGAATTTACTGAGAACAGGGAAATGGCTATAATGCAGTGAATGGCCATGCTTTGTGTGTTTAAAGTTATTCTTTATATGTCATCATAAATTGTTTGTTGTTTTAAAGCATCTGGCCACATTTTTTTTACAACAATGCATTTGGGTTCTTATAATGAGTCACTTAAACTAAATACATTGGTTTTTACTGTTTTGGCTTTTACTGTTCTATATATGGCATTTAGAGCAATGTGGCCAGATGTAGTTTCTTATGTTTGTTTCTGGAACTTGTATTTGACTGCTGTTTTTTTTACTATTAAAGGGCCTTTACACATCTGGTGTGTGACAAATAAACAACACACAAATGCAAATTGTTCGAATGTGACATGTTCGGATCAAAACTCTTGGTTAATGCGTTTGTTCGCAGTGCAAATGTTCAGAAAAACTGACTTCGATCTGAAAAATAAAATGATCACGTTCTCGCAGCATGATATTTGTATTCTGTGTAAAAATACTCACGCCCAATCAGCAGTTTGAAATTTTATTTTTCATACCAATTATTCACTCTCTCTCACACACACACACACACACACACACACACACACACAAAAAAACACATCCAGTGTGTAAACGCCTTAAGAGTGAATCAACCTTTATTTGGACTCACCATAGACTTTTTTTTCCCTTTGTTTTTAGTTAATTGGTTCAGATACAAATCATGTTTTTTTATGAATATCATTCTGCATGTAACTGGCAGTTTAAAAATCAACACAGAAAGTGAAATAATGAGAACATTCCATTAATTTTTAGAATATTTTGTATCACATTTGAAAAACATTGTTTTACCGCATCCATTTTCAGTCATTTATTCACACACACACAAAAAAAAGGCTAATGCCTGTGCTCACATGTGACTCCATACTACACACAGCCTACTGAATTCACACATAAATCATAAAGACATTACATGCACTCATGCAAAGGTGCACATACAGTAAGCAAATGTACGTATGCACACAGTCAGGCACAGTCACCCGAGGCTACACATAAACAAATGAAAAAAAAAACCACACACAGCATGTAGCACACATGCTTCATGTCTTGAGGAGACATAATTCTCAGTCCATTGCAGGCAGCAGCCCTCTGGGTTTTCTCCCTCCCTGACAGTGTGTCAGGCGGGCCGGTTCTCCAGCTGCTGGCTCGCACTGAGTGAGAGACCAGCCTAATGAGATCACTGGCATCCAATTCGGTGAGGGTCAGCGCTCATTTCAAGCAATTTATTTTTAATTGGTCTCAAATCTAATCCATTTCATAATGTCAGCTCCTGTGCTCATCTCGCCCCAGAGGCTGCTGAGTGACACCGAGCGATTCCCTTGATGTTGTTAGCTTTGTGTTATTACATAGCCTGAAGTGATTAAGAATGTTGCTGTGATTGTTGCTCGGTTATTGTTGATACGATGATGCTACAGCAACATCGCAACACTGTTGCTGCCCTCTGATGCTAATGATGATGTTGGATGAATCTGATAGAATAAATACATTTCTGGTATCTGTAAGTTTTCACAAAAGCATTTGAGCAAGTCATTTCAAGGAAGCCATAAATTCTACCACAGTGTTATCATGTTTTCTGATCATCCATTTAAATATTAGCCATGCAGATCAGTGCAGAAAAAATAATGAGTGATGCTCTTCTCTTTTTCACCAACTATTTCAAGGCAACCTAGAGCAAAGCCATCGACCCCCAGCTGCGTAAGGAGAGCTAATCAGTTGGAGACTGTACTAGGCAGCCCTCTGCTGTCGATGCGCAAGATGTCATTTCCCTAAAACAGCAAACAGTAATACGGCACCTTATATGCACCATTCATCAATCCTTTGAACGAGTTTCTCATGTACTCTACTTGTCTTTGGATCCATCTCTCTTGTCCTTCAATCTCTACTCCTTTTATTTTCCTTTGCTCTCCATGCCTTCCATTCCTCCATCTAACTTGTGCGACCAGCTGTGCCTCCTGCTTTGCCTCCATCAAGATGTCACTTCTAATTTGCTGTTTGTGCTGACTCCATCCCTGCTAGCAATCAGTGAAGAAGACATCCATTACGCCTAATCCTGACAGGTCCCCTCAGAGTCTCGCTGGACCTAAATGACACCTGACAGAACACAGGTTTACTACTTAGCAAACTGACCCCCCCAGGGACAGCCAATAGGGCCCATTTGGCTAACACATCCTTGCTGGTTTACAAGGACCAGACAGGCGAAGGTAACACAAGGAGTCTTGTCTTTGTCATGTTTTCCTGGGATCTATTCCTGGCCCAGCAGGGTGCTTTTGAGGTACTCGCCAACAGGGTAATACAGAAATGTTTGTGTTCACACAAAATGCCGTTAATTTCCGGAGCTCTATGGGAAATGTATACACATGTGAATGAATGCGATTAAAATCTTACATAGGCCTATGATTTCCTCTCTGCACTAAATATTCACATTGACCTTCTAACCAGGTTCAGTGTTTGCGTATGTCTCTCCATTTCAAACTAGAGCATGCTACATATTTATCATTTCCAAAATTAGCAATTGTGTGATTTTGCGAATTTCTTTATTTACATCTTCATTTTTTCGGTTAATTGTTCTCTATTAACAGTTTTGCGAATTGCTCAATTCATTATATTCTGCCAAATATCTGTTTCTGCAATTGTGCATATTAATTACATCCTCATAAGTGGGCCTATATTAGTACAATGGTGATTTATGGCTTTTTCTGCTGTCTTGAGTGTCGCTGTCTCCTTTTTTAAATTTAATTCTATCTGTTAATTTTGATCAGGTTTGGCTTTAGATCTTTGTGCCCTGATCATTAGATTCATTCAGTAATTGCTTTCAACTTAACATGCTTTGGTCTTTGCAGATTAATTAAGCATCTCATCGCTGTCAGATGGCTAACTATGTTGCTGTTGGTGCTGCATTTCATTGTATCTGTTATTTGCAACATTGTCGTCGCATCTGCTAATTTCTGTATCATCACTGCATTTTGCTGAGTTTCATCCTCATTGCATCTACTAGCTTCTATATCATCATTGCTTTATACCTACTACTTGAACTTAAGCATCAACTTATTGCTTTAATGTTACTGCATTCTGTGGTTTGTTGCATCTTCATTGCATAATCATTACTGAAATCTGCTTATTGCTACATCGAACCTGCATTCTTCAAACATTACATTCTTATTGGATCAGATTACAGCTTTATTAAATTGCATTCTGCTTAATACTACTCATTCATTACTTTTGGTAAGTGTAGTCATGTTGAATAAATGACTGATTTAAAATCAATTCAGAAAAAAATGTAAAGCCTAAACAGCTCTCATAAGGCAGTTGCATCTTACCAGTGGCTGGCTACCTATGCACACACACACACACACACACACACACACACACACACACTTACGGAATGAAAAATTTTGTTTCCTGCTTCTTTCCATTAAATCATTCTTTAAACACACAAACTACTCAGTCAGTATGTTACTCATCATGCATCATCACTTTGAGATAGGTGTAGACATTTAAATGTATTAAACTTTTAGACACTTTTGATTAGGAAAGTTCATTTGAGTTTATTTTTTCAAATTTTCTTCTTTTATTACACTTGTTTACAAATTCAGCATTTCAACTTAGCAGCATTTCATTTTGTTTATAAATTTTGCTTTATATATTCTCTAAAATAAATTTAGATGTTAATTTTGTTAACTTGTAAGTTTTAGTATGTGATTTCTGGCACACAATCTTCAACTTCCAAGCTGCATCATAATGAAGTTTAGTAATAGCATCATCAAACTGGGATGCCAGCAAACTGAGATGCCAGCATCACTGCCCTTAAACTTCTTTTTTCCTCACACTTTTCAAAGTCCATCTGTGAAAAGCTTCTTCTTTAGTTATTGTTTTACTGACGCTAAATGTTTGTTTCTTCAAAGATTATTAAAAAATACTTTTCTGGCCAATTGGTAGGGTAATAAACATGACGTCTGTTTTTATACCATCTGTTTTGCTCACACAAAAAAGGACAGAGAAATAAATTGTGTGCTTTATGTGCCACCTGGGCTTGAAAGATGCTTACATCTGTCTGCTCCTTGTTTGTCCAAATTTGCTGATTTATAGATTGTTCACTCTGGTAGAAATCACAGCTTTAAAGAAAGTTAACATGAATCAGAAAGTATCTGTTGCATTACTGAGTGTGTAAGTACATGTGTCCGCAGAAAAGAAAAGGACTTACCACTGTCCTTGATGAGGACTCCATGAGGGTTTGCCAGAATGATAAGGGAGGAGGAGGAGGAGAGTAATGGCAGTAAAAACATGGCTGAGCACCTGCCCACAGACGACGACTGCCAGCTAATAAAGCAACTCTACAGCTCGCCGCTGCCTCATAAATCTTTTCTCTGCTGTAGGCTTTACAGCGACGGGTCTCTCTATGTACAGAGATTTAAATGGGAAGTTTGACTCATATTTTCAGAACTGGCTCCCTTGAATTTGCTTTGTAAAAGAACAGTGTAAATTTATGAGTTTCTTAAAATGTACAAATGCAGATTCTGCTAGGACTACCGGGCACACTGATGTGACAGCATGCTCACAGTTAACAGTGCATGACAGGACAATTTTCTTCATATGATTTGTTAAACATCTCATTCACAATTCACTAGACCAAGTCACTCCACCGAATTAGTGACTGGGCTTCTCAAAATGGTCTCTCATGAGTTGTACACAGCCTGCTCACCCAACCCAACCAGGCCACTGGCATGTAAAATTCAAAACCTTTAGTGCCTTCAAATGGTTGTTGGCAGTGAAAATTAATGATAACTCATGACAATAGAAACACATTACACCATAAAAGCTCCATTTTGGATTTAACCTACCTTCAGGACCCATTTTTTATATAATTTTACTTCTGAGTCAGTGGCTTGGTCAGAATCTAGGCAGCCATTATGATGCAGGCAGATTGTAATAGAATGTGAAAATCGAACATCATTACGTTTCCTTCTCCTCAATGGCTTGTATATTTTTTTACAAGAAAGTGTGACAGACCAGCAAAGTTTCTCTTTATTATTTAAAAGTACTAATGTAATTGTGTGTATGTTTATTTGTCAAAAAGCTTTTACCCATAATTTCTATAGAGCTAAAATACAGCACAGTGAGGAAATATTTTGAATGTGTTGTTACACAAGTCCAATATCACTTGACCTGAGTCATTCAGGGTTTTCACATACATTTTTATCACTTTTCAGTAATTATGTGCCTGATGAATGAAGTTGGGCAGATGAATGGGGTCTGATAATACACAGAGATCCACAGAGCTCAGACACCTTCACAAAACTCCTGAAAAGTTCCTTCTTTAGTTTATTTTATCTTGATGTGGCCATCTAATAAACTCTGCATAAAACAAACACAAGATGCTTGAAAACACCTGAAGTGACATTTTGATATTTAAATACAACAACTCAACTCATCTTCAAAGGATATCTGTGCTTTTAGTATTATTTTGTATAACTAATGGATAAAGTAGTGCAGTTTCAACCCATGCTGGCCTCACGCAAAAAAAGATCATCATAGTTTCATTGCTGAGTACATGAAAAAGGCCATTGATGCTTTAGCAGCAATGGTACATTCAACTGAAGGTTCGTACCCGCTGATTGGCTCTGGCCTTTCAGTGTGGAGTTTTTTATTTTGTCTCTGTATCTCCATGGGTTTCCACTCACAGTCAGAGACATCCAGGTTTGGTTAATTAATGACTCTGAATTCCCTGTAGAGCTGAATGTGAATATGAATGGTTGTTTGTCTCTGTGTGTCAACCCTGTGATGAACAGGCAAACTTGCAAAGGATCAGTGGTCTGAGATAATGGATGATTACCAGGACAAACCTCATTGCAGACCATACCATAGATGACCCAAAAAGTACCAAAAAACATCAGTCAACACTTCAGTCTTGCAAAAGAATCATAAATGAAATTAAAACAACCAAACAATGGAGCATAGACTCAAGGCTCTATTCTTGCAGATGAAGCAGCAGCATATAAGGTTAACTGGCGACTAACAGTAATGATACCATTATACAATATAACAGCTCTTTTCTATGATTGCACCACAAAGCTGAAATTCCCTCATCACACCATCTAAAGTGGAACTTGTCAGACAAGTACTGCTGAGTTTGTTTTGTTAAACTAGAGTTTGTCGACTGGAAACTGCAAATAAAGCAACTGAGAACAAGCTAATTTCTAAGCACACTATGGGACGGATCTACTAAAATCCCAATTTGCGTGTACTAATTTGCGTGCGCAATCTAGAATTTTGTGTGTGGGGTTGAACCGCGGTTTGCGGGTGATTTACTAAGAGTGACTGCGTGAATGACAACAGGTGCAAACGTGGTGG
>JAQLOL010000001.1:8418253-8437389 GCA_029783665.1 Naso thynnoides
TTTGTCTTGAAAAGGGAGCCTCTACAGGAACAGGATTTTTTTTTTCCTCCACCATCAGAGTTGCCAACCACAGTTTCCAACAGAATCTGTGTGATGTGTTTCCTTTGTTGTTAATTACTGTGCTGTGATGTTATTGCCTGGTGTTTTTTGTTTTGTTTTGGGGTTTTTTTGTTTTTGCTCTCGCATGTCCCAATCCCAACACAGCAGGGATGTTGTTTTGCATCACACCAAACTAATATTATGATGCAAACAAAGAGATATTAGACTGGGGACATGCTGGCAAAATTCACAGGTTAGCCTCATTCAGGAAAGCTTATTGGTCTTGTCTTTAGTTTATTGTTTACTTAAAATGCTAGTTCATAATGAATTTGTGCTTGTTGTTATTGACAGATCAGAACCCAACAGATGTAGTTTATGTCTGTGGTTATGGAATCATTCTGTGTATTTTGAAAATCATAGATCTAAATACTTGTGCAATCTTGTGTAAAATGACAACATCTTCAGGTTTAAGCACCAATCCACCTCCTGTTTCATCTGAGAAACAAAGCACTCCTTTAGGCTGACGGAACATTTTATCATCTTCCTCACTTCCACATTTCCAGATTTTGCAGTTAAAACAGAATCTGCAAAAAAGATTCTGTTGCAGAATGATGCCTTTGATATAAGTCAACATGCTTTTCACATCTCTGTTGTATAGACGTTATAAAAAGGGTTCAGAGACATACACATTATGTCTGACTTAATTTTAGAATTTTAGAGCAACAGTGTCACCCAAAGCTAAAGTAAATTACATCCATTCCAAGTATGAATGTCCTCTATGACCAAAAGATAATACAATTGACTTATTTCCAGTCACAGAGTGAAACACATTTTAGATTTTTTTTTTTTTTAAAGGTAGAGTGAAATATAAACCAAATCACTCTCTCTGATTTCATTTTAAAGTCATACATCACTGGTGCGTGGGCTTCTTCCAAGTCATAAACTCCAGTCAAGCCAATAATTACACATTTCTATGGGGAGAGAAATGTTTTATTCCTTTGATCCATGCTTTGATTTTGGGAATACGGACAAATCTCTTCCAAAGCTTAAAGCAACCTGACTATCACAATGTTAATATTTAGCTGGTGCTTCTGTAACAATGCAAGATGCCAGGAGGAATATTAAACTCCCTGTTTGATATGTGCATACATTCCATATAGTACATCTGGTTCATTCTGCACCTATTAGTTCAATCAAACGCTCGAGGTAACTATATTGTTTACGCTCATATTATATAGTAATATGGAAATTCTGTTTGTGTTCTCCACATTTCTTTGTAAATGACTATTCCAGGAAATATGCTTGACTGACAGACTCCACATGTATCCACATGTGCACACATGCATGTTCACCCATGAACTGTCTGCACATGCGCACACACACACTGTCTGTCTACATGCATGTAAACTGAAGTATGTACTCAATTATTCCCTGCTGTTGAAGCACACACTTCTGCGTGATTTTGTGAGTACAGGCACTGCTTATTAACCAGACGAAAAACAGTTGCTTGTTTGATTAACATCAATACAAATTCTCCCTCTCATCTAACTAACTAAAGCTATGGCCACACAGTGTTTTCTTGTCTCCCTCAATTTGAATCTCAATGCTCACTCCTTTCCACTCGGCGGCATCTTTAATAAAGGCTGCTGCTTGTCGGCGAGGGTGTCCTGTCTCTAGTGAGATGGTTAATAAAGCAGAGATGTTCTGCCCACATCCAGAGGCTTTGAAAGGGAGGGAGGAGGGGGATGAAGACTATTATTCAGTCAAGAAAAACAAGGGGCTTTACATACAGGCACCAGTGTAGGGAAGCAGCAGTGAACTTTCTTCCTGTTCTTTTTTAATGTGTTTTTCTCTTCCAGAGTCTAATAGCTTCCCTGGACCCAGACAGCTTCACATTAATTGGCCAAGGAGGCAATGCCAAGGCTATTCTGCTCAGGTCCTCTGGCGCTGCCACCGCCAACTCAATATAGACCTTGAAGTTTGCTCTTATTCCCTCTATCTGCCTGATTCTCTCTCTCTCTCCTGCATGTTATCTCCCATCTCTTTCTGCATCTCCTTTGTCCCTGCTTTCCTCCCCATTCTTAGCATACGTAATTGTTTGTGCTCCGCTTTTTCACAAGCACACATACACACACACACACAACCTTACATTTTTCATCCTCCTCCTTCTCATGTCTCCAATGGGTGATCTCTCCTTTATTTTTTTTTCTCTTCATCGTCATATATTCTTGATGTTTCCTCTCTGCTCTCAGTCTTCTCTCCTCTGTTTCCTCCATGTGTCTCTCTTACTTCATCCTTCTGTCAGAAGTATATTAAGCAGGGGCTTCACAGCAGGCTTGAGCTCATTGAGACCAGCACCCTGCAGGAATTTCACTGAGGCCAGCTCAGCAGGGCATGAGCAGGAGAGGCACCCCGAGATCTTGTCTTGCCTTCTCCCTTTCCACCATCCAATGTTTGAGAGCAGAAAGGAGAAAAATTCTCAAGTCTTTCTTGGGGGCTGATAATCTCTTAACATGTTAAATAATGTTCACTTTGTTGTATGTGTTCCCCAATACTCATTAGATGTGTGGAGAGGTAATTTTAAAGGGGGAATATTGCTGCTTTTTCTCAATGATACCCAGTTGTGCAAAATAAATGATTAAAACAATAAGTCCTCAAATCCTCTACTCGCCTATTGTGGGGTTTTCAGTTTGATCCTCTTTTTCTGTGTCTTTTTGAGTGTTTTTTCCATTGTTATCAAATGTGAAAAGTCATTTTACAACTCCAGGAGTAAGATCTGTTGTCTCTCTGGTTAAATGACCCTGTAAAAAAAATCCATGTACCTGAGATTCTGGGGGTCTGTGGCACTATGTGGGTCAGGAATTATCTGAACTCAGCCAAAAAGACACAAGAAACAGAATGAATACTTCATTCCACATACATGCTTTTTACTGAAAGAATATCATTAACAACCAACACCAACATTTTAATTAGCAAGTGTAATTCAATTATTATTTTCTTAGTAACTGTAACTGAAAACAACTGGATCAATTTTGAAATTTCACTATGTAACTACAGTAGCTATAGTTACTATATAACAATGTTCTTTGCTATGTATGTTTTGTAAATATTTTCTAAGTACTCAAACAAAATGCAAGGAAAATAAATGTAGCATTACAGCCTAGTGCTCAAATCACCAGGTTGCTGTTACTTCTCGTCCATGTTGACTTGCTCCAACAAGAGATGTCATAAGGAAATAAAAAAAAAACAAGACATCTTTCTTCCTGCCCTTCGGCCAGACTTTGAGTGATGCCTCAGAGGAAGTCTGGGCCACTCATTTTGTGAGTGACCTTGAGGGTGCCAGAACTCTGTGGAGAGACAAACAAAAGACTTCATTCTCTCCGATTCATGCTGACAATTTACTCTGATTTCTGTTTTGTTTTTTTTGTTGTTTTTTAAGTTGAGACTGAATTGTCAGCTATCAAAATATCAACCTGCTACTGATGACTGATTAATGGATGATGAACTGATTAACATTCATCCAATGTTTCTCTGTTGACATCAGCTTTGTGCTGAAATTGAATTGCCATGACCGACATTCATTCATTCATTTTTCCATATTTGGCTCTCCTAAAATTGTAACTAAACAATGGTAATAATGTCTGTGTCAACATTCGTATTGGATCAAAAGTATGGTAGCTGTTGCCCTTTATATACCACATAGTAGGGTTGGCATTATATCTGCTTTCACTACACAATAATCATGGCCTGAAGAAGTCATGAAAACAAATTTGTCACGGTATCAAATATTTGAAAAAGAAATAATGTCATCACTCAAATTCATCTTTATCTATTTAGCAACAACTTTGTCAAGGCTGGACATGAAGGACAGTAATGGTTTGAGAGGGGCTTTATCATTTACACAACATTCTCTATTACGTATTTTTAACACGCTATCAATAATTTTTAACTATCACAATTACCGTCAATACTATTGAGCATCAACACTCCTAATCCATAGGTTATCTTATATGGAATAGACAGCAATAGAAAGCAATGATTTTCAGACAGTCACTTAGCCTTGGGAGCAATTTTAGTTACATATATCTACACTGTTATTGATTAATTCCAAACGGCATTCTGAAGCACAGAGTGTACGCGATAAAAAAATGTGTCGGTGTCCTTAAACTTTCCAAATGAACCGTCTTGCTCCCCTATTGTGCGCCTCTCAACTTTTGAAAATTCTCTTAAAAAATACTGAGAGGGTGACAGCTCATTCTCTTTGAAAAATAAAAACTACAGACGTGTCATTCTGCAACAGTCATTACTCAAAGTCGGGCAGTCCTGTGGAGCACGAAGTAATTTAGTCCATTTACTTTGAAGCACCACAACGCTTAGCTTAGTCACAAGCCACAAGCAAAAGCAGACATGGCACAGAAAGACAGCTATCGATCAGAGTGAGGCTGTTTGACGTTTGAGCTTGAGGTTCCCTGGAAAGCACCACTAACAAGCTCTGCTTTCCTCCAGCTGCTGCTTTTGATTCATTGGCGTCTGGGAAGGGAAGGAAGACATAGGAGATCTTGTATGGTAAATGTGCGGTTTAGTGTCACAATCAATGAAAGTAGCAGCAGCACTCCTCTCTTAGAGACGAACCCCAACACACACATGCACACCCCTACCCCAAGTTAAATCGTTTTTCGGAGTAGAAGCAATAGAGAGGAGAGCGTATTGAGATCTAATCAAATATCCTAACACCGAGCCCGTGTATTGAGCAGAATTTCAAGACAGAATTAACCAGAGTTCCTCCTTTGTTAGTTCAATGCCTTGGAAGAAAATAGATATTTGGGTTGAAGAGGGCTAAAGAGAGAGAGAGAGAGACAGAGGCGAGGAAAAACTACTTACAATACATGGAAGAACGGAAGACTGTCTATTCCTCTAATCATAATATATGTAGTCCTTTCACACAGTCAAATAATAGCCAATAAAAAAAAAACATAACTCTACATCACTCTACAATTATCAGCAGTGTAGGAAACACAGTCTCTATTTGAGATTTAAAAAGATATAAAACTAAAACAGTTCTGCAGCAGTACTGAACACAATTAGTTCCCATCATGTGCCATGATCTAATTTTGAAAACTGAAAAAAGTCATCAGAGAAATAATTTGAACTTATGTGCCTCAAGTCCAACTACTTTTTTTCTATCCAAAGGCTAATTATATTCTAATTGAGTTGATTTTTCTTTATATTAATTATGATTACTTATTTTTAATGAGAAAGTGAAAGAAAAACTACCAAAATTTAAAGATTTAAAGGACACAGCTTTTCCCAAATTCAGGGTCGGAAGGGTTGAGGATGTCACTTACGGCACTTTTTCAATAGGCTAAAATTGCCCTTTTTGAAGTTAGCATATATTTGGCACTGATACTTTCACTTTATTGTTGTATTGCCATACTGTATTGCTTTATTTGCCACCTTCTTCTATCCTCTTATAAACTCTGCCACAATGAGAGCTAAGTTAGTGGTCCGTTGTGGTGCTCCAGAGGGGATGTGGATGTGTCAGGGAGGAGGACGGACCTCTAATTAGCTGTTTTCTATCTCTTGGGAAGGGAGGGCCTCTAAGATGCAGTCGCTGCCTCCTAATGAGCGCACTGGAGACCGTCGAGACAAACCGACCAGCGGTACACATTTCTGCCCATACTACCCTGTACGCACCTCAAACTGTTTGTCCCGAAAGGTTTCTCCCCTTTTTTTCACCTGTGTCCTTCTCTCTATTTCTTTTCTTCCCCTTCAGGTTCTCTCGCACTTTGCCAGCCTCGTCCCTCTCTCTCTAACAATGAGCCACTCATGAAGAGTTGGGGGTCTCTTTATTCCCGAGGCGACACACACACTGATACACATGCATACACAAAATCACTGCCCAGGTATTGGAGACAGTCCCGATCTACAATGCCCCATTATGGCTCCAATGTGCCAAGCGAAACATCAATACGCAGCTCCTTAAGCTCCTGCAGAGGAGGTTTTAATCTGTAGCAATAAGGCCACTGAAGATAATAAATTACTAAAATGTCTGAACGTACTTGTGCAGGCGATTTTCCCTCTCCGTTTTTCGAAGGAGAGCGGCAGGATCATCTGTCGACTTGAAAATAATTCAGTCCCCCACCCCTGTGCTCTGGATAGCTGTGTGAGCTTTGTTATGCCTGGGTTTGATTAAAGAATGCCTCTCATTAAAAGGTTCCCTCCTGTTACTAATCAAAGCAGTGTCAATACCTGGGAACTAGCTTGCCAAACACTTTTGCCCTGCTGTTTTTTTCTGTCTCCCTCTTCCTTTTACTTAATGCTTCTCTCTTCTCCCTCATTTTCTTTATCCATTTTGCCTGACTTTTACTGTTTAATTGGTCAAATTTCTTGAATGCACCAAATTTCTTGAATGCACCAACTATCATTCCTAAAATATTGTTGCAATATTGATTTTAAGGTTTTTGGTCAAAACATGGTGATATTTGATCTTTTCTATTTTGCCCAGCCCTTCCTATGGCCCAAAATCTTGTGGAAAGCCCCCCCCCAGAGGGATGGAAGCTGTAACTGTAGGATTTTGTGTTACATTCTATAAGGTTGTCATAAGGTACATGCCATGGAAGTTGAGATAAGATCTACATCCTTCCTTGCTGTTGGCAACCAAAGGCGTTCAGTCATTATATGAAAATATGCACAGTTCTGCAATTTCATTGGCATCGCTGTGATATCTAGTACATCATAGGTCATAGGGTCTTCAGCATGTTGTTGCCTTGTGCCTTACAGAGAATAGCCAACATTTTTTAAATCCATCATATGAAAAGCGATTAACAGTGATTGAAAGCTTACTATTTCTAAAGATAGCCTCCTGCTGCTGCTTATATGAACTTGCTGCTCAAAAAGGAAGACCTTTTTTTTTTACTTTTACTGGTAAAATCACCCTAATTATCTACTTATTATTATAGAGGCATAGTAGTGACCACATGTAGGGATCTCATTAAAATTTCGATAATAATTTCAGACTCTCTGTGACACCGAGATCTCTGTCAGAATGAACAAATCCTGCATTTTACAGAAATGAAATTTAAAGCCTCAGTACTCTTGTGTCTGCCCCTTTGTGCTTTATCCTTATCAGTCTGTCTGTCTGTCACTGCCCGACCTTTCTCGTATATTCAACAGAATGTTTTTAAAAGGTTTCCTGCCTAAAATCTATGCACGCTCTTTGTATGATAATGCCCTTCACTAACCAAAGACCACAGGGCACAGCAGCTCCCTTCAGAGCTTCCTTTAGCCCCGTGTTGGGTCACTCTCAGTTTGTGATAGACACGCAGGGGATGAAGTGGCATCAACAAAGAGACTCGGCTTCTGTCGACTGATTTCTGCGTCCTTTTGTGTTGACACTGTTTTTCACGCACTATGTGAAAAGCTACAAAGGTTTTCTGCTTCACACTTTGTTGGCTAATTGCATCAAAGCATTTGGAGACTGTTGTCTCAGCCCCTGTGTTTGTACAAGCATCAAAAGGAGAGAGCTCCAGCACGTGAAAACCTGTGCCAGATATCATCTATCCAGCATGGGGGGACGCATGAATGCAGAGACCAGGAGAGTGTGACAGTGGCATTTGTTTGTCTCACCTTGGATAACAAACACAAGCTGACAGGAAATTTATAAATTCAGCATCACTCTTCTCTCTCCCAATAATGAAATAAATCTCATGAAACAGTTTCCCTCAGATAGAGACAGATGGAAGTCATATAGGAGGAAGATGGAAAGATGTGGAGAGAGAGACAGAGAAGAGAGGCAGACTTCCTCTCAGGCTTTATGGTCAGTCTGACAGATGAAGAGCGGCGATCAGAGGAACCACCTCCACACTGAGACAGATGGAGTGTGTGTGACCATGTGAGAATTCATGTGTTCATGTCCATGTCTGCATCAGTGTGCACATAATATGTATGCTGAATTCTATTGTGTGTGTGTGAGAGAGCAGGGTGGGCTTCGCAGAGCAGAGTTTTGTTGGAGCTAAAATAGTGGCAGTGTCTGTTCGTTGAGCCATGTGACATGATTTATGTGCGTGACGCAGAGTGTAAATGTCCTGCCTGTGACCAGCAGACCAAACAACAGTCCAAACCTGAAGACCAGCAAAACTGATTATACACTGTTTTCCAACCCTCTCCTGCAGCTTCCTCCATCCTCTCTCTCGGCTCCTTTCTCCTTTTGTCTCTTTCTTTCCTTTATCTATTTATTTCACTCTGGTTTTTCTCTTTCTGCTTGTGCTCTAAATGTGTTGATCCCTGCACCAGGAAACTTTACTAGACATACTTGTCTGTCTGAGCCTTCCTCTGTACTGTTGAACACTTTTACATGTGTTTTATTGCGGCTCAATATGCGTTGAAGATGTTTTAACTACGTAAGGTACAGTGCTCAGCTGTTGCCTTTGAATTAAAAAGAAGAGCAAGGCAGGAACATTAAATGACAAATTGTAGTTAAATCACTAAGAGTGCAGAAATATGACATTGCTCCTTTACTTTTTCTGTTTTTGTGAATGTTTGTAAAAAGATGGCTCACTAAAAGAGG
Organism: Naso thynnoides; assembly: GCA_029783665.1. NCBI lineage: Eukaryota > Metazoa > Chordata > Actinopteri > Acanthuriformes > Acanthuridae > Naso > Naso thynnoides. Next base: position 8,426,859 of record JAQLOL010000001.1, read on the forward strand.
TCTTCAAACAACAAATTACATTTTACAAAAGCCTTTTGTATTGATTTTCTTTTCCAAGTGTGATGGAAGACTTACAGATTTTTAAAAAATCAGTTTTAATCACATAGGTGTTATACTAGAATAATTTTAAGAGAAGTGACAAACACTCAAAGCACTTTGTAAAGTCTGTGACAGCAGGAATGATGTCTGACTGACGCATATCTCGCCCCTTTCTCCCAAAAATCTATCATCTGCTTTACAGCAGCTGAACCAGGACACATGGCCAGTCTTTGTGGATTGAGCCTTGACAGAAGTTAGTATTGTAAAACCAGCCACACGTGTAATGCAGGAAATAATACGTGGGAAAAGAGGCATTGTAGACTGTGTTTTGGGGCAAAGGGCCCTATCTTATGCCTGGCGCAAAGCCGTTGTGCTGCCAGAGCAATTGCCATTGCTATCTCACTCCAACGCAGATAAAACTTTGCAACCTGCATAAGAGAGCAAAGCACTTGCACTGCATCTATGTGCCACTGGATGGGAAGTCAGAAAGTGAAGCAAGTATGAAGGCATGTCTCGGTGCATTTGCTATCTTGTACAGCAGTCATTCTTTCTCACAGATCATACACTGACAACTGGAGCAACTTGTGTCTTTATTGGATCCAGAAAAACAAAGATTAAACAGTTATGATTACATCTGAAAGAGACTGCCGGGACACGAGAAGAAAAACTATGTCTACGTCTGTCGGAGCCTGATGGAACCGTGCATAATTTTACACACGACTTATCCAACTTTAGAGACTTTTTCATTGTGTTTCCCCCACCAAATGTTACTGTGAATGCATTGTGCAGCTGCCCCGTTGATGGCAGAGGACGCTCTAAAAATTGCCTCTATTTTAGACCACTTTGCTTTTTTCTCTTTTTTTTTCACTGCCTCGACAGCGCCCTGCTGTCTCATCGTGCACTCTCGTACCGCAAATCGAGCCAGCAGATCAGTCTCATGACTTGAAAATCTTCTTTTTGTTTGCACCTGGTAATCCTGCCAATGTTTGTGCCATGGGCACACCTGATCTTAAAGGTGATGAGAGCAGACTTTTTAATTGATTATTGCATCTCCAGCCAAAAACACACCCATGAATTGATGAAGTGATTGTGAACAGCTGATAGGAATATTCTCTGTGCACTTGGAGTGCAAAGGGCGGGCCACAGTTTCCTCTCCTGGCAGGAGACGGCAAAGGTAGAGTTTTACACAACTTAAATAAATTGAAACCTTTGCACCACAGACAAGCTGTCCAACAAAAAAATTAATTCCAATATAAGGACAATTCCAACCAAGCAGGCTTGGAGTGAATTTACCTTCTAAAACATGTTATACAGTGAGGAATTGTGCCTCTGAATTTTCTACAGAAGTGTTAAAGAATTGTTCTGCTTCCAAAAACTTTCAGCTTTTTGTTTGCATCTCCTGAGCTTAAAAAATTTTTGGTTACACAGATGACAAGACCTGTACTTTTAGTCTTTTTTATTTTAAACATTTTGCTGGTCGCAATTGAGCAATTATGCAAAACCTATTATGTCCACTGTCAGAGTTTTTAAAGCTCTCACTTTCTACAATATCTGCACAAGGCCACAGTATGGCTGGGAAAATGATGTTTTAATGATATATTGCAAAGGTAGGTCAAGTTTAGATAGCTGAAACATTAATCTCAAAATCAAGATGCCCTGTTGGGTTTTCTTGTAAACAAACAAAAGTTGTATTACAGTGCAGTTTGCTAATCACCAAAAAACATTGTGTGTACGCTTGAACTCTAACAAACAAGTCAAATGCATTTGCTTTCTTATTAAACATTTAAAAAAAACATTTTTAATGTTAATTTTCAGCTCACCTAAAGTAAACCTGTAGCTCAGTGGAAACAACTGGCAGGACAGAATATCCATGGGATAAATTAAACAGGGTGTCATGGGACATTGGACCTTGATGGACTTTTTTTCTATTAACGTGCTTCTTCAAAGGTCAAGAACCTTGAACTGCAAACCATAGAGATCAACATTTGACTTTTCTTAGTTCTTGACTCATTACTCCTCAGAAAAGAATTCTAGGATTGCTTCAGGGACAAAGTTAGATGTGATGCGCAGTGAGTGAGGAGAGGAGAGGTGACAAAGAGGTACAAGAAGTAGAAAGAAGATAAGAGGAGAGGGAGAAGAGAAAAATAAAGGACATGAAAACAGACTAGGACAGAGAGGAGTGTCACAGTTTCTGTGCTCAGGTGTAGAAATGATGGGGAGTGGCAGATTGTGCGTGTGTGTGTGTGTGTGTGTGTGTGAATTACTGGTCGTCCTGCTGAATATTTATGAAGCATACAGAGGTAGAGGGAGAATTCAGTAGGTGAGACAGGGAGAGATGGACGCAGGGAGGAAATTGCAAGGGACAGACTGTCTTCTCTGATGGATAATGACAGCCCCGAGTCACAGATTAAAGCCTGGACAACTGCTTCAATAATGTTAAAACCACCATGGGGCTTCTGTCAATGAAAGCAACAGAGAGAAAGAGGGCAGGAAACACACTGAAAACGAGTTAGAGGGATGAAATAAAGGATGATGTAGAATATAATGAGCGTGCAATAGCTGCTATGTCTCAGATAATATACAGTGGTCCTAACTCGAAATGCAATTGCACTGTCACAAGGGGCAGATCTAGGATTTTCTAAATCAGGGGCCACAAAGGGGCCAGAATTTACACAGCGTGCCCCAGTGTCTCCCAGGAAAATTTGAGGATAATGTACTTATTTTCTGTGTCCTGGTGATCTCTCATGCAGCCAGTGACAGTGACAGCAGCACACCAAGGGCCAATTAGATTTCACCTGGGGCCCTGCCTCTACATCTACCAATCTGTGTCAAGTGATTCATGCTTTCTTCGTTGAGACCAGATAAGAATCAATAACTTACCTAATGAAGAAAGTAATGCTCTCACCTACAAAAAAAAAAAAAAACAATGGTCAGAAATTTATGTGGGCATTTTGCATATCTGCAAACCACAGGTGTTGTACATTTTTACATTCAGTTACTGAAAAGTTAACACATTTCTGTAGCCAGGGACATGGGTGCTTAATGTCCCACGTCTCTTCTTAAAACACCTAGATTTGATCACTGGAAAATAGCTGTAAATGACTTGATGGTCACAAAATTACCCCACTGAAACAGCCAATCTTGATGTGTTCTTGAACTTTGGTCTGCAGTCGGTGAGACATATGGGATAGGTGTCCCTTAATTTTTTTTTTTTTTTTTGTAGTTGTAGAAGAGATTTTGTACAGCTTATGTTTAAATATTTGAGCTAAATTTATAGAATATAAATCACCTACATATTTTGTTTAATGAAAAAGAGTTGCATTGTTAAAAAAAAAGGACAAACATTTATAGTTTTTGAAGAAAATTCTGTTTTGCAGGTGCAGGTGTTTGTAGAGTGTGCACAGAGGCTGTGTCCTCGCTGCAGCAACTGTGGGAGTGATTCCACCCCCGGGTGGGTTATTTTGTTACAGTTTGCTACTGTACATGTCACCCTACCCCAATTCTTGTCCATTCCTTCAGCTTCCCTGTCAATAAATGCACAAAACCACTAGGATTTTAGTTAAGTATAGCTCTATGGCCATGATGTGTGTCTCATCTGCCCAGCTCTTCACCCAATCAGTGCTGCCCATGGCCAGCACCTAATACTCAATGCTGTTCAGTGCCATGGAGGTACTGCTGCCTAGCAACCTAGAGCCTCTGCTGCCTTGACTGACACCCAGTTTGTTCCTGCATCAGAGGTCCCTGCTGACATTTTGTCCGTTCTCATTTCCTGTTGGCGGTCCAGCCAACAGGAACCAGTTCCTGCGCTGCAGTTGTCTCCAGTTTCTGTGCTGCAGCTGTGTCCAGTTCCTGTGCTGCAGTTGTCTCCAGTTCCTGTGCTGCAGCTGTGTCCAGTTCCTTTGCAGAAGTCTCTAACGCCTGAGCAGTGACTGCAGTCCCTGGTGGTGCTGTAGCAGCCCCCTGTTTCCCCGGCACCACAGGCTCACCTGCCAGTTCTGTAGTTAGCAGTCTCCAATCATGCAGTCCTGACATGAGTCTCCAGTCTTGCAACCCTGTCGTCGGCCTCTGGTTCCACACTCCAGCTGTCAGACCTCAGTATTGATCCTGAGCCACGTCACTGGTATCCAGAACAGTTCAACCTTCAGGACCAGCCATTAGCCTGACCTCCACAGAGGTTCAGCATCCCTTTTTGCTTTTGGATCCTTTTGCAAAATCTTGACTATTGCCAAAACAGTGACTGCATAGGCACCATTAATCAAAAGATTTTAAATAACATCCAACATTAATCATTAGATGAGGAATATTTTAATTTATTAAACATTTATTTGTTTGATTTAGGTGTTAATAATAATAATAACTAATAATCATCATCATCACAGCTTTATTTATATAGCTTTCAAAAAAATGTTGCAAAGTGCTTTACATAATAGGAATAAGTAGTTAAACAAATTAGTGAGACCGCAAACATAAAAAATCATAATGAAAGTTAGAAAAAATGCAAACTGTTAAGAAAAAGCCAAACCATATAAGTGAGTTTCACAAAAAGCTTTAAAAGAGGTTGTTGAATGGCTGTTGAAATCCCCACATGAGATGCCAAGGCAGGCAGTTTCACAGCCTTGGATGCCTGAAGTGAAAAGGCTCAGTCACCTTTTGTGACCTGTTGAGATTTAGTTGTCACTAGTTGGGCCTTGCTTGAAGATCTCAGGCAGTGGTCAGGCTCACAGGGAGTCAGCACCTCGCAGATTTATGCTGAGGCCTGACCGTGTGTAGTTTTAAAAACCAGCAGTAAAATCTTAAACTCAATTCTAAAACTCACACATAGCTAGTGAAGGGCTGCAAGGACCATTGCAATGTGGTGGCTTCTGTTGCTACATGTAAGATTGTATAAGAATATAGCTGTGCAAGATTGTAAAGTGAAAGTGAAAATGACACCAAATAGACACATTTTTAGAGGTTTGCAGTACTGCTAACCTGTTTAGAGATTGCTCACACACGCATAGTGGCACATATAGCTATGTAAAATTAGAGCAGCAACTTCCATTTGGCAGGGAAACCTCCGGGTTCGGGAGGGAAGCATCTGGACAATACTGTCCCAGAGGTACAAATACTGGCAACTAAGTGAGGAGCCCCCACTGTGTCTGAAGACAGAATACAGAGCACAGCTGAGCACCCTGTCCAGAATAACACATCATACAGACAACTGGGGCCAATTCACATGTTCAATGGAGCGACACAGATAGACCAGGATAGATTTAGGAGAGGAAGGAAAAGCTTTCAAACTTGATATGAGTCAAACTTCTTTTTTACAACAAAATTATTACACTTAGGGAAAACATTCACATAAAAACGTTTTGTACATCATGTCTTTATTGTATCTTCAGCATGAATAAGATGATTTCCTGCATTACACTAAAGAAAGCAAACAAGGTTATGTATGACCATCTGTATGGGTAGACCAGGACTACAAGGTATAGAACATTTAGCTACCTACAGTACATGTGCAATACACATGTACTGCTAAAAATGTGTCCCTGTAATAAGACTGCTCCTGTGTATGCACATTAGTCAAGATGTAAGGAAGAGACAAGGAGAGTGGAGGACATCCCATAGACAAAAACAAAGTCATATAGATGGATGGATAGAATGAGGACAGCTTGGTTTGGACCAAGAGGAGAGCAGCCACAGCAGCTGTTCCTGTTTCCTGCTCTATCTGAGCCTAGATACCAACACAGCATGGAAGCACACTTCAGGGACCAACCAGAAAAAGGCACAAAACCCAATCACCAGGCCATTTCATTAATAGGCTTTTCTCAGGTGTGTGCTCTATCAAGTCTGCCATCTGTACTCACATTAAAACCCTGCACATTGCATTTGAATGAAACTTTCATACACCAGAGTACATTCAATGGTTTTATTTTTCTTTTTAGGTTTTATCACTGTGTCTTTGTTATAGCCATTTAGTCACTCCCCATGTCATATCAAGTTTAACTTCTCCATTTTTTAATGTGTGTCAAGTCAGCCACGATCTAGGAACCCACCAGAATAATTTGTATGTTTATGAAGTTCAATAAATGCCAGGGATATTAAGAAAATCATTTTTCTAAAACATCGTCATTTTTTGCATCTTATCACGTGGCCTCTATTTCCATTAACTTTAAGTACAACTGTGCAGTCACTGAAATTCACAGCACATTCGCACATTTAGACTTGATGGTAGACTAGAGTGTTCTTTAACTTTTGCAATCTCAGAGTATTCAACACAATTTTGAGTAAAACCTGTAATAACTTATTTAATTTGGAAGCTGTATAGTCTGTGGTCACCTTGGATGTGTACATTCAATATTCACTCTTTCAGCTCTGTTTGTTGGTCTCAACCAACTCATGAGAATGCCCGTCTCCAAAAGTGTTAAATAATCCATAATGTTCACAGGTTAATCGCTACCTTTGTCTGTCAGCTCTTTGAGGCAGGAAACGTAGATTTTAATGCCTTTTATCCTAAAAAAAAATGCTGTGGCTGAAAATGGTATAATGAGAGTGGTGACCGCAAAGACAGAAAACAAAAACAATGAGATGCTAATAAGCGTGGGAGAAGTAAAAAAGGAGGCAGAGTAATTCTCTGTGGGTTTGTCAATACAAGTGACCTTAATCATGTACAAGCAGTGATCTGTTGTTAATATCAAAACATGGTTGTGGCCACTTACGTAAGAAATTAGCACTGAGATATTTATTGTATAATTTGCTTTTCTAACATCCAGTTGAGGTTTCAGGTCTGTTTCAGCTATCGTGATTTAAAAGAGAAAGAAAAAAAAGAAAAAAAGACATGTACAAATTTAGCCTGCCCTTTGAGGAGAGTATTGAATTTCATTCTTTTTGTTTCTAGAAAAGACAGCATTTTAACTTTTTTATCCTTGTGTAAATTAGTTCAGTCAGTGCAAAATGTGTGCTGTACAGAATATCATGTCTATAACTTTTTTTTAGGTTTACAGACAAGACTTGCAATTTCTGTTATTATTGAAATTATAACAATACTTATTTTACGACGATATTATAAAGGTGTATTTTTGTTCTGCATTACTCACACAAGTTTGATGTTGGACCATCAGGAAAATCCTTTTTTTAGTCCTATAACTTCAAAAAATAAACTCTAAGCTCTTCTCCTGCTATTTAAGCTCCCCAGATCAGGACAAAATGATGTTTCGTCCTTTCAGAAGCTTTCAGAAACTTTCTCAAGCAATCATCATTAATAGCTTCCTGTCGCTCCACTCAGGCCACCCAACTAACTCAGTGCTTAGAGCCTCTATAACTGAATGTTATTTAGAAGTTAGAAGTCAATGTGATGAAAATTCAAAGATTAAAACCTATTTGATGCAGTCCTAGTATCTTGTTTCATATCAACATTATCTTTTAACTGAAGCACTAATGGTCATCTAGACACTTCAGCATCTCAATGAGTGAATGTTTTGCAGTGCTACTCAAGAACAAGGAAGCAAGACAGAAAAATGGAAATATTAAATACAGATGGCTGATGCTGACAGCCGAGAGGAAAAGAAATAAACTTTCCAACCATGGAACAGCCTGTGCATGCCCCCTTCCTTATTATCCAGAGGACCTGTGTCAGCCCTGTCACAGTGCTTGAAGTGTCTTGCTATCTGTGGAAATGCGTTAAGTAGATGTTGAGCCAATGTTCTCCAGTTACAGCTCTTCACAGTGGCAGAATTCTCTCTCCTGGCGACCCAACAAGCCAGTTTGACCATATAAAACAGGTTTCAATTGACACATTATAAACAAATTTCAAAAATGACTTAAGCTAATGTGCATTTATAATAGGATTTGGGCATTATCAGGGCTGGAAAATATCCCATTTATCATCCAAAAGCTTTTGACTTTATTGGGTGACTAAGACTGCCTCACTTTTACTCTGGCAAGTGGCAAAAAATGCTCAAACTGTTATTTTCCTGTGCTAAAACTGACCGGGCCGCTAAAATTTTAAATTGGCTTGGGAAAGCTGGTGTCCATCAGTCACTGTGAGAGAAAAAAAAGTGTTTTTTCCTGGTCTTTATATAACCAATATGTAATATTTCCTTAAGGAAAAACAGCTCCAAGATGGCCTTCCACTGCCTTTATGAGAGGTAAAGGTATGTTCCATTGTATTTGACAGAAATTTTCATCTTTACAACCAATATGAAACAGGCATCAACAGTCTGCACCTGAGAGAATGATGGCTTGGAGCACAGCACGCATGCATGCATGATTCATATTTTTCAAGTGTTGCTATTGCTTTCAGTAAAAAAAAGGCAAATTTTAATGTTGCGTGACCTCCCAGGTTGTATGTGGTGTTCAGCTAAGCTGGGAGTTTCCAGATTCGTTTGTAGTCTGACACTGTGTAAAGCAATGTTCAGCAAGAATTTTCATTTCCTCAGTTACTATCAAGAAATCAGGAAATGAATCACAAGAACAAAGTACTTACCCTCTGCTTTAAAGATAACCCATTACTATTTCAGTGTTTGCCCTGCAGTGTGATTACAATGCAATTCTTCCCAATAACCCACATGCCATCCGCATGGAGGCATGACACCCCCTGTAGAGAAACTACTGTTGAAAACTCATGACACAAAATATTTGATAGAATTTTTAAGAACGTGTGTTGCGGTTAAACAGATCATATGTTGATAACTGCTCTGGCATCTGACAAGTCAAACTTTAATCATCTTCGGCCACAGAGGTGTTTCACAGTTATTGTGCAGTATGTTCACCAGTGTTAATTAAGTAAGGCTCTTATTCTGAAATGTGTAAGGGTTGGATTCACCTGCATTTACCTCACACTGCAGAACAGCAGCTTTAGTATAATGGCACATAATGTTCTGATCTGTATTACCTTTAATTATCTACAGAGTGTCAGCGTGTGCTGTGGTGCGTATTGTTGTAGTGGATAATTAATTAGCTCGTAGTTCTCCCTCAGGTAATGTTGATGTGAGCGTGATACCAGAGTTTGTTGAAAAGACTTCCTTGTCTGTGCATTTCCACATTAGGGTGGGTTGCTGGCATTTTGTTAATTTCCCTTTTTGACTGGCGTAAATGCTAAACCCTACACAAACTCTTCTCTGAAAACAGCTTCCCTCCGTTTCGCTATTAAGCTTCACAAAGCTCTCAAAGGACTGAACTGTATGAATGCTACTTCTTGTGATTCTTGTCAGTGCTCATCAAGCATTGTAAAAAATAAAAAAATAAAGGGTTGAAAACTTATGGTAAATTGTGTGCAGACTTGTGGTGCTATTCTTACAGGCTCTTCTGTTTTTCCTCGGATTTCATTAGAATCGCTTGTCCCCTCGGGTCTGAGTTGTTGACTGATTACAGATTCTGTCTGTCGACAAGCTTAGCATCAGTTTGAACTGTGTGCATGGTTGCATAAATACCCATTTCATTATACTCTGACAGTGACTCGAACACAATATTTGCCTGCTTCAGACAACATTTTTTTTAGCCTTCCTGGGTGTCAACGTTGTCACTAGGCAATAGTAAAGTCATTTACAAGGTTTGTATGATGTTTAAGATCCTTAACAAACATAACCACTGAATCAAGAAATGTGTTTTAATGTGTTATTTCACACATTTTAAATTGTTTACTGTCTACAAAGTGTTTATTTTTCTGTAACTTTCACAGGGATTCATTTTCTGTCACTTGTTTGTGGTACTGTGCTGAGTCCTCTTTTGCATTTCATCTCTCAGTTGTAACCCTGGCTCTGTGATAACAACAGGGGCCTTTAATTGAAACATTTCCTCCATTTAAAAACTCCATTTAAAAACAACTTTACTTTTAGATATTGGTGAAAATTGATAATTAACCAATAATTAAGAATATAGACCTTCTAAGGATTAAAGTCTATTGTTAAGAGATCTGACATCCGTCTTAGTTCAGGGATGGCAGATATAAGTTAACAAACCACTCAGTGACCTTCTTAACATGGAAGAATAGCCTTGATGTCTGGGTTGCAGTATTCAGAGGTTATAAAACATGATACCCAATCTTGTCTGTCCAACTCAGTGGTTAACCCTTTTTAACATAGAAGAACAGCTCTGACACCTAGGTTAAGATATTCAGAGGTTGTAGAATATAACTTAGTAGTTAAAGAACATGATACTCAATCTTTTCTATTCAACTCAGAGGTTAAGAGTATGAGTGTTACCTAATAAAACGTACCACATAACTAGAGACCTAAAAGGTATCTGATGAAAGATCTTTAACTACTAAAAGAAAAATCTTAATAAAGCAATATTAGAAATTGAATGGTTAACATTCCAGTTTATTGTAATGTATAAAGTGAACAATCTGTAGCCAACAGTAACAATATTTAAGAAACAGAAACTGCAACACACTCAACGTGTGGGAGCTCTGTTAAGCAGATCAACTCCAAGTAAGGTTCTTGCTCTTTCCCTTAAATACCCAGCCAGAACAGAGACACTTCTAAATTACATATCAAACAAATTTACAAAT
>JAQLOL010000001.1:8456055-8471957 GCA_029783665.1 Naso thynnoides
CGATCATCACAGCGTAGTGTCAAGACAGCAGCAACATGCAGTCATGCACTGTCACAGTCCTGCTCTTTGGACATCTGCGGCTGCTTTTTTGTCTATCAGTGTATCCATGGTTGCTAATTCAGCAGGTCGAGTTTCCATCTGTCATCAGATGCGATGGGACAAACCATATAAATATAAATATACGCACTGATCCCATTAGTTGCAATAAATAGTGGTTGTTGTGATTTTTTATTGCATTGAAATGTGCCTGAAACTGTGGAAACCTGCCTGTGACGTTTTGGTGACGTGTAAGTCAGCCAAACTTCCACTGCGTGCGCCTTGCACCGGGAGTAGACCAGGTTTGAGGTGGCGAGCTTTTGGCGCACCTTTGGCGAGGCATTTTCGCACAAAACTTTGACTGCGCCATGATGAATATGTGACACCACCACCTGCAGCGCCGCCACACCCATCTCAGTGCAGCGCGGTCTACCAAACTGCCAAACTGACTGCGCGCAGGGCTGCGCCACTCCAAACTTGCACTGCGCCAGCTGCGCCACCCTGCGCCACCCTGCGCCGTGCCACGAAACTAGGGCCCATAGTGTTAAAATGTATTTATATTTCTTACAGAAACTGCATATTTGCATTTAGGGAAACTATGTTCATTTTGCTGCCTTTCTGACTGTATGTCTGTCCTGGCACATTCCCATCTGTCAGTGTGCTGGATTAGTTACCTTGAATGTTGCTTGGACTAGTTAGTGACTTAATCTGACCACACAACTGCTCTGTGTGAAGTCTTTGTGATTGTGACTTTGCAGACAAACTTTACTTTTAATATCATCATTTAGACTCTGGTTACTTTACTCCTTGTCAAATAAACAATCAAATTCACTTTCTGGCCATTTTTTCATTGTCCAGAGGCCTTTTTTTCCCCCAGTGTATTGTACACATTTTTATGGTGATGGCCTTTTGTTGCACCAGCAACTCCAACTTCATGGTCAGGGTGACTACACAGTGGGTGGCTGAACTGTGGGGAGACTGTGAACTGGCCACAACCTCCTGTTCAAATTTTTTAAAATGTAGCTGGTGTCATCCTGTGTCACAAAGGTTGCACTTGTCTGTCAGCTCTTTCCGCAGGCCAACAGGAAAACTAGACATTTTCTGATACTGAGAAAAAACGGAAACAATAGATTTCTTGCAACCGTAATTTTTGAACTTTATATTAGTCCTTTTTTTTATTATCAGTTAATGTTGTAACAGCCATGTTAGAAAAAAATGTTAAACGAGTTTCTTTTATCAGAAGTGTTTTAAGCAATCAGTGTTTGTTTTATTATGGTATTGGTACAGCTAACATAGGGCACGGTACATAAAGTTTGTCTCAAGCAAATACACTTATATGTTGTACATCAATGTACAATTAACCATTTGACAAGTCATGCTCCTCTTAGTGATGTAACTGTCAGGTTTTCAATTCACATAATGTAGTTTTCAAGAACGCCACTGGCAAAACTAAGTTAAGCTGAATCTACATGTCTCAGCCAAAAAGCATTATTCTTGTAGGCTACAGTGTTTTAGAGCTAATAAGACCTAGTACAATTTATGAGTCTGAACTTGTATTTTTCCTGACTTCCTCTGATATAATCTGCAGCTTAGCTGACACACTTGAATAAGCCTGACAGAGGTACAACTGGTACAAAGAAACGTGAGCACATAACTCCAGTCCTCTCTACTCTTCACTTGCTCCCTGTCCGATTCAGGATTGATTTTAAGATTCTTTTGTTTGTTTTTAAGGCCTTGAGTGGATTGGCCCCCGCTTATTTATCTGAACTGATTCATGTTCACCAGCCTTCCAAAGCTCTGAGGTCAGCCAATCAAATGATCCTGGATTTTCCCAGAACAAAGCTAAAAAATACTGGTGACCGTGCTTTTGCAGTAGCCGCTGTTCTGTGGGACTCAGTACCTCTAAATGTGCGTACTGCTAGGACCATCGAAAATTTTAAATTTCTGTTAAAGACTTATTTGTTTGTATAACCTGTTTTGTAAAGCACTTCGGTCAACTGTGGTTGTTTTTAAATGTGCTATATAAATAAACTTGACATTGACATTGACATATACTTTCTTAAATGACTTTTATATAATATTATGGCTGTTGGTCTGTTGTTTTTTTGTATTGCATCAATGCCCATGTAGGCCTAATAGTGTGTTTGCGCAGCTGTGCACAATGTTATATGCCACCTCCAGGCTCAATGAGGGTCCTCGGTCTCTGGCACCATTATTTTGGGGGTTGTGGGCTGAAAAGTTTGGAAACCCCTGCTTTAGGTGACCACTTAAGATAGGCACATTTACAGTAATCTTGCACACAAGCAATGATCAGCAGGGAAGATGAATGCTGTATGTTACATAGATCTTTTAGCAGGTGTTTGGCAACATTTTTACAGCCTCTTCCTGGCAGCATGTCAGAACTTCTATCACACCACAAATGGTTTTGCCAATAGATGTTCCCCATAATTACGGCATTTGGTACTCCTGTTTTGAGATGCAACACTTGTTATTATGATTCAATTACTGACAGAACAAAACCTCATCTCTCAGCTGTGGATGAGGTCTTAACATGTTGTTCTGGTCGCATTTCTAGGTCCTGCTGTGAAACACTACATCTGGTATATTGTCAACAGCCAGCTACCCTAAACAGCATAACAGAGACAAGAAGACCACAAACAATGCTGATCTCTTATCTGATGTGTCTATTTTGAGGAAAGAAAAAAGTCAACCTGTTCATACTTGTGTTTTATTTGCTTGTGTATAAGAGTCACCATCTTTTCAATAGAAATTTACAAAAGCTGAGACATCCTTGGGATCTATTATTGTATCAAGTACATGGAAACTAAATAAGTCCTCCTTTTATCAAACTGTATTAGAGTAAAATGCATGTTCCACAAAAATATGTAATGATACAAAACCCTAAAAGCTTCATTGCCTGACCCACAACACAAACTATAATGTACTATAATGCTAAAATTTACAGATATTGTGTCAAACTTACTCCGGTGGGAATCAAGCCCACTACCCTGACAATATTTATACCACAGTGTTTCCCTTGAGCTACAGCAGACCACATGTTTAAAAGCATCAACAAAAAATGGAATTGCCTGCAGGTGCAGTGGGAGGCACGTTGGGGGAATTAAGCAAATGTGAAAGATATTCCTTTCATTCCCTTGGGTGACAGATGAGTGATGAGTGTTGGGATAACAAGGGATCAGAGGCGAGAGGAGGAATAATGAGGATCTGCCCCGACTCTCCACCTCATCCCTCCACCCATCCACGCAGCCAATAGTACTTCTGTCACTACAACTTCCTTTACTACCGATACGAATAGAAATGTCTCACTTTTTCGGGGATCCCCGCAGGAAATGCTTGTTTTTCACTTGACCCTTGCCAAGAGGCCACAGTGCAATCAGCTGCAGAACAGCAGGTCTTCAAGCCGAAAAGCAACCTCACTATTGAATTGTGGGTTTAACACATTTCAGACTGCCTGACTTTATTGAGCTGAAACAACTTAGATTCATTGTTGATCCTTACCCTTTCCCCTTCACTTTCCCATGCCTGTGTTTCTGTTTTCATTTGTACCTCCCTGTAAGGTAACATAGATGTCTGACAGGAGAGCAAGTAAGTTTTCACCTATTTGCATACTGTTGCTATAAAATCATCTGGATAAGCAAATACCAAGGACAAAACTCCATGTGCACTATTCCTCACAAGCATTATCACCCACATGCTAGTCAGTAGAATCAATCATATTATCATCAATAAATATGTATAACCACATCATACCAATGTAACTTATCAACAGTAATTCCATCTACAGCACCCCTATCATTTAGATTTATAGATAGACTTGAAAAAAGATTTAGAAGAAGCAGTCTGAAGCACTGATTCACTTTACTCTATTGCATGTGCACAATAGATGTAGTTCTATATATTATGACCTTTACTCATACCCAACAATGATGGTGGAATGCATTTACATTGCTGCAGCAGTCAAGTGTAACACCCAGGACACACACATCTTGCATGTATCTCTGCCACATGTTTGCACTGCTGATCTGCTGCACCTCGCTTGCGGTTGTTGTTCACACAGGCAGCCTCTGCTGCATCTGTCTGCTGCAGCGCTTCTTTTGCTAGCGCTGTCTTTCTATCAGGGGTGGGTAGTGACGCAGCTGCCCTTGCTGAATTGCTGCGTTGTGCTCTGCCATCTGGCAAAAATAGAAGTTCTGTGTATCTGCTGTGGATTGACGGAGTCGGAACGTAATGCAGCCACAGCTGGTGGAAGCACACACATAGACTAGAATTGAAATGAATCAGCTCCGCTGCTGTACAGGAGTGAAGATGCAACGCATGCATCTGGTGGAATTTAGTGTACAAGCTAACAGTAATTACAAACTATAGCTAAAGAGAGCTACAGCAAAGAGTAGCCCATAAGTAGCACAGTTAAAGGTCGCTCTGGTGATATGCTACCCCCCATCATTTGTGCGCATTTCCTCTAAACCACTGGAAGACGACAACAACAACAAAAAAATTACCCTTTCAAGTAAATAGGTATAAGTAAATTTTATTTCTATAGCACTTTTTACAGAGAAGACTCACAAACTGCTTCACACAGGATAAAACGCATATGACAATAAAACAAAACAGTAGAAACAAATAAGTAAACAACAGGACTGTAGTCAATTACAGTCACACACTCAAACACGCGCACACTTCTTCACAGCACTTAGGCAAACGCCTGTCTAAACAGATTCAGTTTTCGTGAGCTGGTGTCAAGTTGCTTTTAAAGGTTAGCCCTGATTGGCAACAGCAAGTGTTTTTTAAGCAGAAGGTCCCAAAATTCTGTAGTTTGTGGTATCAAAAAAAAATTATCATGTCTTGTTGTGTGGATATGTTGTTATCATTCCATTTCATCTGCAGTATGAGTGCTTTCTGACTCTTATGTGTCTTAAGGTTGTCAGTTTCAGCCTTAAAAAAAAAAAAACTTCAGCTAACATTATGTCTTCCTTTGTTTCAGTTTTACTCCTTTGATGTATGTGTGATGGTAATTTTTACTATGCTATGCCTTAGTGATTTACCCCAAGTACTCAATACATTTACGTGTGCATGGTACTGACCCTATTGCTACTTGTCCAACTTAAGTTTTTAATAGCACCAATCTTATGATACAAATGTCAAAGCCCACTTGTCTTTGTGCCTTTCACATTCTGTCAAAATAATGTCTCAAATGTGAATCTGTAGCACAACCTCTGGCAGACAAGATATATTTCTCACTTCTCAATGTTCACTGTTTTTCACATTCAGCACGTCAAGATGTCTTTCTCTCCCTCACTTTTACAAATCTCAAACAGAATTATTCAGTCATCGCCCGTGGTTACGAAGACAAAGCAAGAGGCAAAAGGAGAGAGAGCCAAAGAGAGAGGATAGCAGAGACACACAGAGACAGAGAGGCTGTTTATATTTCTTATCTAATTTATTCTTCTAATCAACAGAGCCAGTCTGTGAGGAGGTATGTTGGAAAAAATGCTTTAGCCAGATCAAACACCTGTATAGAGAAGCGTATTTAGTAATTTAAAGCTCTCTCAGTTCAGATGTCTACCTCTGTCTCTGAGAATCGACTTTCTCTTTACAGTATGTCTCAGAAACGCTCCCTTAAAGAAAGGATAATATAAGAAAGCTATACGAAAAACCTTTTTTCTAGAATGGGTTAAATTTAAACCTTTTTACATCTAATGTAATATTTGTGATTGTATGGGTGCTTCCAACCCAGAGAGTCACAAAAGTAAAGTTAAAAAATAATCTCTAAGTTTTTTGCCCCTTCAATGTCAGGGACATTTCGGCCTCAGTGCTCCAGCAAAAAAAACAAAACTAAACTAAACAAAACAAAACAAAAAACTTTTTACCAGCAGGGGGCAGGAGAGACCCTCATAACTAGCAGCAACAATCCCTAGGCTTCAGAGGAGTCTGGGAATTGACAGCACTCCACACTTCTTCATTTCTTTCTTTTTTTTTGTCTTTGCAATCAATGTGGACGAAGACAGAAGCTGAGCACTCAAGATTGAAAGATGGCCATCCTGATTAGACTTCCCTCAGTGTTAAACATTTTATATAAAGAAACTGCACGAAATGCAGGGTATTGATGTTGGAAAGGCTGGTTTCATTTTTCTGCTCAGGTGTATTATCACTTGATCATTAGCTAAGCAACAAATCAGTTTGTGTTTTGATAAATAAAGGCTTCCTGATGACACTTCTTCTCTTTTTAGAAAAATAAAACTTGCTCTTTGTTTCTTTAACTGCAAGTAAAACTAATTTAAAAATCTGTTTAATCTTTAGATCAATGCATTTATGGCTCCATATACATACAGCATATAACAAATCCCCAACACCAATCAAATGAGCAGAGCAAACTGTTAACCAAGCTGCTCTTAGTGTATACAAACAAGTGTCCATCACAGTTCTACTTTTTTTGCTAACCTAATATTTAAAGACAGTGGTGTTGTCTAAAGAAGATGCCACAGTCTTGGATCCAGTGTTCAGTTCACTTTGGAGTGTAACATTGCTTCAAGTATCTCCCTTAAGCCATCTGTCCTCCTGCTTCCATCGCTGCCTTCACGCATTCTGATCAGTGCCCGCCCACGGAGTTTGTGTCTGTTCAATCAACAGGCAGGACAGGAGATGTAATGCTGAATTTCATTTGATAGCGTTTTACATTTTAATTTAGTCTCAGAATAAATTTGGTTTATTCTTCTTTCTGTGCAGACATTAAAAACCCAGTCTAGTTAGTTTTCGGCTTTGAGAAAAGCATGTTCAAGTCCACAAATTAGACAACACTGTGATCAAAAGAACACAATGTCAGAAAATTTGTCATTTTTCAAAATGTTTTTTTTTGGTTAATTTGACAGTCTACAGTGGCCAGTGTGAGTGACAGAGGAGTTAGGAATTAGACAGAGGGTGGATGACATCCCACAATGCCTGTCAGTCAAGTTCAAAGACACTGGAAGTGCATATCAAGAGCCTCAGCTCACTGTCGTCAGCTTCTACAAATAGCTGTCAGTTGGAGTGTGTCACTGCTACTGGTTACTACTCCAAACTTCTTATCACGTTCACTCTAATGTTTGATGGCCTTGAGCTTCTGAAATGCTTCCTGTTACTAATAGTCACCAATATCGCTACTGGCCATCCATCAACCTCCTTAGCAAGAGGTATGGCACTGGTAGAGTCCATTGACAGAGGGCCCTGCCTCTGCTTACAGAGCCACGTGTATGACTAAAGTTCAAAGTTCAAAGTTTCTTTTATTGCCACACAACTAAACTGGTGGAATTGATTCAGTACAGGTGGTAGCTCCAGCAATACACATGTAATACAAAGAAAACGCACAAAATCAGTGCAACCATCACAAAGAACGGCTAATGCAATTACCTCTAACAAAATGAAGACATATGGTTTAACACGTGCAGTTTTTACAATTAGACCAGTTTGTGGGAATTCAGCAGCTGTTTGGCTTTTGGGTAGAAGCTTTGATAAAAGTGTTCTATCCTGCCTCCCAGTGACCTGTATCTCCTGACAGAGAGGGGAAGCTGGAAAAGATGGTGAGCTGCGTGGAAAGGGTCAGTAGGTGTAACACAGCTGACAGCCGCACTGCCACTTCGCTGGTCTTGAGTTATCTCGAGATCAGTCCTTGGAAGGAGCCATTCATGTCCAAGAGACAGAGCCGTGTTAAGAACATCCCCTTGTTTCAATGCACTCTTAATGCATGCCGCACACTCAACAACTCAACAATTCAACCCGCTGAAACTGGGCATAGCAGATGCAATTTTTGTATGCAGTGAGGTCTTGATGTTATCTCCTGATCGTAGGCAAGACAGACATTGATATGTTTGTCGGATGAGAGGCAGAGCAAATTCAACAAGAGAACCAGGCAAAGACATCACTTCAAATTTGAAGGCATACTGCTCGATTAAAGAGCTTGTCTACATGTAGAAACAGCTCCTGTAAGCCATCTTATACTTTATGTTGTTGCATTCAAATTTGTCCAAATGATTTTGGTGACCCGCATTGTTTGTAACATTACCAAAAGAAGGATTTTCTTTGATACCAAGGTCAGACTACAAGATATTTTTGTCTGTTAAGATGTTTACTGTGTCAGGTTTGGTGATTATGACAATCATCGTTTCCTTGCTAGTGATGTCACCAGCAAGGAAATGCTTGCCACTGACTACTTCTACTATTGACAAGCTGTCGTGGGATGTAAACAAAAAAATCAAACTTGCTAGTCTCAGGGTAAGGGTTAGGTCGTGAGGCATCCTACAAGTGGCATCAGTTGTTGTCCATTATGACACACTACGCAAGATGAAACGATCGATTGTCATACTCGATGCTCATTAATTGCTTCCCAGCATACCTGATGCCTTATGTCTTCCTAGTTGGGCTACTATCAGGCTGATATCGTGTAGTGTGACCTCAGTAGAAGGTTAATAAATGCAAAGCAACACGTAGAATGTTGTATTCTGTTGTATCACTCTAAAATTGTGAGAAACATGAAAAAAATGCCATAAGAATGAATGGGAAAATGTTGAGAAAGAACTCAAAAAGACCAAAACTCACCCAAGTCTGAGCCCATGTGGCACTGCGATACTTAAACATAGAAACGTAATTAAAACTGGAAAAATAAACACAAAATCCTGGACTTTAAGTGTGAAAAAGGGCATTGTGATATCTGCTACAGTTCTCATGAAATCTGAATTTAAGTATCAAGAGATTTTTGGAGTATTTTACAGTTTATAATGGGAGTGTATTGCGTGCACTAGAGTGGGTAATGTCATCATTTGGGTGCAGAAGGAATGAAACCTTATCTAAAAATCTTAGAAAAAAACTCACCAGCAATCCCATATCTTTGGCCAAATCATACATAAACAAATCATATCTGGGTATGAAATTTTGTTATGGTTCTGTTGATGTAGGTTTGGAAGCAGTCAGACTTATACTTAAGGCTTACCAAGGCTCAGTTTGACAAGAGGCCACCACTTTGTCCTATACGCAGCTATAATTGGTGCTTGAAATTTCTGGAAAAAAAGGTAGGTAGGTCCACTTTTTGTCTCTTGCTCTGGCTGCCACATTTCTTAAGTTATCCACAAAAAGGTTATATAACTTTGTTTGGCAAGTTCATTGGCATGCTATTCTGGTTGTTTCGTAAATATGATTCATGGTTTTGCCATAATACCCACTTGTTCGCGGTGTGTGATTATGGTAATTTCTCCATCTCTGTGAGTTTGATCTAATATTAAAGTGTCAGGTTACAGTTTAACACAGCTGATGATGATTGACTAATTAAACTCACACACACACACACACACACACACACACACACACACACACACACACACACACACACACACACACACTATTATATATATCTCTGTGAGGACATATCAAACTAATGCGAACAAAAGCACACACACAAATTCTGGCTGTGATATCTTTTTGGGCACACTCATAAAAAGTGAATCTGATACACTCAATCACGAGCACTACTACCTGATCTACCACTAGAACTACTTCTATTACCTCTTTTATTACTACTGCTCCTACTACTATTTACAAGTGCTACTACTCTGACTACTGCTAGCACTACTATGACTGCTACTATCACTCCTCTTACTACTGCTACTACTTACAATGACTGCTACTCTCCTGTTCCTCCTCATCTTTCATCCCCATCTCTTCTTCATCCTATTCAGCTGTTGAACAGTTTGAGCTTTGTGGAGCTTTGTCTCTGTCTGTCTCTCTCTGGCTGCATCCCTACCTACACTGTCCAGCACAGAGCATCAGGCACACTCAACATTTCTAAGAGAAATTTTCCTGTTTTGTTACTTTAACATAACTATCAATTTATGTTCTATGTAAATGGTTGCTCCCCAACACTGAAAAGAAATGTGTATCCTGCTCCTGATTTGAGGACTGCAGCTGTTGGAAAGAAAACGCAGCAAAGGAAGAAGGGCTGTGATGGGAGAAAAGATTACTTATTGGAACATGTCAGTGTCAGTCATGTGAGCTATTCAGTTGCAACTTATCAAATTTAGACAAACCTTTTACTACTCTGGCAAATGGCAATTTTTAGAAAACTGCTTTTAATTCCTTTTCATGCTCTCTGCTAGAATTATATTAGGCGTGAAGTCTTTGTAATAGCTTAGAATGATAATGGTAACAAAAAATAACAAAGAGAAGGGCGCTTGTTGGGGCAAGGTGGAAGATTGTGAAAGTACTTATAGCTCTCTACTCTCTCTTCAATTGTGCACCAACAAGATGAGAGGAATTCAGCTGTGCAAAATAATCCTCAACATTTCTTTTATGACTTAGTCAGAATGAAGAAGCTTCTGCTCAAGGCATTCAAAGCAGCATGAATGTGGGTCACCAGTGGCGATGAGACTGAGACACAACAGAGACAGGCATCTCCTCTAAAACTTTCCTGTTGCTAGAGGAAAAATGACGGCAGGTACTGGCTAAGATTCTTTATAGGGAGCAGGATTCATTGGAGTATCAATGTCCTGGCTGGCTTGCTGGCTATGCATTAGCTAATTTTAAGTGGATGAATGCATATATGACATCAGAGGAAAGTATTACTCATAGAATCCTGTGTGAGATAGAACTACAATTTAAGGCACTTAGAAGCTTATGTGCTACAGTATAACCGTATTGAGAAATTAGGAGGCTCAGCCATCAACGTAGGGTGATTAAAGATTATGTCTCCTCCTTCCTTAAAATTGGACCTTTATCCAAAGCATATGGTCGTTGAGAGGCCCAACCTTTAACCGCCTCAGTCCTATTCCTTGAAAAATCTCCCTCTATCTCCCATATCTCAAAATGCCTTGGCTGACCACATCCCAATCCATATTCTCAGGCCTGCACCGAGAGTAATCTCTCTCCTTCTTTTACCTCACGCCCTTTCTTGATATTCCTCATAGCCTCTGCCCATTTCCCCAGTCCTGTCCTCATTTCTCTACCGAGCTATGGTGAACCATTGTCCTTGCCCAGCTCATTGACGGTGCTACTAAATCACGTCAGATTCTTCCTTGCACAGAGCATTAGCTTTCCTAGCTCTGTTATTGCTAGCTTTTGCCCACCGGCGTCTGGGTTCTGCATGGTTGTGTTTATGACTGTCCTCCTGCCACCACATACATGTACGCAGACACACACCAATTCACATGCACACACACACACACACACACACACACACACACACACACACACACACACACACACACACCCCAGATTATTCCCAGCATGCTGCAGAGGAGATAAATGGCTCCTCTGTTGCCTGGCCACAGGTTGGCAGAGCCTGGAGGGAAAAAGATCCATTTGAGGGCCCTGTGATGCAGGGCAGGGTTAGGGGGGATAACTGAGAAAGGTTGAAACGACCTAAAAATTGAATCTTGACAATTTCTAGTGTGCATGCTCCAGGAAGATTTGGAAGCTAGGGAATAATAAGTGGAGAGAATGATATGATGCTGTCATAGAAAAAAGTAGGCTGTTTTTTTATTATTGAATTAAAGTTTCTTATACTTCATTATTTTTATTAAAAAAAGGTCTGCTAAAAACATATTGTTATCCAACAATAATAATATGTAAATGTGGAGGTTTATTATTGTTCATAAATGCCTGATTAGTGAGCTGACAAGAGAAGGGAGACAGCAACAGTAAGTCTGGTTTGAGCCATCTGCTTCACAACAGGAGGAGGATCTATCTGTCTGGGAATTACCTGCTGATGGGCAACACCTCGAGGCAGACGCGTGCCTCAGTCTGAGAAGTTTGAGAAGACTTGTCATAAATTCTTTATGTATGAAGGATGCCTTTTTGTATGAAAGTATGGAACATTTAATTACGTACATTCAGTCAGCTTATTTAAACAATTTACTCAAAAATGCAAGGGATTTTTGTACTATCAAAGACAGTAATTTGGAAAGACCTTTTTTATAGCTCTTCCTAAATGTTTGACGATTCTTCACCAAAGTCAAACATGGATTGGCCTATAAACTCAATAAATGTTGTTTAAAAGACCATTATTTTTTTTCTGTGTGTGATAGGCACAGGTGTATACGGTGAAGTGCCAAGCACTACTGAGAGTGTAAATCTGTTCCTCATTTTCTGCTGAAAAATGGAAGTCAATCTTTTTGTTGACAGTTGATATGAAAGCAGCAAAAGAAACCAGTCAGTAATAGAAGTTGTATATCAGTTTGCAAAGAGCTGACTATAATGAAGAACATTAAATATCAAGAAACCGGTTTTACAGAAGCTAAGTTATACTGCAGGGATATATTTAAAGAAAAAATAATTAGTTCGACATCAAATATTGTTTCCTGCTCAATGACTTCAAAAAGTCAGACTAAAGACCAAAGTCTTCACCTTTACAAAGCATTACTGTAATATTCATCATACATTCTATTCTTTTTATGACATTCAAAATAGTGAAACAGACAGACAAAGAGCAGTTGAAAATAACAAAGGCAAAGCTAACAAGGCATTCAACATTGAGGCAGCAACAGCAGTACTGGAAAGCTGAACACATCCGCAGAGTTTTTAGAAAGTGAGTGGATAAAAATATTTCCTCCCCCCAATAAACTTTTTATGACGGTGTTTGTCAGGTCCAAAATATTTTTTTTGATACCTGTCTAAGCTGGCCAAAGGCTTGTGAGCCAATAGTGTAATGACAGTGGTACCATGTGGTATCTCTATGTCGTCAATGAATAAGAATCTCTGTGATGATGGTTTGAAGTTGTCTATATGACCTTTAAATAGAAGATATTTTTGGTTTGAGTAATAAGTCAGCCATTTTGTGGTTTTGTGTAGTTCATCTGACGGTTTGGTTGTTAAAAATGAAAACTAATTAACTACCCCTCCATCCACACATGCAGACACACAGAAGAAGAGTGTGTTTCATGGTGAGAGAGATGCGATATTGTTTTGGAGTCTCCAGTTGCTACGACACGGTACGTCTTCTGTGGGTGCGTTGTGGCTGCTTTGTGTGTGTTTGCCTGCCCGTTTGTGTGTATGTGTATGTGTGGGGTGCTTGGCAGAGGTTCATAAAGGGATTTGGTGATGTATTGTGTAAAAATTTCGGATCAAGTCGCAAGTTTACTTTCACTTTCGCAAAGTTACCTACTGCGCCTTTAAGATAGGCTAAAAAATTATTTTGGTAAATCCCTCATTATCATCATCATCATCATCATCATCACCAAATACAGACAAAATGTGTGACTGCTATTAAAGGTTAAGATATAAATGATTATGATTATAATATTCTTTTTTTTAAGGGGATGACACTAAAACTCTTTCTAAAAAGTCTCCTAGAAATCTAGGAGTGACCCTTTACAGGAACTCTGGCTGTTGAAACACAAAGTCTGTTTTATTCTCTATCTTCTGTCTTAAATTAAATGAACAGATGGTTTTGTGGACATAATAGGTTTTTGTTTTACCACTGAATTAAAAGATTCCCAAAAGAGTTACTTCTTTAATAACTTGCAACTATGAAACAGCATGTATTGGTTTTTGTTTTACAGTAAATAGTCTTCATAAATTCTTTGATTATTTTTCCTTTATTGCATTCCATGTGTCCCTACCTGAATTTGCCATTTGCAAAATATTTGAGCAGAAAACTGGGACATAAATCTGTAAACATCAACATAAAAAAAAGGATTAGTCTGTGGAAAAATGCAGCTTTACACAGCTAAACCACTTACTGTAGTTTAAAAACCTAATTGAATCAAATAATTTATAAGAATCAGCTTTGGCTTCTGTCCAAAACTCTAATGACATGAGATCCTGGGAAAACCTTTGAGCAATGATGTAGAGAGACACTGCAGTGTTCCAAACAGTCAGACTGACAACGTGAGGCATGTTTTAATGGTTCACTTGCAACTGGGTGAAAATGTTTCAAGTATTTGGTGTCATTTTGGCCAAAGTGCTGTAATTCTCATACTAGAATCGACAGACCATAAAAACTTGCCATTTCACTTGCAGGTCATGTTTCAAATACTTGAGAGCGGCCCTGAAGATTTGAGACTTGACTTGGTCTTGGTTAAAAGGACTTTTAAATCAGTTCTAATTCATTCATCCCTGGACTTGTAAATAACACCGCTGACCTCATGCTCACTAACCCTCTCTCTTATATTCTGCTCAACATTCAACAAACCAAATCCCCCAGACCTAAGGAACTATCTGAATTCTCTAAATGACTCCACAAGTTTTCTGTTATTTCCAAAGGCATTTTTTCCTTGGCAAGCCTTTGTTTGTGCCTAAAGGATTCATATTTAATAGGATGTCCCCAAAAAGCATGTTTAAATCTACCAGACTATATGCTGGCTGGCTGAGTTCACATTAGAGAAAAAGTAATCTGCAATAAATTATTTTGTTTGAAAGTTTTCATCTTCTAATAATGACTCATTAAATTTAGAACAGTTTGCACCCCTGTGAGTGTCACCCAAAATATTTTTTATTTATTTTTTAGTAATCAGTTATTACTTGGTGTGTAAAGTAACATAAACAGCTATTACAGGGATATTTGAAACAAACTATGTATATGTAATTTGTTCTTGTTTTCCAAATCTCCAGACATTAATTATATCCAAAGCATATATTATTTCTTTTTTAGCATCGTATTTATAATAATGGTTACCATTGCTGTTTTCATTTGAACACAGGGTGGAATTTAAATCCCCAGCCATGCCTATTTGTGAATCACAGCACTGCAAAGTATCATTAAGCTAAAAAATAAAACAGAATCGTCATTAATTAGAGCATCTATTGCACCAGAGATTATCACACGGATGTTCAAGCATCCTGCTTTTTTCTCAATCACTGAAATTCTGTGCACTTAGGTGGAACATTTTTTTCCCCCCAAATCTTCCTTTTTTGTGTATTTGACATTTCAAGATGCATTTTTAAATCACATGCCTAGTCATAGGGTCATAAAACATATATATTTTCTTACATCTGCAAGACAAAGTCAGCAGTGAGATGCCTTAAACAAAGCTGCAACTGGTGATAACAGGACGTGGCTGAAATGTTAGTTGTTATTAATATTCTGCTGGAGTGTTTCTGCGTCTGCAAGGAGGACATACTCTCTCTCTCTTCCTCTCACTAACTGTCTGTTCACTTAATTGGAGCTGGGAGTCTAGGACCACTTCTCTGGCTGTGGCACACACCCCTGGGAGCCACACAGGGATAGCAGCCAACACAACTGTGTGTGTGAGTGTGTATGTGTAAGAGAGAGAGAGAGAGAGAGTGAGAAAGAGAGAGAGAGAGAGAGAGATGAACTGGAGAGTGGTAAAAGAGCTATAAAGGTAGTGAACAAAACCAATAAAAGCCATAATATGCAAGAAAGCTTTGATGTGAGTGTTCAAGTGAGGACCTGCTATCAAAGAATTGTTATGTTGGGTTGAGACCCTGGATACACAAAATTAGAGGAATTGTGGGTAATTCATTATGTTGTAATATCGTAAACATTTTGTTCATGTCAATAAATTGACTTGATGGACAGATTATTTCGGTGCAATAAAGCGTTTTAGGCCATAAATAGACATTTCAGCAAGTTCTTAGTGTTTCACATTTAATGGACAGATCAATCAAATCAAGAGGACATTTTTCTTAAATGCAAAAATCATCAAGACTGGGTAGACTGGGTGATTTCTATCACAATATACTTTAATATACCTCAGTAATTAGAGTTTAACTACCAAAGTAAAATAAAACAAAGTAAAATAGTTATCTTTAGAAACATGAGCTCATTGTATAATTAGTGAATGCTGGAGCGTGTGAATGCTGGAGCATTCACACTATTGTTATTCTGTTTCTGTACACACCCCAGTTTTTTGGCCTTCCGTAACTTC
>JAQLOL010000001.1:8474459-8486353 GCA_029783665.1 Naso thynnoides
TATTTCACTCTGCAAAATGCTTTAATAATAATAATAATAATAATAATAATAATAATAATAATAATAATAATAATAATAAGGTGTTTGACTGGACGGAGACACACCTCACGGTGCCCACACACGCCGCACGCAGGAGAACCTCCCTGTTCGGCCCCTTGTCTCATTACGCACGGTCAGAGCCCGGGAGCGCTCCAGGAAATAACCCGTTCATGTGATGCTCAAGATCAACAGATGAATGAAGGAGGTGTGAGGAGCAGTTTCAGCCTCGGGCTGACCGGACTGGGCTCCGACCGGTGCAAGGCAACCAAACCAAAGAACACGCAGGAGCTTCGGAAACGGGAAGCAGACCAGCTGATGTTGGAACTTGAGCTGCTGGATCAGGAATCAGTGAAGTGTGCGATGCAAAGGATGAGTCGCCTTCAACGGTCAACGGGGCAAATCGACACTAAACACAAATAAACGAGACAGAAAAACGGGCTGCGCATTAATTCAGGCGACCGGTGAATTATTTTATCCGTCTCAGTCTAAACGAAATGCGTGTCATAAAGTCCGGTGAGCAACATTTTGCGCGTTTTGAAGCAGATCTATCGTCTGTGTGCTATTTTATGATTTGTTTCATGTCTTCATAATTGCTTCGGATGCGCTGAAATCAACATAATCCGCCAATAAAACCTCCTCTGTAGGCCTGCTCGGGAGAGAAAAGGTTCAAATGGGACTAGATTTTTTTTTTTTATCCGAGCTGGAAATGAAGTGTGCATTGTTTCTGCCGGAGGCGCTGGACCCTGACGCGCCGCACACACACAACTCACCTCTGTACATTTCCTCTCACTGTGTGAAGCCAAAAGCACCTTTCTAAAAACGCCCTCCTCTTCTGTCCATGTTAGGGGCTCACGAAGCTCTTCACGAAATCCAACTTTTCTCCAACGACAGTAAATCCATTACGCAGAGCCGCGCTCCGAGCAGGAGGGAGGAACACTGCTGCGCGCTGCCGCAAGCCGCTCAGCCAGGCATCATCTCTGCACACACAGAGCTTCCAGGGAGACTACAGCGGGGGTGACATGTGGAGGATGGACTGATCCAAGGACGGCTGACGCGCTCTAGGGGAGGTAGATATCCAAAGGACGCATATGGATGGATGCTGGACAGAGAAGGAGGGCGGTGGAGGAAGAGAGGAGGAAGAGGAGAGGAAGAGGAGTCCGCCTCCGTCTGCACTCCGCCCGTAAGTGAAGTCAGAAATGCTCCTGAACGAGGCTCATTTAAGCCGTGGGCGCTGCTTGCATCGATGAGTGGCTTGTCATGAACACCGTCAAGACACACGCAGTGCAGCTACCACTTTTCCGGTCACGATTTTCAAAATAAAATAACGCTAGCGAATTTCTTGCAAACAAGAAATGAAAAGCAAGAACGACGCAACAGTGAAACACTTTCTCAGTTATTACGAGGATTTTTTTTTCTTAATAGGATTAATGCTGCAGAATAATGAGCAGGTCTCAAATAAAAAGCAGGGCTGCACACATATTTTACTCCCCAGGCAGCTAATTTTTACATCGTACAATGTTGTTTTTGATCTTTGGCCATTCATTATAATAGGCTCAATCTACATCTACAGTGGCCTACAACGATGCTATGAGGACGCTGCTGCAAGCTCCACGATGGAACAGGGCCAGTCAACTTTTAGTGTCCTCTAGTGAACCAACGTGTGAAGCATTTTTAAGGCGCTCAGTGTGTAATTTCATGTGCCGGCTGCATGGGTCAGAGAGCAGCATTCCTGAGGCTGTGACCAATCCAAGAGAGAGCTGCTGCAGGTGTGTGTCCAGGCTGAGCGAGCGCTGGCGAGGCAGCCTTTTTCTGAGATTATAAACCGTCAGGGTTTAATAACTGTAACTTGGTTCTATGTCACTGTGTGTCTTGTGTATTTTGTTGTATTCTGTATTCTATGGACCCAGTGGGGAGCCCGAAATAAGATTTGAATTGAATTGAAATTGTCTGCTGCTTGCTTTCACTAAACTAAAACATATTTAAGAAATCAGCCACTGTTCTGCTTGTGTGGTTTTAAATTCTTAAAGTCACAACTATGGAGTTCAGTGAAGGAACTCCTCTGTGCGCCTCACAGCCATGATCTTTTTAGTTTCCATGCTTTTATTTTTAAGGCCGAATCACTTAATTTCCGGTTTTGCTGTGGCTCTCTCTCTGCAGCTTAACACAGTTTGCAACGTGCACCGTCTCCTCCTTGCATTAGGGCTCTCTCTCTCTCTCCTGCTTCTGTCTCCCTCCCAGCAAACAGACATTCACACAGCTATTGACTTTCAATACTGTATGTAACCCCCCCACCTCCACACACATACACACACACACACACACACGCATGAGATCCCTCTCTCATTTCCTCAACTGAGAGTAAACACGTCTTCATTTAGTGCAGGGGGCGGAATGCAGCACAGCCTCTGCTGTAATCTGCCACCTCCAGACAACATCCAATTCAGATGTATCTGAGAGGCAACACCAATCTGTTCTGTCATACATCAATTTCACATTCTGTATCAACCAGCCTTCTGCAGCCCTCTCTCTGCTTTTCTCTCCCTTTCACCATTGACTCTTATTTTCCCAATATCTTGCTGTCTTTCCCCATGTCTCTATCTCTCTCCTCCTTTCACCCTCTGTCTCTGTCAATCTTAAAGTTTTTCTTAAAAAATGTCAGAATTTCATGTACAAATGTATAGTTGCCTCCAAAGCTTTACGTGTAAAAGTAAAAACATTTAAACAGAAATAATAATAAGACAGTGCCTCTGTTGTGTGTGGGGCAGACTTTAGGGACCTTTCAATATTTATGGGAGGGGTACACTTTAGGAAAACTTGAGAGGAGGGTCATGCTTTTTTAATTTGAGTCGAAGGGAGGGCACACTGTTTGAATTCAGGTCCCAGGGAAGGTCATACAAATTTGAATCGATCAAATTTTGAATAGTTTTCCCCCTAGAATTCATAAAAGTAAAGTGAGTTCCTTCAATGACTCCTTTCTTGACCAGACTCTTTGGTATGATCCGGGGTATTGTTTCTCTTTGGCTGCCCTGTCTGTTAATCTTTACACTTGGCCTACCAGATAGTGGTTGTGTACAGTGTCTAGTGAATCACTGGCTCTCTGATGGTACTGGCATTTTTCACATGGGTCGCCACTGTAATTTAAAAATGAGGGTCTGTTGGGTGTGCGCAGCAGAGGCATTTTATGGCAGAGCCACAATGCCTGAGGCATTGCTTCACATGCATGGATGTCAGCTTATCGCCGTGTCCCTGCGTGTCATTCTTACAAGAGAAGGGCGCTCTGTCAGGGTCAGATATTCCACTGTTTTCCAGCCAATTCTAAAATCCGTCGCAAGTGGACAAAGTGATGCCTCTGGTGTTGTTGCGCTGCTATGAAACACCTCCACTGCGCCTGCCCAACTGAGGCTCATTATGGAATCAAAATGGTGACCCGTGTGAAAAAGGCATTCCATTTACCTCAGAAGTCGGAATTTGCAGCTAGGAATGACATCCCGCTTGTCCTTCTATATGGTTATTGTTGCACTCCTGCTACTGCTGTAAGCCAAACTTTGATGGACAGATCTAGTGGATGAAATGAATATCTGTCATCCAAATGCACAGCAGCGGGTCAATATTAAGAGTGTCATGGAAAACTGAGATATGAAGGCAATGATATGGTAAAGTTACGCTTTGTTGACATTATTTGTAGAGCTGCTGTATACAGCGATTTAAAAAGTGTGTACACAAACCAAAGCTATTACAAAAAAAAAAGATCGAATTGAACAAAAAAATATAACACTCTTTCACTAGCGAAATAAATATTGGCTATTAAAAATTTGGTTGGGAAGGGAAACCTTTTTTCTCCAATCACTTGAGGAGGGTCAAGAAAAAAAAATATTTTGGTTGTGGAAGGGTCACAGCCTTTTATTTCAGAGTGCTGAAAAATCAACCAGTGATCCCTCATTATAAATAACATACGGTCCCTTGGTGTCCGTTCATGGTGTGTTTGCACTCATGTATGTGTGCTATGCTAATAT
This sequence comes from Naso thynnoides, assembly GCA_029783665.1. Classification (NCBI taxonomy): domain Eukaryota; kingdom Metazoa; phylum Chordata; class Actinopteri; order Acanthuriformes; family Acanthuridae; genus Naso; species Naso thynnoides. Next base: position 8,478,512 of record JAQLOL010000001.1, read on the forward strand.
GCAATGTGTCAAATACCATTAAGGCAAAAATGTCCAGAAACTGCCCTGATTATGTGTTGCAGGGCATGACTACTTTTCAGGTTATAAAGGTCTACATTTATTCAACTACATTATGTTAATATGAATTGTTGAAACCTTCATATGTGGCATGTGAAAGGTACAAAAATTAATGCGTTTTTTTGGGCTTGAAGTAAGTCATTGGTAAATGTCTGTGATTCTGAGACGGTCCTCCTATGAAGAACGACAGCAAAAGCTATTTCAGTTAGTGCCCTGAGAAGTGAGCGGACCACACCATTGCTTCTATTTTGAAGTACAAATAATACTGAAATAATGCTGTTAAAACAAATGTTTGATCATTGCTAACACACAAACACATGCAGGAAACAGTGTAATTCTTTGTTGCTGATATTAGACAGAGTACATAGTTTGTTAAATTATTGTTTGCAAGAGAGACCGTGGCGGGGGTGGGGTTTGGGGGAATAAAGATTCATTAGTGTTTTTCACTGGTACCATTAGTATCAGACTGTTGATGCTTTTACTTCTCCCATTTTTGTGCCACCTCATACACACTAAAGCTGCAGGACTGTTTGTCTCTCTCACGTAAAGCACGTGTGAGAGCCTAATGAGCAGGGAGCTGAGAAGGTGAGCAAGGTATCAAAACAACAAAACAACACCAAAGAAAGAACAAGCAAGCAAAGCCTCATGAATGGCCTTAATGGGTTTATTGACAGTCACTGATAATGTCCCTCCTGTAAGCTGTTGAGAATCTGAGCTGAAACACGTGCCCAGGATGAGGTCAGTAGAACTTTTATCAGTGTTTCTTTCTGTAGACCACCGATTAGTCCTAAATCTGGTAGGTCGTTTTAAGCAGTATTTTTTACACCTGCGGCCTCTTTGAATGTTTCAAAAAGTGTTTCTAATACATTAGTGTCTTTTAGAAACTTCTATTTTAAAGCAAATTTAGCTTGAGCCATGAAACGAGAGCCTCAGACCTAAAGTCTAATGTAAAACCTTGAATATTATTATTGTTATTATTATTTTTTTTAACAGATATATTTTTTTGGTTTCTAATTCAGTGGAATCTTTAAAGTCTTGTAAAAATAATACAAAATCAAGTTTAATCACTATACTTTCCATAAAAGTAAGTATTATATAAATTATTTTCTGAGAAAAGTCACAAACGTTTTGTCTACCCTGCTGAATGTCTGACAGGTTAGACTATAATAGACACATCAGGTGTCTAGATCTTCACTAAATCAGATCAGACTCCAGTATTTCAGTGTCACCTATTCCTATTACTCCTCTTTCTGTTCCTTGGTGTTTCCTCCAGGTTCTTATTATCTCATGTTCTACCTGTCCTCCCTCAGGCCCTTACTGCAGCACAGCAGTTTGTCTGCTCTGTGTGACTGAGTATTTGTAGTGGACTGCTGCCTGGACCTGCCACCTCATCCAAAGCATTTCATACCCTCTATGGTTCACTCATGTCATTTAATGACAAGTAAAATGCTGGCCAGTCCTCCTTCCTTGGTCAGCACATCATGCTGTGGCATTTTCCCAGGAGGTATGTGACCTTTATCAGGGAGCAGAGCACAGTGTTGCTTTGGTTAACTACTGACCCTCTCCCAGGGATCTCATTAGCCAGCCACACTCTCAACAGCCACTTTCTAGACACTTGGGCAATTAGACTCTTTACAAATACCACCAGTACCTGAGGACAGCTAACAGCTGGGGACAGGCCACAATGGCAGAACCCAAGAATATGCCTGTGTGTGTGTGTGCATGTTTATCTATCTTTGTGGGTATCACTTTGAATTTTAGACTTCAAGATTGAGGGAAAGTGGGGATTTTGGCCAATCCCTTTTTTGGATAGACCTTCAAAGGGTTATTTGAGCGTTCAGACTTTAGGTTATGGTTAGATAAAGGGATGGCTGGTTGGCTTTAGATCAGTCACAGGTCAGCTCTGTTTTGCGCAAACTCAGCTGTGAGCTGAGCCATTTCGACAACAAGGGGGCTGGTGGTGTGGTGTCACCGTCTAGTGGGTGTGGGGGAGGCTGTGAAAGCCACTATCAGTGTTCTGCCACACCAGTGCTTTCTCTTTCTCACCATGTTGTTGGGATGCTGAACCTCTTCTTGGAAAGAGGCAAGCAGCAGATAACAGCCCAACTGTGTTTTCTCCTCCTCAGCCATTTGAAGCAATGTGTGTCAGACAAGAAGGACAAAAAAAAAAAAAAAAAAAAAAATCCCCAAAAAATGAAACAAAAAAAGCGAGAAAAGGTTTCGACACGGACCCTCTGTCAAATTTCAACAGTCCTTTCTCGCAAATCCGACATCCTCCACCGCCTCGACTCCATTATCATCATGGTTTTTGTCGTAGCCTTTATCCAGTGTGTCTCCCCCCTCTCTCTCTCTCTCTCTCTCTCTCTCTCCGTCCTCCTCCCGTTTCTCTGCGCGCGCCCACCGGAAGATGCTGATGTTGTACTGATGACAGAGATGGAGCGTGTTCACGCAGCCTACGCGGGCACAGCAGCAGCAGCAGCAGCAGGGGAGCATTTGCATCAAAGCGCGTCTCCGCCTCTGTTCACCTTGAATATGAAATTAGACTGAGAAATAATGACATGCATTCGGATGAACGAGGAGTTTTAATTGGACCTCAGCTTTTTTTTTTTTTTTAGGCACGGACCCCAGTGTGTGTGAGACGGTCGAAGTGTTTGAGGTGATGGAGTCAAACCTGAAAACAAAGTGCAGCAGTCTCATTTTATCTCAGCTAATTTATAGTGATTTTTAATAAATAAGAGGCTGAAATCGACGTTGGTGAGTCCTTTTGGACATCTTAAAAAACGTTGGTCAAAGTTCTGTCACCATCTAATATTGAAGAGACTAATAACCACATTAGTCTCCAATATTTTTTTTCTTTAAAATTTCAGTGTCACACATGAGTCGTGCAAATATTGTAAAGTAACAAAGTAGAAATACTTTGTTACTGTACCTGCTGTACTGTTTCTGTGGATATCTGTACTTTACTATTTCTATCTCCATAGACTTTACATTTAAAATGTATGTTTTCCAAAGAAAACGGATCCTTTAAGTGCATTACATTTCCAAAAAGCGTCTTAGTTGCTGGTTACTAAATGAAACCAGAAGTAAATTTAGCAGGCTACTAACCCCTGACTTTTTTAAATTTTGTTTTGGTAGCCAATAACAGACTGCAAGAAGTTGGATTATTGTTTAATCATATCAGGCGCAGGTGCAAACAGGTGCTCTTACCGCAGTACAAGTGATGACTTGGTTGTTCCTTTGGGTGCAGCTGTCATCGTGTTTAAAGTTTGATTTTAAATCATTTTGTTGTCATGTAGCAGCAGTCGCCCAGCTGCAGATTCAGCTTGAACTAAACTTCCGGCTGTTGTGTTCAGAAAGTTAAATTAGAAAGTTTAGAAAACTTTCAGAAAGCATTTTTTTTTAAATCACTTTATTTGCTTACTTTATAAAAGACTGGTCATATATGCTGTAATAAGAGCTTTTATCATATGTGGACTGTGCACTTTTTAAAAAAAAATAAGTCATATCCCTCACAAACTGATTTGTTTCATTATCAGAATTTGATCAGTTTGGTCTGAGAACTGTAACCAGAAGTGAGGCGATCAGCCAAATGTTTACCTGCCATCCTCCCTTTCTATCCCCGGTAGAAGAGAACGCAGAGGGGTCAAACATCTCTCACTCTAGTCTGCCTGAATCATTGATCCTTTTATCTGACTGAGGCTTGTGCGGGTCAGAATCTATGACTCTGACATATCAGTGGCCAACGCGTGCCGTGTATTGATAAATCCATGGAGCTGTCTGTGGTGCTGAAGTATTAGGCAGATTTGTAAATAAACCTTTTTCTTTCAGTCTACGCTTCTGTCAGCTTTGTCTTGGGTGTACAGCATTCTCCCAACTACTTTAAATACCCCCGTTACAAGTACACATATCAACATCCCAGTAAGCCTGTTAGCATGCTAAAAGGTGCTAATTAGTACTAAACAAGAAGTGTCTGAGAATCAGGTGAGACGGATGGGAGTGCTGTTAGTTTTGTGGATATTTCATCATAAACAGAAGTATTGGATATGCTGGAAGTTAGTGGTTTACATTTAGAATTCATTCTAAATGTTTGTACCGAACATGATGCCAAAAAGATTTTTCTGAAAACCACAAATCTCAACCTCATGGTGGCGCTAAAGGAAAAATCAGGGGATTAAAATCATCGTCTGAGAACATGAAAGTATTTTGTACCAAATTATTTGACTTGATAAGTACAAACTTTTACACTCTGTAGAATAGGCTGTTTACTCATATTGTTAGCAGTAGCCTCTCTTTAAATGAAAAAAAAAGTTCTAGATCATCCTTATTCATTTTAAATTATTTTCCAAAGCTTTAATGGTTTACGGTCTAGTTCGTAGCTGACCGCTATCGTCTGACCATTACATCATCTCAATGCACCGTTCCTAATTCTGACTTGTAACGTAGCATTTAACAATCTGCCTCTTCCACTCACAGCTGGAAACCTCAGTGTTGACAGCTTTGGACTGGATATGCAGGATTACCTTTTTCTTTCCCAGACCTTTTTTGTTTTTTTTGTTTTTTTTTTTTAAACCAGGCATTTGATTGGCCAGTAAGGCTGCAGCTTAGGGTTATATCACCACCTGCTGGTTTTGAAGTTCTTGACAGCACTTCAGTTGCGTGTTTTCTGCATTTTCATTTATTTACTTATTAATTTATTTTTGAAAGATATACAGTGCTTGTGAGATCAGGATTCATGCTGATGATGTAAGAGAGGAAACCCTTAGCTTTAGAAAAGATAGTTACCCCAAAAAGGCCAAAATGGCTTCCTTTTTTTTCTCCATGAACAAACTCTAAGTAATGTACTTCAATCTAACACTCAAACAACAACTTTTTTTGTTTGAAAAAAAACAAAACAAAACATTTATTTATTCAGGGGAGAGTGAACTCTCTTTTTCAGGGACGCCCTGATCACACTCACACCTAGAAAGCTGCCCAGTGCAGTGACAGGCTTCTCCGCGCCTACTGAGCAGCTCCACGGGAGCGATTGGGATTAGGAGCCTTGCTCAAGGGCCCTCAGTGGCAGAATGCAGGTGGGGCAAGCAGGTCCCTCCGCTTTCTCCACCCATAAAAAATCTGTCGGTCCGGGGTTTGAACAGGTGACTTCGCGATCATAAGTTCACATCTCTAACCATTAGGACACCACTGCCAGTTTGTTTGTGAAACACATTGTTTATGTGCTCACTTCAACCCACATCTTATCAGCTGCTTTCTGTCTGCCTCCTTTGCTTCCACTCTCTCTCTCTACTGGAAGGTGTGTGCATATGTATATACACACCATGGGTGCAACCACATGTATCATAGGGGGTGGAGAGGTAACACACCCGTTTCCCTTCATAAACATAAATAAAATGAATTGGAAATAATGAGAGACATTAACAGAATTTGTGAAAGTAGGAGATATTCTCAGCTTTGTGTGGGGGCATTTCCACATGAATACCACGGAACATGTGTATGAAAAGCATAAATTGGGTGCTTTACAGCAGAGTGTACCAACTTGTGTGTTCTTCATTCAGATGTTGCCTGAACTATTGAAGCTTTCATTCTCTGTCCATTAAAAGCGCTGTTACTCACTCTGGGGAGAAAGGCATCTGCCCTCAAGCTAGCATATTCATAAAAAACTAGGCCAAGGCAGTGGTCTCCAAGACAGAGAGCATGTTTTCAAGTTGGAACATACAAAGACAGATGCTTATGACAATTACTGTGCTGCCCAAATTTGGTCTACAACGATGTGTTTTTGGAGTGGGCGAAAAAAAAAAAAGCAGCAGAGGTCTTACAGGAACAATAGCACATTCGTTGTTTCCACACATTTCAAAGTTCATATAGAAATCTGATTAATAATGCACTTGGGTCATTTTTTTCCCGTTACATCTTCTGGTCACAGCGTAAGCTTACAACAAATGTAGCACATCTGGATTCTGTCTAAACAGACGTGTATTTTTGGCCCTTCACTTCCACACCACTCAGACTATCTTTCTTCATTTGAAGGCCTGCTGTCATCTGTTAGCAGCAGCAGGAGAGTTGACAAGCTGTGTGTGTGTGTGTGTGTGTGTGTTTCTGTGTGTTTTCACATACGCACATGTGTGAGTGTGTGGGGATTTATGTGTGCGCCAAAATTGGCAGAGAGAGAGCAAAAGGTGCAGCGAGGCTGCTGAAGTGAGGACATGTCAGTGGAAGAAAATAGACTTGTACACAGCGAGGGGACGCCTCTTGAGATATGGGAGGTGTTTTCAAAGAGGGAGGCGAGGGAGAGAGAGAGAAAGGAAGAAAGGAAAAAAAGAGCTTGTTTGTGAATTTTGTGTGTGTGTGTGTGTGCGCGCACGTAACTGCATGACTGCGCTCATCTGTGTTAAAAGCTGAAAGCATCTGTAAAACGCCTCACGAGAATAAGAGGTGATTAGAGTACGTGTGTGTTTGTCCACGTGTGTAATTCTTTTGAAGGTTTTTTGTCCCTTTATCATCCTGTATTAATTATATATGACAACTTTTCAGACCTTGTGTTTTACACATAGTATTTCCATCTCAGCACACATCACTTCATGGCCATTCACGTGATCTTGTCCTAGGTTGCCATCTGGTGGGACAACAGTGAACTTTAAGTTTACTATGGAAAAAGTCCATAGTTATTTTGCCACAATGATCCATTGAAAAGGTTAAGTGTGTTCAGTTCAGTTAAATCTTGTCTGTCGAAGGGCTTACACCAGTCTATGCTTTGGTTATTTTTCAAGAAGTGGGAAAAAAGATTTACAGCACGTCCATACAAAACTGATAAGCGCTAGGTGCTGGACAAAATAACCCTGGATAACAAAATAAAACTTCAAAAATGAAAAAATAGAGTCGGCATACTAGTCGATGCTCCCACAAGCTTTAATGCTGCCACAGCGAAATTCTCCAGACATAAAACAAATGCAGACAAACCCCTATAAATACCCACGTGGGCTGGTCAAAAATCATGCGAGACAAATCACTTGAGTTTAGGAACAGAAAGCAAAATATTTAGAAAATGTAGAGGAAAAGTACAAAGGGAAAAAAAAGGAAAATATATAGTATGATATATATATAGTATATACAAATATAATATTCCATTTAGCTTGCTGTGTAATGTTATGTAAGCGGTATAGCAGTATATGCAGTACACGCTAAGTTAAAATACTTCTGGTGCGTTGAGCCGGGAGGAGGGGTCCAGTTTGAATGTTGTGTTTACAAACGGCAACGAATAAATGCTGTTGACTCTACCTTTAATAAATATATACATATAAACACTAAGGCTGTCAAAGTTAACGCGTTATTAACGCGTTAACGCAAAATGCTTTTAACGGCACTATTTTTTTAAACGTGTGATTAACGCTGTGACATTTGAACCTTGGGCCACTCCGTAGTTTGGGAAAACAGAGAAGCAGGAGCATAGTCTCCTGCTTCTCTCCAGACGTGACCACACAGACAGGTGCATGTGTCTGTGTGAGTTACTACGGTTACCGTGACGCTCCCGTCCCCCGGATATTTCTGCAGTTGGATTTACATGATCCGGTCTGAGACATGAAGCTCATGGATTGAGGAGTCGACCCACTGTGGTCTGCACGTCACACCGATGATCGTGCATTTGTAGGAGGATGTTGTAGTTGCTGTTGTTGCTGTTGTTGTGGTTGTGCGCGACGTAGAGCTGCCGCTTCGACTAGCGAGTTTTTTTTTGTTTGTTTTTCCCCAATCGCCTGTTCATTCAGCCTGGTGAGGGAGGGAGGGGAGTGGGGG
>JAQLOL010000001.1:8505290-8515596 GCA_029783665.1 Naso thynnoides
GGACAACTCGATTAAAAAAAGTCACAACAAACATGAAAAAGTTATAACATGAATACAAAATTCACTAAACAAATACAAAAGTCACAACACAAATAAACGACACAACTGAAATACAACAACTACAACAAAAATAAACTCACAACACAAATATAAAAAATACTTCATAAATACAAAACTCACAACAAAAATACAAAAATCACAACACAACACAAAAGTCATTTAGCTCAAAACACCACCTTGTTTTAGTACAGCCTCATGAGGTCACTGCCATGATTATTCCACCTGCCATAGCCTCCCCTCGTCCATCCCCTCAGCAGACCGACCAGTCCTGACATTAAGGGTGTTTTCATACCTCTTGTGTGGTTAATGTTGTCCGAATCAGCAGATGAGTTACAACTCATTTGTATTTTCCCTTTGGTTCATTTTGGTTTCACACAGGCAAAAGTTCAACCAAACCAAAATGTGTTAACTAAAGCTAAATGGGAGCTGTCTTTGCATTTTTTGTGATTTACGTGATTTTTATAAATTTTTTTCTCGCTGCTTGGCTTTGTGGTTGTCTGCCCAAAAATCAAGAAGGCAACTTATTTTGTCGCTGCCTTAGGTCAACCCTTGATTCATGTTTGTGTCACTGCAAACAACCAGCTATGTGTTTGAAAAGTTATCCTCAGCCCATAACACACAGCACAGCTGGCTACAGAAGTTGGTTTAGTCCAATAAATGCGCAACTCTTCTGCATTTAGGGCAGAATAAGATCTGATCATTGTCATATCACAAATAACCCGTACCAGAGTCTTCTAACCGGACTGAGACCACCTCTTCAGATCAGTTTTGGTGTGGTTGTTTTGGTCCGCACCCAAATTTGATTATTGTGTTTACACCCAAATGAACCACACCAAGAGGAAAAATGAATCAGAGTTTGTTTCAAAAGAACAAAAAGGGCAGGTGTGAAAACCTATTAAGAGTGCTGGTGCAGACCTGCGAGGGCTGCAAGTGTGCTTGGGTAAGCCAGCTACAGGAAAGTGACTGTCTGGGATAGAGAGCTTCCTGCCTCTCTTCAGTCCACTTGCAGTGCCTCTGCAAGACCTACCAACTTATCCCACTATGCATATAGGGCAGCACAGTGGTTTAGTGGTTAGCACTGTTCTCACAGCAAGAAGGTCCTGGGTTCGAGGACCTTCCTCTAGAGTTTGCATGTTCTCCCAGTGTCTGTGTGGGTTTCCTTGAGATGCTCCAGTTTCCTTCCACCATTAAAACATGCATGTTAAGGCACATTAGGTTAGGTTGGCCCAATGTGGCGGTGTGCTCAGTTGCAGCGGCTCAGGACTAACCCTCCACTCTAACTTCACAATTGTACAATTCATCGTATAATGACAATAAAGCTGCTTTACCTGCTTTACCTTTATCTTTATATTGTTCAGATTGCTCTGTGTGTTATACTGCTTGCCATGATTATTGTCTTTTTGCTCCTGTTCTTTGATGAAGTGTTTTTATTGAAACAAATGGTATTTCTGAAAGACATAATCATCCCCAAGAGCTTCCCATGCTGCCACGGTGAAAGGGGCCGGTCTTGTTTATTCAGCAGAGTCCAGAGGTTAAATCACATTAAGCATTTCCAAACCTCAGATGTCCAATGAAATTTGACAGGTTTTTTTGGAAGAAAAAAAAAAACAGGCTACGCTGCCTGCATCTCATTCATTTACCGAAAATTATCAAAGGCAGTGGCAGTCAGAGAGACAAGAGTACATTCCCCAAAGCAGACATCTTACACACACATCTATCTATGTTAAGACACATTTGCTGTGTGCAGGATTTACTTGCTGGCAGTATGTAATTTGTTTGAAAACTTAATCATTTCAGCTTCAGTTCTTGTTAAAGGCGTGAAAGTTCAGACAGTAATTTGTCCAATACAATCTCCCCAAGGGAGTAACAGAGCGTACCTTAAATGCTGAAGTTTCCAGTAGAAGATACAGTAAATGCTGAACCAACTCTCACCAAGGGAGCTCAAGATTTTACTTCTTGGTGAGTCTGAGTTCTTTAGCCTGTGGCTTTGGCTGAAAGTTGCTCACATTCATTAATATTAATTGGACAAATATAGACCAAGGGCATAACACACAATTTCTTAAACTTGGTGGTACTGAGCTTAAATTACTGCAGTTTTTTAGCAGAATTTCTACACTTTACTTTTTAGTCCTTTTTCAAACAACAAGAGCAAAACATACAGGAAGTGCAAAGCTGGAGACATTGAAGTTTGTCCGATACAGCGTGTAGAAACACTATAGGGACATGTGAAAGTTGCTAGCTGAAGGTAATTCACTGTTTTAAAGAGAATCAGCATTTATTTAGTCAAAAAAATTGCTGAGTGAGAGTGCGCCAGGAGCTGTTGGCACGAAAGTTACTATGCCTGGAAAAATAGTTACTTGCAGGTGTTGTCTTCCAAGCTGAAATATCAGCGTAAAGGTTTTGACACAGACGTTCTTTATAACCAATGTTGTCACACATTTTTGGGTACTTTCTGTAATGTTTAGTAAATATGGACAATATAGATAGTAACTCTTTTTCTAGTATAGGCTTTTTAGATGTGTATGTTTCTGTTTTTCCCTGTTTTTAGTCTTTGTGCTAAGTTAAGCTAAGCTAGCTAGCAGCTGGCAGTATGAGAGTGATATAAAATTTTTATGTAAGTCCAAATGCAAAACTATTTATTTAAAGGAGTTTTAACTACTTAAAACTTGTGATCCTCAAATATGATTTTAAATTACTTATTTTGCTTTCCTCCATTCTGACATGTTGATCAAGTTTATATAAATTAACCTCTCCTGTGGTACAACTAAGCCACGTGACCTGATTTATGAAAGACAATTTGTTTCATTTGTCTTTGTTTAAGACCTTGAAATCTCTAGTCTGTTTACTCATATATTCTAATGTACACTCTTGTATGCACATCAGTGCTTGCTAGGATTTATCAAACATTCAGATGCATTAGGTTTAATAAATTCAATTCAGATTTCCTACTTATTCACACTGCAAAAAGGAGCTTGAAATACATCAACACTTGTACTTGTACATATTCAATGTGGCAAGTCCTAAACTTTGTTCAAATCTTAGTGATGACATTTGCCTGAAAGTATAGAAATGTGAAAAGCTCTTCATTAAATGACAAGATTGACAGTTTTGAGGACAGCAACAGAGCTTATTTTCCTCCGTAGCCTTTTTTCCTCTTTTACCAGGCCTATCAATCTTCTCTGCCCAAAGTTTTGACTTTTAAACAACCTGTCTGATGCTAGCAATCAGTAAGCTAATGCCTCGAAGTGCACTTCAAGATAGGATGTCAGAGTCAAAAAATGGACAGGAAGACTGGAGAATTTCAGTAAAATTCCACAGAAATTTGCAGCAGTACGGATATAAGATGTCACTTTCATTCCATTTGCATATACCTGACACTCTTTTCATTGTTCTGTCAGATGCACAAAAAAATTGTATGTGTTCTGCATAAACATATAAAAATTATTCATGAGATATGTCAAAAAGTCTTACAACAAATGCATAGCCGTACTAGAAGCACAAATTCTATTAATTCTCTTCTAAAATACTTTGGCAGTAATCTGGAGTAAATAGTTAGCCTACATCTTCTACTTAAACATTAGTGAGTACAGAAGTTTATAATGGTTGTAGACTCTCTAAAATTTGTGAAGGAGTCAGTTTTTACACCAACTATTAGAAGTGGTTTACATGTTTGAGCCATTTTTCAATAGCTTGTTTATAGTAACATTTAAAGGGATAGTTCACCCAAAAAATGACAATCCAGGCACAATCCACTCACCCTCATACTGATGGAAGGTTGGGTGAAGTTTTTTAGTCCACAAACCACTGCTGGAGTTTCACAGGAAATTGGTGTCAAGGATTCCAACATTTAAAAAAAACATGAAATGCCTCCATACTGCTCGTTCAAAGTTATCCAAGTGTCCTGAATCCTCAGCACGCTTGTTTTGAAAAACATCACTGACACCATGACGCCTCACTTTTTACCAGTAATTTTAAGTAACTATGTTCAGCAAAATTAAGGGCTGCTCTGTTCTTTATTATGATGTACTGTTTTTACTAATGGTCAGAATGAGAGGCTCCCAGCCCTTTTGGCTTAATAAACCAATGTCTACATTTGACCCGCAGGCTTGAGTTGATATTTTTATTTAAGATAAGATATGCCTTTATTGATCCTTATCGATGAGAGAAATTCAAGTTGACACGACAGCGTAACAAAACCAGCAGCACAAAGGTAGAAACTGTTCCAAGGGAAAAAGAGTAATATCAAAATGAAAGAACATAATTGTAAAAAAGACTGAGATGAAATTTAAAATACAACAGAAAAAATGTTTCTTTGCTGCTTCTGCTGCTGTTGCTGCTGCTGCTGTTGTTGTTGTTGTTGTTGTCATCTTTTGCTTACCTGATTGTGGCAGAGGCCTGAAGAGGTGAAAGGAAAAAGCTCATTTTAGAGCAAAATATCTAACAGCAAATGTAACACTTTTTTAACCAATCAATCATTGACACCCTTCTTGTGACTCCATATCCCCTGCCACTGGTGTAGATGTTAATGAATCATGTTTCCTGCAATTTTTAGCCAAATGTCGCATCAGTTGATTTTACTGATTAGCACACTTCCGAGCAAAGAGAACAACATACAAACTTGCTGTCTCATTCACTGGACTCTTCACTCTCTCCTGACTTATTGAACCTAAATATGGAGGTTTGCTATCGCTTTATTCAGCAACATTTTTATGCAACCAAGAAAGCCTGTCCTTTCACAGCAAAATGTCTCAAGCAAAAAAACCTTAACTCACCCTTATATTATTCTTTTACTGAACAACTTAACTGCGTGGGTTCAGATGTTAACAGTAAGGAAGAGAAGTTCGTATGACTCAGTGTTAGAAATGCAAAGAAATGTGGGCAGCAGGTGTTACAGAGAGACGTGTGTGTGTGCACACGTGTGTGTGTGTGCGCGTGCATGCTGTATGGCTGCATTTAAATGTATGATTAGCATGTGAGTGGGCAATTGGCATGTCTACCCTGTCAGAATGAAAACAAAAAGAACTCAGCAACAAGTCTTCACTCCCCATGTTAGACAAGAGTCCTGTAGCGCAATTATACCTCTGATTACAACCACCAAGGTCATGCTGATGAGAGAACCACAGAACAACGAGCTCTATAATCTCTGACACACTGTGGTGCATTCATATATGCCAGCACGCACACACACACTCTCACCTGTAGACATGCAGATGGCAGTTATCCACATGCACATTTGCATTGTGTGCTATGAATGTGCACCAGCAAGGGCATGCATTATGTGTATAAGTGAAAACAAAGTGGCGCACACACACACACACACACACATACCACAGAGATCACTGGCCTGGGAGGGATGGTGAAATTATCTGCAGCTCACGGTGGCCAGCAGCTGAGATTCAAGTAATTAGCAGTTATATGCTGGACACACACACACATATTAACTTCAGACAAGAAGTGCGTATGTGTGTATGTTTTTTTATGCATGTGTGGATGCCTTTACAAACTATGCCTGTATGTTTGTGTGGATTTCCACAGTCCTGTCAAATTATTTAAGACCCTTCATCACTCAAAATTACATCTCCTCCAGGTATGCACTCCCTCTTCTCGTTGTTTATGCATACATGTCTGTGAGGATCTGGTTGGGAATAACTGTACTCGTCCTTGTGTAGGTGACCATAAATTTCAAGTGCCCAGGGGTGATGCCGATCCAGAAAATCCAGGACGTAATTGCAAGACTAAAGGTCCCCCCCTTCCATTTCTCATTTTCTTCTCCAATCTAACTGCAATCAAGCCAATCTCAGGTGGCAGTGGACGGGTGGGCGCCCGTAAATATGGCACCCCTTCTAATTAAGTCTTCAGGTTTCCCGCCTTCATTGTGCTGCTTGGCCTGTGCAGTGCCAGCAGTAATAATTAAAGCCAAGCCCTCTTCTAAAGATGTAGTTATTCCCTGATTTAATTACCTTTTATAATCAGAGAAAAGATGTAGAAAAAATCCTGAGGAGAGTGCGTCGGCGGTGCAGCTTATTTGTTTTTAACTCTCACTGCAGTGATATTGGATAGTGCTTTTGCGTGCATTGAAGAGGATGTGATAATGATGAATTATGAGATATTTTCAAAAGACAAAACACTGCAAAGGCACTTATTCAGAGCAGGGGAATAGGCATTTTGTTAAAGCTGCTCGTGTAGGGAGGGTGTCGATGATGCTGCTGGTGCTGGTGAGGGACTTCTCAGTGGCCTCTCGCCATCAATTACCTTTACTCCCTTTGAGAGAGGAGCAAAACATGACAACAAGCAAATCAACACTACCTGCAGAGGGACAGATAAGCCATAACAGTGGACTATGAATCAGGTGCATAAAACAAGCAGAAAGGCTTGCTGGGACACAGGGAGTGTGGGTTTGTGTTTGAAGGAGCCTTGCAGCTTTGAATTTGTTCTTTGCCTTTCTCTCTTCGTGAAACCAAAAAGGACTGCACGACTCACATCTAAGCAAGTATCAAACTCTGTGGACCTTTGTGGGCTGTCTTTGCTGTGCCGCTCCAACTCCCTATGATTTCAAGAAATAAGAACAGCGATACCAGAGAGACAAAGAGAGAAAAGACAGAGGCAACACATGTGACCCTCACGCTCTTCTTGTCAGCCAAACATCGGGAGCAGAGCCTGGAGGAAGCAGCCTGTCCAATCCTGTTAATGATTCCCCACATCTCTGCTTCTCCTTTCCTTCTGGCAGACTGACAGTAGACCAGACCAGGAAAAAATATGTACTGAAATACAATAAAGGAGCTTGCAGCAAGTGATATTAGAGTCACATTAAAATGGAAAATGTCTGCCTGGTAGCTAACTGTCCACACCACAATAAACACATAATATATTTAAGACTCCATTAAGCTATATTTTTATGTTAACACCAAATTTAATGTTTTTTAATATGATTGTACTGCTGATATGACTCAGCAAATACAAAAACCTTACAGATTCTCTCAGTTCAAGTGGGGCTAAGTCACTGCTTTTTAAGTCACAATAAGTCTCAGGTCCTTGCAGTCAAGTCCCAAGTCAAGGCCCTAATCAACACTGCCAAGAAGCAAATCAAGTAAGTCAAGTCCAAAGTGAAGAACTAATTCCTAAACATGATGCATCTGGTATTTAAAATTTTTACCTAGTACATATTTAATAATGCCAGTCTTTGTTTTTTGTTGACCACTGTTTTATATCCAATCAAAATGATCTTTAATATAATTGTTTCTGGAGTTTGTTAAAGTGACATTGGTTCTTCTTCTTTTTTTTCCGCTGAAACATGGCTGGTTTTTGTTGAGTTTGGTTCAGTAAAAGTGAACTTGGGGAAATGAATGACGTTAACATAAGCTGATTCAAGAAATGAAGGGAAATGAGTCCGAGTGATGTCAGTGAGTGATAAAGAAATGTAAACTTTTAGGAAAAACTAAAAGTCATACAATTTCTATAGAGGGCCAGTAAAGGGCAAACATGCTGAACATTGGACCTGCATTTACTTTTTTTCCACCAACAGCTTTATTAACTGGTCTAACTAATGACATTAATAAAACCAAGATTAAATAACCCGTCAACATTTGGTTTGTTTTGGATCTTGCTGACTTGGATTTAAAAAATAAAAACCTTTTTTACTGCCTCTTCATATAATTTGAAGCTTGAGCCATGCAGGAGACAGTTTGCCTAGCTTCACAAAAAGACTAAACATAGGTGGAAACAGTGAGTCTGAGTCTGGTTAAAGGGGAAAAAAAATCTACCCACCAGCTCAACATGTTTATCTCATTTGCTTAGTCTGAATAAAATGCTAGATTTTGTTTTGATGCTATAAAGTCAGAAAAGCAGCACTGATTTTTAATTTTGACAGTATGACTAATCAAGGATATCTGATAAATGAGAGCTGTAGTTGTCTGGCAAGCGTTTTTTACATTAAAGCTAAAGCTGAAATTTTTAAACAAAAAACACATGGTACATTAACAGCGGCAATGCTCTGCTAGGGTGGTTCAGGGCTCTGTGGCTCACTGCCATGAAAGAATACTTTCAGATAATCAGGAAATTAGCAGCAACTTATAATTAGCTGTTAGCATTTGCAGTCACACGTAAGATGTAAACCTGAATGGCTTTTAGTGCGACAAAAACAAGGCAGCATAAACAATCTGTCAAAGAACGTGTAAAACTGCCCTCTACACTCTAAGAAGCTAATTAGTAAATGACGGACAGCTGTGCAGGCAAGTGTCTGATAATTGGAGCATTAACAGAGGATCAGCGAGGGTGATGGGACCAAGAACAAGTGCACATGCACACATGCCCTATCCAAATGTGTCTTGGTAACTGTGGACCACTTAATTGGTTTACCCTTTAAATGAGGTGTGGGTGTGGTACATTCTCCTTTCCCCTGCATTATTACAGGATTGCTTCTTTTTCTCTCAATGCTAAATTATAAGACAGGTAGCTTTTACTATAGATTTCATTTTCTGTTTTTTAGAACTCTGGTCAAGGCTTTTACTGCCACATTTCTCTCTATTTCAATATTTAGTCTCTCTTTGGATTGCAATGATAACCACTAAATGATAGCTATCATCATGCTCATACAAGTTAAGCATAACTGGACATTTTTGCTTTATTTTGTATATGGATTGATGTCTAATGGTTCCATTTTGATGTCTTAAAATGCAAACATCCCTTTGTGCACACCACATAATGATACTCACAGATGTCTTTACTGGTAAACCGAGAAAAGTTTCTAAGACTAAAAGGCGAGATGAAGGATGCAGTTCAAAGCAGGGTATAATCATCCAAAACATGTCAATACTGCACTTTAAGATTGGTATTCTGATTGGATCAGATCTAGCCTGCCGTCCCACAACATATGGTACTGATGCACAACAGAGCACAGAATAAGAAAAGTATTTGATGACATTGATAATAAAATATTAAGATTGCCTTCTGTATCAGTGCAATATATCACAGTCCATGCAGATAGATAAATACTTAATTTGTCCCTGCAGTGAAATTGCTTTGCAGCAACAGTCACTTGACATTTTCATTCACCAACACAACAAAAGTGAACACACCAGTTAACGAAACCATACACTAACACTGCACCTTGTAAAAATTGAGAAATGATGAGTGAGGACCAGGATAGGACATGGGTGGTGGACGTTATATCCAAACCAGCTTGACATACTGCTTATTTTGGGGTATTTCTGCATATTTAAAAATTTAATGGCTTGTGTGGACAGTTTGGAACTTTTTTTTTTTTTTTAAAGAAGGTCGCAATAATATTGTCCAGACAAGAGAGGGTTAAATGAGGAGTGATAG
Organism: Naso thynnoides; assembly: GCA_029783665.1. Lineage (NCBI taxonomy): Eukaryota > Metazoa > Chordata > Actinopteri > Acanthuriformes > Acanthuridae > Naso > Naso thynnoides. The sequence continues at coordinate 8,514,672 of JAQLOL010000001.1, forward strand.
TGTGACAGTGTTCTGCATTAAAAACAAGTTGAGATAATTAGCCAAAGAAAAGACCACCCCACTTGAGAGATGACCTCCCTTTAACTAATAATTGATAATAATAAATAACTGCACTTGTTTCACGCATGTGTGGCCTGCAATTGGATGAAATCAAGAAGGGGGATGAGAAAACAGCCAAAAAGAAGACAGTGAAGAAGACGGCCAACTGTAGTTTCATAAGCCAGCGGTCTCTTGTCATTACATCGCCCAGAGGGACTAAAGGATGTGTGACAGAGACTGAGGGGGTGTAGCTGCGTCCCCCAGAGAGAGGAAAGACACACTCAGCATGAAATACATCAATTTTGCGGGGATGTACAACACACAAACCTGAAAATTTCAGCCAGTGTTTTTCTGTGCACACATCCAGTGCTTGTTTTTGTACATTTACATATGCGTAAATTTGCACGTGTATGCTTGTTAATGTGTGTCAATGTTTTTTTATGCGTATATAAACAGCAGTTAGATGTGTGAACATGGTAACTACTTGAAACCACATTGCATTTTACGAGTAGAAAGCATCATATTCCCATGGTAAATCTGCAGAGAGACAAGATCAGACCAAGCAGGATGAGCTGATGGCTTATTAAAGCATAGGGGCCTGGTATGTACCCGAAACATTCAGATTGTGCATTTAGCTTTTTGCCCCATTACCGGCAATATTAAGCCGAAGGGTGCAGGGCCCATTTCCAAAGAGGCGGCCTGTAATGAGAGATCAGAGGCGAGGTTTTATCATAGGCAATAAAACATGAGAACTGCGTGTCTGTTAATAAGACCTCGAGAGGATTGTAGAGGGGGGTGAAAGGCGTGGGATCCTAGGATCAAAGTAATGTCTGCCTGGAGAGGAGAGGAGAGGAGAGGAGAGGAAAGGAAAGGAAAGTAAAGGAAA
>JAQLOL010000001.1:8515696-8526936 GCA_029783665.1 Naso thynnoides
ATAGGCGTGGGATCCTATGATCAAAGTAATGTCTGCCTGGAGAGGAGAGGAGAGGAGAGGAAAGGAAAGGAAAGGAAAGGAAAGGAAAGGAAAGGAAAGGAAAGGAGAACATAAGAGAAAGTATGGACAAAAGGTAGTAAAAAGACTTGAAGCTGGATACAAAGAGAAATATCACAAAAATGATATATTAGGACAAAGAATGGACCTTTTCCTCCCATTCCTGCATCAGTGCGTTTCATTCTGTCTATCAGCTTTCCTTTTCTGTCAGAGCAGCAGTGGTCTCAGTTTTGCTTAATTTGTGAGCTGCCTCTGTTTCCATTATTGCCTGTTCTCTGTTATTCTTGCATAGTCCATTGATGCTTCCATCTCATATTTTAATGACCAAGTATTTGACATCAGCTGCAGTTAAGATTATTTAAAAGTATGATTTTAACTGTTATTCTTAGCTGTCTTTACACCTTGCATTGGCGTCTGATTTGTATCTGGACTGAGTCTAATTATGGCAAATTGGATTACATTCACATCTGACGAATAAAGTAGATTTATCTGCCTTATAAATGAGATTTCTTTCTTTTGTCACAGAGGACAGTGTGAATATCTCTTTTAAACTAACCAACCATATCTATTTTATAAAGTATATTGTGCGGTGCAAATTAAGAGTGTACATTCTAATACATTAGAGACACTTGTACACCAATGCAGCACCACTACAGCCACATAAATGACTAAAGACTACATCCTTTTGACACATTCTAAACAAACTAAGCATTGTTTTGTTGGGCTTCATTCATTGTTCAAATGAACTGATATTATATTATACACCTTTTACTTAAATAAATTTGGCAATAGCACAGTGTAAAAATATCCTGTTTCATGTTAAATTCCTGTATTTGTGTAAGTATGAAAAGTACAAATACTCGTTCTGCAGAAGTTATTTACTATACATGATTGTATTATCATTGCATAAACATGCAAGGAGCTGCAAACTAATTTATTCTGATATGCTATTGGAGCTTAGGGCATTGTATTTTGGATCATAATAGGTTGTGCATGTAATGACTTGATCTGCAAAGTAACTGTGTCTGCTAAATGGAGAAAAGGTACAAATGTCCCATTTGATATTTGATGGCGTGGAAGTAAAAAGTTGCATCATCTTCATTATCATCAACCTTTATTTATATAGCCTGTAACCTCTACCTCAATATTCAAGTGAAGTGCCTCAAAATTGTAGAGTGATTGAGTATATGTGCATTGTTACTTTTCATAATTACTTTTCATCACTGATAGATCTTTTTTATATCCATTTTTAAAATCCTTTTCATCATTTAGACGGTGATTGTCATGTTTGTTGCTGTATTAGCACAAAAAATTTCACATAAACATGACCCGAAAAAAAAATTCAGTGCCACTTCAGCAAGTGAAAGGCCTGCATAAAGTCCTTTTTCATCTCTCTACATGGGGGTCAGAAATGAAAACATGACAGTGGAGCAGCTGCACTTGATGTGACAGGAGCCTTCCCAATTTATTTTGATTGGCCCTGCTTTATGCGAGCTTCACCTAGATTTCCCATGTGGGCAACTATGCATTCTGGATAACAAGGAAATTTAAAATGTGTGATGCCTACAAGATAAAACCAGGAATGAAAGCAAAAGTATCATCAAAGCGGACATTTCTATCAGGCTTCATCCTCTATGTTTTTCTGAGTGCCAACACTGACATCTCCATGTTAAGTTGATGATGTAATTTTAATCATTTATTACAACAATAAGACCCGAAGACGGCATGAAATCAAAAAAATGCCGGTATTTTGAGGGGCCACCTGTATACTCGTGTGTATTTGATGTCTCCTCTGTCAATACATATTGTACACATACTGTCATGAAGGGATCCCAGCAGCAGTAGGGTAAATTAATAAACCCAAAGTGTGAATTAACATTTTCTCCAACAGTTGATTGACTTTTAGTGCTATTTTGACATTGGAGGCTAATAAATCTGGTGATAACTTCGTTAAAGATCTTCAGAAATTCCTTAGCAGAAGTTAATTCAGACTGTAACATGGGATTATGACTCAGACTGGATGTGTAAATGACTTAAACCCTTACAGAACACAACACGAGGAGATGTGGACTTCAGTGTGATCCTCGGCTGCAGCCTCCCTCCCGTCGTCAGGCATCACAGCTGGTCTTGTTAGATGGCATCCACATTAAAAGCCACAAACTGTCTCATCAGTGTCAACTGTGCATAGATTCTGATGTATAATAATTGACAGGGAAAACTGTGGTTTCCCTGACAACCTAAATCTCATTTAAGTTGCTGTCGGTGGCTAATCATTGCTCACCAGTGTGTCCGATCAAATAGGCCTATATACAAGAGACATCAGATGTGGACTTGCTATCAGATATAAAGTATTCATTTCACTGGTAGGAAACTGATTCTGAGGTCCAGGGTAGCCATAGAATTAAAGAAACAAGAACCTGTTTTCAAATGACCAGAGTCAGTCATTACTAATGTCCCATTTCACTGAAAGGAGGGTTGCATATTCCTAGAATTAAAAAAAACTAAAATAAAGCAATCTTCCACCTATGAAACAAACATATATGAGCATAAAGAAAATCTTGCATTCCCACATGCATTCAAACATTCTTGCTTCTTATAATCAAGCTCAGTTTTTTTTAAATGAATTTTTTTTTTTTTTTAATTTAAAATTTAAAATGTTACTGTTGTAAAACCTAGCTAATCTGCAGCTAACTTGTTCAGCAGTGTATGGCTGATGTATATACTTGTGCTTTATGTGTTATTAGGCTCGGAAAGGTTTCAGGTTTTACCGGTTCGGTCCGGTGTACGGGCTTAAACCGGTTTTGTGTTATACAAATAAGCAATACCGGCATTTATCAGTAAGCCAGATCCTTGCATACCTCAGCAGCAACATGTTCCAACACCCAACGAGCACAGACATGGCCGTTAAAACACTGCTGTGAGTGAATACACTGAGCTGCTACAACATGACTTTATCACCACGATTATTTTATGAATACAGACATGATGTCGTTAAGTTTTCTGGCCTGTCTTGGACCTCCAGAACTGATAGAGTGCAACAATAATGTTTGCCAACCGTAGTTAATGACAGAAAATGCCGGGCACCCCCTCCTCAAACGAGCTGACGCTAATTTAACATAAGTGGACTCAACTCCGACTTGTTCATGATGCTTTCATTTTGTTTTACAAGACTACGTTGTGAAAGGGGAGGGAAGAGGACGTCACATATCTGCTCTGTTCAGTTTATGTGTATTTATAGGAGGCATGCAACTGAACGAAGTACCATAGCAAGTAGTGTGATTCAGTTGAGAGAAAAATGCGTACTGTGTCTGAGCGTAGAACTGCAGCAGATAGAATGTACAGTGACGGACAATGTCACACGTTTGGTTGCTGTGAGAAATACAAACATTTTGAGTCACTCAGTTGTTCTTCTCTTGTGCCACTCTATAAGGTTCTGTCATGTATTGCAGATGCAAGGGCTAGCTCCGGTCAGGAGTAATAATGGGGAGCACTGTTAAATGAGTGGTGAAAGCCAGTATTATCGGTTAGATCCGGTATTAAGCTTAACGTAAAACCAGTTAGAAATTTTTTGCAATGGCCCAAGCCTATGTGCTATGATCTTTGCACGTTCCATCTAATAAATTTGTGTTGCATGGCTTATGTGTTAGATGTATGATAATCATTTTACTAGACTCTCATAGCCACTTACAATCATATTGGAAGGTGCTAAGCTCAGGATGCAGCGATGGTGTCCTTGCAAAATAGTAGCTCTCAAAAAGCAAAAGGGGAAATCTGCATCATCACATCTGGTGAGCAAGATGATCATTTTTACTAACTTGTAACTGCATCTTTTACCATTTTATCAACAACAGCTTCATGATTGTCATACATTGTATTTATGTTGCTTATCACTGCTCTGCATGTCGAAATGCCTCAAAAATGTTTCTAATCAGTAATGATTGGCTGTTTTGTTACTCGCATGGTTCCATATATTGAATATTGCAGTAAATTGTTAATGTATTATTGTGCCATTGCTTTGCTGCTTCCTGTTGCTCTGCATAGGTTAGCGCTTATTTTCTTCCTATTGTCTCCTGCTGTGAATTTTTACCATCACCTCACTGATTTCAAAACATCTGCTATAGGACTGCAGGTGAAATTCGTCAGCCGCCGAACACTGGCACATATAATCTTAGATGATAATGTATAGAGAATATTGACCTACTATGGGCTGTATATTTTTTTTACTTCGTAATCCACAGTTGGATCACTTAATTGATTGATTGACATCAATATGTATTATATAAGGAAGTGAGAAAAAGAACATGTCTGTGTGTCTACTAGCTGGTTTTACGTAACTATGCAAAATGTTCCTCTTAAGCAGAGACTTACTACATTATGTCTCGCCACATACATTTCACTAAACAACAACAACTTAGTAAGGTCGTCAGTTTTTCCCATTTTGTAAGAGTTAACCAAAACTATGATGCTGACAGTTAAAAGGGTCATTAATAGTCTTCACTTTAGCCTCAGTACAGATATTAGTAGAAGAAGATTACTGCTCAAAAGGTAAAGAACCTGTATTGAGATATGATTTGGTTCAGTCCAGTCAAAAAAGTATTATTGACATGGCAGATTTGATTGGAAATCAAAGCAGTAGAGGAAATTAATAACAAAAATCCAATTACAGGACCCCTCAGATTAAAATGGACCCTGCCAACATCCTGAATTCTCAATGTGTAATAACAAGGTGAACTTTCACCATTTTGTAGTGCTGACATTTAGGCTTGAATTTAAGCATACACACACACACACACACACACACACACACACACGCTACGGATATCAGAGCAAGAAAAAGCGGCCAAATAATCTAAAACCACCATCTTTATTTTCTCACTCAACACCTAAGTTTATAATAATTTTAAAAAGTAAATCAGTCAGGAGGGTTCTGGTCTTTTTTTTTCCCCTGATTACTTTCCTTCATGCATCTCCTGTCAGTGGGAATTTGAAATTCATTAACTGGGCTGATTCCTGCCCACGTCGAGCTGGAAGGCAAACTCTGTGTTCTTCTCACTTCCTATCCTGTGTGTCCTTAATGAAGCAGGATTGATGGCACACCAGCGGAAACACAGCTCACCTCATCAGCGACCAGCCAAGGGAGGGACGCTCTTCAATAAAAAGTGCAGTAAACACACAATTAAGGGCCCACGCATCACTGCTGCGTTATTACATCCTACCAATTAAGCATCAAGGGGCATCCTTCTCATTTGTAACGGTTTATGTCTGTAATCATTAATTTAGTAATGATGTGCTGAGTCTCTGTCGCACTCTCAATAACCTGTGAGAGGGTGAAAGTGGTGATGACGGTGAGCAGTCTGTCTCCTTCCTTTAAAACTGTAAAACTGTTAAAACTGTAAAAGAGTTTAGGTCAATCCTATAGTGCTCTAATGCAAAGTTTTAATATGAAAAATATGTTAAAATGTTCACATATTTATGTTCTTTTCTAAAGCCTCTTTATTCATTCTAAGCAGCCACAAGCTAACAATACATTTAAGCGACGCTCTGCAATACAGGCCAACAAAAGCCAACAGAGTCACTGTGCTCATCTGCTCTGACACTTACTTTAATATTGATAATGTTTAGAGCTCCAGGCCTTTTATTCATCATGACAAACTCAGGAGCCCTTGGGCTGAGGTAGTTTTCAAAATGAAAGGTGTGTTGGAGCGAGTGAGTGTGCACTTATGATCTGTTTTTAGCACCATGTCTCCAACAAAGTGATGTGCATATTCGCTAAAAACAAGCTTCCACCACCGCCTGTGGACAACACCAGCTGCTGTCAGTACTCTGTATGACTACTGAATGTTTATGTTTGACTGCCATCTAGTGTGGAAGATATGCAAGTGAGAAGATGGTACTCAGATACGCATGCAGGATTTTTAGAATAGCACAAAGACCAGCACATTTGTTGTTATGGTACTTTTTGAATGATGATGGTGTCATTTTACTATAGAAGCAATAAGCAGGGGGGCACTACTTTGTGGTGGAGTACAGAGGATGCATTGAGGAGTTTTACAGCCTAAGGGACCACCCATATAAAGGATAGCTCCAATGTTTTTGAGAGATTGTTACTTACCTCTGTTTGTGTGAGAAACATGTAGTACTTTATACATAAAGCCCTTGTCAGTGTACTATATAAATTGATCTTACATTATGTGTGCCCCAAGCTTTTCTTCAAAGCAAGAAGTTACTATGACTGTCTTGATCCACTCTTGGGCATCATGTTTTCCCAAAAGCATGATGGGAGATTTCATCCATTACCTGTCACCATTTATTTTCGTTTTGCAGGGTTAGGGGGGCTGGAACCAATCACAGCTGACATTGGATGTGTTGCTGGGTTCGCCCTGCATGGGTTACCAGTCCATTATAGGACTGACACAAACAACCATTCACAAGAACATTCACACCAACAGGCACTTTAGAGTTATCTTAACCTGCATGTCTTTGGATTGTGGGAGGAAGCCAGAGCCCACAGAGGAGACCCACTGGACATGGGAAGAACATACAAAGTCCACAAATAAATGCAAAAGTTTTCCAGTTCAAACCCAGAACCTTTTTGCTGTGAGGCCACTTTGAAAACTACCGCAGATCTCAATATTTCAGAATTAACTCCACTGCAGCATTCCAACCTCCCACCCAACATACCCTTGGCAGTTGCACTGCTAAAATTAGGATCAGCTGAATTTCTGGGACTCATTCTTTTCTACCCTAATTTCCCAAGTAAGTAAAGTTTTCTTTTCAACAACGCTGACGGCATTTAATCGGCAAAGATGTAAATCTTTTTAGTGAGAAGGCAGGAGGCTTTTATTACTCTCTGGGGAATTGGATTTCTCTCCCAGATGAACATCACAAGCTGTGAATGTGACTAATGAAAAATAATGCCACTCTGTACTGGCCCCCTTTGGCCACATTGCTCAAAGTTAGAGACAGATATTTAGGTTATCTTCTGCTTTACTCCCACCAAATTACTGTAATACTTTCATTGCCTCTGCAAGCTCTATTCATAGCTGCAGCATGCTTTCAGTATTTATTGACTGCAAAAGAATGATTCAATATTTACCTTTTTAAATACGGCCAAATAAGAAAAGGTGAGATTGTTTTCCTGTTTGTATCAAAGGAAATTTTAGCTGTTTGTCAACCGAGAGCTAGAGCAATGCAATCAGCTTTAAATTGACTTCTGTAATGTTGCTACTGTTTTAGCTTTGTTCAAAAATGTTTTTTCTTCAAGATCCTTCAAGTAAAACTTATATAACCTAGATATAGAATTCTCAATGAGGGTGAAAGAGTGTGCCTTTCACTAAGCCCTGATGAATCCGTTTGCTAATATTATCTGCAGATATATCGATATGGGCATAAAGGTTCTCCCAGATGAGAGAGAATATTAAAACTGTTTTTTATAACCAGAAGAAATGCTTTGATTAGTGATTTAAAATGGTGTTATTGAGCAGTCTGTCCAGCAGAGGGCAGTCCATTGCTTACAGTAACAACTAATAAGTGTTTACTGTTCAGTGCACAGCTGTTTGGAATACAGTTTTTTTTTAATGTCTTATCCTGCGTCCACCTGGTCCACAGCAACTGAATAAAGCTCTTTTTTACTTTTTAAATAGGAAAAAATGTTAATCAAAACATTAATTATATCAGAGTATTTTTGCTTAATTTAAAACATCTCTAGAGAGTAACAAAAAAGTGTTAAAATAATTTCTCTTTTAACCTGCCTACCTCCGTTACAATAACAGCAAATTCTGTTCTTATTATCAGTTGTGAACATATTATTTTTAAAATCTCATACTGGATGCCTTGGTTCACAAAAAGACATGCATTTTTAATCATTTCACCATCTATTTTCTCTTTGCTGGAGTATATGAGTTAAGATCTCCTTTTTGAGGAAGACCCTTGGGACATTTACAAGTGTTTTACAACTTAAAAACAGAATTCATTAGGCTTATCTTGTCATCATCCATCCAATGCATGGCAGACAGGGCTCATGGGAATTCAACTAAACATAGCAACTGACTGTCATTAGGTACATGGGTGAATAAATTGACAAGAATGGAAAAATATGTACATGAAAGCCCCAGTTAACAATTAACAAAGCAATGAAACCCACTGAGAAGTGTAAGAATTCATGAATAATGGATCAGGACCTTCACTGCCTGTCACATAAGATTTTTAGAGTCCTTCTTATTATGCGAGTTAAGCTTTAACACTATCCTCTGCCCTGTAATACAATTAAATCATATTCTTTTTTTTTCGGTGAATGTGTCAGAGGTAATTAGCCTGATTACTGGTGTATAGCGCAGATTTTATAAATTACAGAGTTTTGTATCCACAGGAAGAAATATACGATCTGTGATATATCATGCCATTATTGTAAATTTATTTTACCTCACATATAATCAGCTTGTCCCTTCAAAATTAGACTTGTCATGTATGATGTTTTTTTATGTTTTTACTCTTGTCCTCTATGTCCCTCATCTAAGTCTAGATGGAGCTATTCACAGTGGTCAGATATACACATGCTGGTAGACATAAGAAGGTTGGATAGAATTTTAACCAAACATCTGAACTGACTAGAGACGTCTGCTCTATTGTTTGGCCATGATAACAAATCAGCAACTAACATAATGCTACCTAAAAGACTCACTTACTACAATGATGAATGCATCGATATCCCATATTGCACAAGAAACAAATGAAATGAAGGGAAACATGAATTAAAGATCAGTTTTGTTAGAATTGCTCATAAACAGGATATTATGTGAAAATATGCTACGTTATTCATGATAGAATCTGCCTCAAGAAAATCAAGCAAACAGGCATTTATGCAGATGTTCAACAGTGAGTCATGTTACTGTGTTGAAAAATAACATTTAACATACATAATATGCTCTTCCAACCCCTGGAGCTTTTTTTTAATTTCACTGTTTGCTTCTCTAATGCCCTTCAATTAAAGTCTCATTTTTTAGGGTGACTCTCCCCTAAACTTTCGCATGCTGGTGCTTTCTGGGATTTATCCCTTAAGCTAACATTTGGGTTTAGACATAATGGTATTAATTTACTGTGTTGAATTAGGGCTGGGCAATATGGCAAAAAATTTATCATATCCCGATTTTTTCCAAGGATCACAATCTTGAGTTCATCATGATTCTTTAGTTTTTCATGTTGGTTAAGACTATTTGACAAGTTACGGCAAATGCAGAGCCAACAGTTTTGCTTACAGACATATGGTAGGCTTATATTTGGTTCCTTGATCAAAATGATTTTGTTTTGATTCATGAATTATTAAATTCTAAGAATTACATATAGAGTAAATGTGTTTTGTAAACATACTGTAGGCTCTGCAAAAGAAAACAAATTTAAATTTAAAAATACTGACCTCTTCTGGTTAATTCGCATAACACTGTGTCATGACAGCCAGTCAGCGCTGACATTCTCCTAACGTCACTGATGCCCTGGCACGAATGTCCCAACCTCCGGACATTGGATCAGACATGGTAGTCAAAACCATAGATATATATACATATATAAGCCTAGATTTAAGCTTAAGCCATATGTGTATATGTACTGTATATGACCTGAAAGATAGCTGAAATAATCATTTTATAAAAGACGAAGGACCTTATAAGTTCCATCCCCTTTTTTGAACCATTCCCTCCATGAGCATCGGTGGTTTGAGGGACACCAGAAGCACTCCTGCTGCCTCTCTAATCATTTCATAGTTTCATATTATCATCTTCTTCTCAAACAAATTCTGCTGCAAAAGTCTAACCTCATTAAAATAAGTTCCAACATAAGTTTCTGTAAAGACTTGATGAGTAGAGAACAAGACAGACACATTGGATGTGGACATGCAGGATATATTAGTTCAAACTGACTCACCAGCACACATGCAGTCAAATGTCAACTGATTCTCTAAATAATAAACTCATCACTAGGTTTTGAATTTTCCACCTATCTAATAAAATGCTCTGTTGATGAAATACATTCGATACTACTTAACCTTTCAGCTGTCAAAAGGGACACTGAGTTTTGTTTCACAACTTCTCAGTAAAGGTGCTTGCACGTTTTATTATCCAGATTGTAGCTGATCAAGGTTCAAGCCCATATTGTGCTTTTAATCTGTGAAATAAATTGACACTGTATCTAAATGACAAAGACATAGTTCAAGTGTTGTTCTGTCATTTGCAAAATCTCATTAACTTGTGTAGGCATGATTGCAACAAAAGTGACAGATGTTTGTTGTTGACTCCCACTGAAACGTGGTGCAGTGGTCTTTAAGTCAAACAGAAGTTTTATTACAGAGGCGCACGAGCTGGAGAGCAACTTTTAAAAGTCCAACACCATCAACCTTACTGCAGATATATTATCGTCATTCCACTCTATGGGACACGAAATTTCTTATTTATTGCCCCAATAAATGTGGGTTCACAATACACCATTTTGTGCTTATTGTGAATGTAAATAAAAAATCTATATTTTATAGTGTTTTGCTTGTTGTTTATTGTACTGAGCAGGCAGTAAAATTGTATTTACTTCTTTAATTATGTAGCTCAAATAGAGTTTTAAATTATTTTTACACACTGTCACTATCAACAGTTTCTTTTTTTTTAGATTCAATCCCACTGCTAAGAAACCAGTTTAAAAAAATACTGTTTTTTGTATAGCAACAATCTGTCACATTCATTTATGCTCTTAGTCTATTTTGCACTACTGTCATTCTTCCATGGCAGCATAATGAGTTAGTAGATTTGCTTTTAGTGACATTATACAAAGAAAATATCATATTTTTAATATGGTTCTTACATATTTTAACATACACACTAAATAGGGAAAACAGCACAATCTTTGATACAAACACCAAAATATGGCACCCTTTTACCATAGTAGACTGGGTTTGTAAGCTAGCATGGGTTTTTAATTTTTTATTTGCGGATGTATTTATTGTGGCACTGAGGAATTTTTAATGCCCCTGTGCATGGTTTGCACTGTAACTAATGAATTATTGATGTGGGAAGACCCATTAAATGGATCCAAAGTCTATTAGATGACCCCTGTCTACCTCAAATTGCTAACTTTAAAAAAGGCATGACTTTTCTCTGTTTCTTTTTTTTTTTTTTTTTTTGGGGGGGGGGGGTAAATTAATTCCG
>JAQLOL010000001.1:8543661-8557375 GCA_029783665.1 Naso thynnoides
TAAAACTGTTGGCAGGACACCCCCAGCTATAACCCCTGTTAATTACTGATCTTTGTATTCTATATTTTTAAGTCATGAACTTTTTATCCGTCAAAAACTGTTCTAATGGTCAGAAAAGCTCTGGAAAAGTCTCTTTTCCCTGCGTGACGTCACAGCTGTTGGCGTGCACTCTCAAGGCGCGGCTGTGCTGTGTCTCAGGAGCGTGGATGCCTGCCTGTTGACTTAACGGGGGCTCCAAACGGTGCTTAATGTAGTCGGCAAAGTGAGTTTTTTCGCGATTTGCACGTTCTCATTGCCCCGGGGCATGATGGGAGGCCTCAGAGCATCAGAGGGGTGACTCTACTGCGCAGTCTCTATGGGCCTCATAACGCAGAACTGAACCCGGAAGTCAGGAACTTTTTCGGCGTATGCGCCAATCAAGCAACTTTCATTGAAATGAATGGCGGCCATTTGCCGGTCCAGTATCCAGTTCTTATAATACATCCATGATCCCACTGCCCACAGTTCCATCACACCATATCTGTTCCTCTTATGGTTAATTTTGTAGTCAGGTAATATTGAAATATGGCTCAGTTCAGTGCAGGTTGGGGACTTTTGACATTTATGTTTCGAAGCAGATTAATTTAAAATGGGATCAGCTTGTATTTTTTCATGTAATAATAATAATAATAATAATAATAATAATAATAATATACTTCTCATTTTTGTTGTTGATTTTGTTTTTGTTTTTTGTTTTTTTCACCTTTTTGTTTGAACATACCTTAAGAGACTATTTCATCTTTTTTTAACTATTCTTGGCATATAGATGTACAAACTTGTTTATTTTTTACACACAAACACTCACTGCACAATGTTTGAATACAGCTGTTTCCTCAGTTCACTCTCTGTGTCTTTATCTTTTTGTACAAACTACATCTCTGTCAAATATTTACCTCGTCTCTCTATAACACATATCTTACTTATACATACGCCGCTCGCTTACACACACACACACACACACACACAGATATGCTGATAAGAGTGCAGATGCAGTGGTATATGAAGCATGCAGTATGCTACTTAAAATGCAGTTAGACAAGCCTACAGAAAGAGGAGCAGGAACAGATGAGAAGAGTCAGTTCAAAAGGCAAGTCAGCTCTCCTCCTCCTCCTCCTCCTTTCACTTGTTCCCTCCTCTCGATTTATCTTCCCATCTGCTGCCTCTCACATCTATGTCTTCCTCCCTTTCTCCCTTCTTTTTCCAAAAATTTCTTTCAATCTGCCTGCCTTCCCTCCTCATTCTCCCTTTTTTGCTTCAGCCTTCCATTCTTTCGCCAGCTCCTCATCCCTCATTGTTTAAACACGTTTTACATCCCAAGTGACTCTCCTCTTTCTCCCTGCCTCATTCCTCATGTAGATTATTTTGCTTGCATCTGCTTCTCTTTTTCTCCTCCTCCTCCTTTTGGTTCCCCACGTCCCTTTAGTTTTCACGGCCTTCTGCTGTTACATGTCCAGGTGTTTCAAAACATGTTGGTGTTGGGGAAACACACTCAAACACAAACAGCTGTATCATTTGCAAACCAAGTGATTTTCTGTAAACTGGGAACACACCTCCCCATGTGTGTAATGCTTGGTATTCATCAATCACAACGTCTGCATGGATCATTTTTAAACCGCACTTCTGAGGGCCATCTGTCTTTAACATGAAATGTTTGCTCGGTCTTCACAAGTTGCTAAGGCTTAGCGCTAATAATCAATGAAAGTCCATGTATGTTAGTGCAGAACATCCCGGGTGTGTGTGTGTGTTTGTCTCCCTGCAGACTCACAGTGTTCCACTGATCTTGCATCTGTTATTTGTAAATGCTCAAAACCAAAGGAAAAATCTAAAAATACAAAATTAATGATTACAGTATTGTAATCCTAGTTCTATAAGCATGGGCAGAGTCTAAGTTTTAGCGCTAGGAGCACCAGGGCCCCCCATTTCCCCCCCTAATCTTTGTTCTCTTTTTTTTAAAATCATCAATATTGAAACACCCAGAGCAAAGCCTCTTCTTTTTGGTAACGTTTTTCTATTGGGGGCAGCCACAACAACTAAAAAAATCACAATAGAAAACGAAATTCCTCTCTTTCTGCCATCAATCATCAAATCGTCTTTTAAAATTTCCATTTAGACACAGAGTCACGCATCAGATCTTGCCTCTGAGATCCCTGAAAAAACACTTCACAAGACGGTAACTGAAGGCTGGTTTGTCTCAAAAACCCTCTTGGCAAGAAGAAATAACTGCTGCTTGCCCTTTAATAGTGGCAACACACCAACATGGGAATCCCAACCATTTTGCCTTTTAACAGGAACTGGCGGGTCCCACCCTTGCCACTTGGACATTATTTAATTATAGGTTTTGATGCCCATCCTGAAGTTTCTTTGACATTCTCTTGGCTCTTATTAGAGCCGTGTAGCGCCTGCAGCCATGCTTCTTTTATCTCAGGCTTGTAGCAAAGTTCTGATCTACTGTTTCATCCTAGGACACCAGCAAGAAAGTCATTCATGCCTTTATTTCCGTCTGCTCAGCCAGTTACCCTCCTCAAACCAGCAAGTCAAATTGAAATTCTGGTTCAGAATTCAACTGTCAGGGTTTTGACTGACATCAAACTACTTCTTCTCATTTTTCTCTCGGTTTGTTCTCTTTACACTGAGTTCTTGTGTGTTTTAGAGTACTTCTTAAATTCTTGTGATCCTGCTCAGTACCCTATGTGAAGAACTCCAATGTACTTAGATCCTCAGTATTTATATAAAAGCAGTGGTTCCTTTTATATGTCCCACTAGTTAAATTGAAATGAATGGCAGAAGCTGTAAAATACATTTTTCCATCCTAATCTGTTTTCTTTTCTCTGGTTTTGTCTTTAGTGTATCTGTACATGCAATTTTTGCTTTTGTATCATCCTGGTTTAATAAGATAATTGTACTTAATCCCTTCTGTTTTTTATGTGATTTAACATATAAAATTCTATTCTTCCAAATCTGAAAGAGCTCCACAAATAGAATTAATTAGACAAGAAGTGACCTAACCTACAACAAGAAAAAAAAAAAGGCTTTCTGAAGGGGAGTTTTTACATGAAAAAAGGGTTGATGTTCCCCTTAGGCCAAATATTTGGTGCGTGTATGGATCTGTATGTGTGTGTATGCATGTGTACTTGCGTCATCATGATAATAAAGCCACGAGGAGACTCATCCCATAAGAGTCCCCCCATGTGTCGGTGAATCATCTTCTAAACAATCATTAAGAACTCAGCAAGGGTGCTAGGATGGCGGCGTATGCAGCCCAGCTGGCATCTCCTTCCCTTTTTGTCCCAGTCACACACTCACACACACACACACACACAGAGAGAGAGAGAGAGAGAGAGAGAGAGAGGCAGCAGTGCTTTGCATGCCAGTCATCGATCTACACTAAAGTCAAGTGTTGATGTGTTGCTGTAGCTCAGCTGTGGATGCCTGCAGCGTACTGAGTGGTTTATTTCTGTGTATATGCTCCACCATTGTAGCATAAATGCAACACTAGATGGCAGTAGTGTCCCTTCAGGAACTGCTTCTCATTTGTTGAATGCTCAGTCTCTCATTCTCTCACATTTAATTTGTAATACACGGCAGTTGGCAAAGGGTGGGTTTGTGCAGGAATTGGCTCTCTGAATGTGGAAGAGCAACAAACCCCGGAAACGGTTTGAATGCTGATTAACCCTCGTATGACCCCTGGACATTTTTGTCCATTTGAAGGGTCATGGATGTAACTTTTTTGAAGGGTAATTCAAGGGTTAAAATATAAATAAAAGCAGAATGCAGTCATCTGCTAACGAACCACTTGTGTTTATTACAAAAGAGCGAACCTCACTCCCTTCTTGCATGTGAACAACTGAATTTATCAAGGATGCACCTTTTCATACGTTTTCATGATCTCCTGGTACCAATGAAGCTGTTACCTTTGTAACGTTTCAAACAGGTGTTTTTTGAGCATTTCACAACTTTTTTTGTTGCTGCTGTCACAGCTTGTTTGAAACATGTTGCTGACATCAAATTTAGAATATGCATATGTATACAAAAATTAAAGAAACTGATGAGGTGAAACATTACAAATATTGACTTTGTACTGTTTTCAATTAGATCAAACAATGATTAGCAGTCACATTAGTTATGTTTTACACAGAGTCACAACTTTTTTGGAATCAGGGTTGTAATTCATCAGTCACTTTAAAAAGGACCCGATTCTTGTTGTCTTCACTATTAATAAACAGTGCAGGCACAAGAACAATGTTACTAAGGCAGACCAGGTACAATTTTCTGCATAACTTCAAAGTTGTCGTTCTAGTGTTTTAGTTTTCTTTCAACCATTTTAAAGGCATTAGGAAAGCTGCTGTTGATTTACGTTTTTGTTTGTCAGTAATTTACTTTACATACATCTACTCACACACCGTTACCTGTCATGAGGGAGTGAGTCGTACCGTGCTGTGTTGGCCACTCAGCCTAGAAATGAGAAAATCCGCTCAGGCACGACCGGACAGCCCAGAAAAAAAGACCGGACTAATTATTAACATACACAAACACACACATATGAACACATAGCTAAACCTCTCTCATGGCTACAGCACAGCAGCCGATACTCACGGGACATTAATTACCATGTTACACACACACACACACACACACCATCAGAGACGTGCTGAAGTAGGCCTAATTAGGTGTCTGATAGCGTAGACTTAACAAAATTGACCACATACTGCACACATGTGAGTACACACATCTATGCTCTTGCATATCAATGTGGAAAACCAGCATCTTTCAGTCACTTCCTCTACTGTTTATACCCTTTATTCTTCTTGTTTTCCTCCTATTGTTGTCTTCTTTGTGTCCCTACTGCACCCATTTCTGTCATATTGTCTGTGTCCCTGACTTTTATCTATAAAGAAACAACTTTTAAGGAGTTGGCAGTGACTGCATGTGTCACATTTTGCAACATGAATTTTGCATAATTGGCATGGAAACAAAGTCCATTTATTCTGAGGAAGTAAAGAAGAAAAAAGAAGGAGCAATTTACATCCTAGCCATGTACCAATATAAACTGATATGTTTCATTTGATTGTCTGGTTACTTAATTAATCTATCTGATATATTTCACAAAATATTTAATGTTGCGGCTTGGATGTCAGAGTGCAAAAGTCCTGACTTCCCATAATGCTGAAAGAGTGGCCTTTTGTGTGTATGTCGTAAACCATTTTCTTAAATATGATGTACTGAGTTGCAAGTTAATCTTGTTTACCCTTAGCCCTTTTATAGACTTAATTATATCATTAAAATGTAACAATAACAATTGTTACCAGTGTTCCCCTGCCATTCATTTGAATGGGCAGTCTGCACACCCCTCAAATAGAAAAGCGAAGAAGTGGAGACAGGTTGATTGATGCTACCGTCTGTGCAATAAAAAACGAACATCGAACCCAAAAGGTAAAACCAGGCCAAAATACCTATGATTTTCAAACCTGTCGCTTCTCTAAATGCCTTCATTCAATCTGATGCTACTCAACCTGAACCTGCTGAAGAGAGTTAAACTAGCCGTTCCCCATGCACTGCCACAGCTCTACACACTGACAAGCACAGGAAAACAGGCTTTGACCCATCTTGGTTTTCAGAGAGGAAATAGACCCTCTGGCTGCGTAAAAGTAAATAAAAATATACAACTTTTATTTATCTCTGGACTAGTGTACTCTTCCCACTAACCAATAACCCCAGGGGAAACTCTGGTACTCTGGTTTGATTAAAAAAGTAAACCAGACAGCTTTTTGCGTCAAATATTCATGTTACAGTTGTATAAAATAAACCTAATTGTTTTTCAGTACACATACTATTTGACCTTTGCGTAGCAGGTCTTGAGTTTAATAATTTTTAGGGCCTGCTACTGTATTGCATAGAAGAATGATGGTGCATATTTACTGACCCACCCTCTGATGTGCCACTCCACCCAGCCTGGCGCAGCCTGGTTGGTAGCAACATTGCACAGGTGGGAAAAAAGCCACATGCGCTGCACGAAATTACAAATGCACCTAGACCAGGGCTTGACCAGCTTTGTGCCTGCAAGAAAATAGAGCCCAATGTCTCAGTGACTAGTTAGGGGGAGCAGAGGTAAAAGAACAAAATAAGAAATCAAGTATTACAGGAAAAGGAGGGGTTGCAGAGAGAGGGTCTGTTTTTTAATTCAGCCTACATGTTTCTAATAAAACCCATCTAATGTTATTCATGAGTTTTTCTACTGTGCCTGCAGTTCAACCATGGACCTGCCTTCCAGAAGATCATCACTTTACACATCTGACAGAGACACAAAGGAAAGAAAAGGGGAGAAAAAATGCACGAGGAAGAAAGTGTGAGGGGGAAAAGGGGGTGAAAAATGGGAGGGAATGGGAAAGTACGAATCATAATTTAAGTAGATGAAGATGAGGCAGATATGCATCATGGGTGGGATCATAATTTCTGTATGAAAATAAGTACTCTTAGTCTTGCTAAACAAGACAGTATGGTTCTGTTGCATGCTAATGAAGTGATAAGGAAGTTTTTTTCTTTCATATTCGTGTTTCTTTCTTGCCGTCCTTTCCCATCTTTGTCATCCTTTTTGCTCTGTTGCTATTGTCCACATCTATATTTGAACTGTGTTCAATCAGCGTGTGTATCTTAACGCATGCACTGTATGTAGCGTACTTTCCTGAACTCCTGTTGAATATTGCCTAGAGGCCAGAGTGGCAGAGTCATCTCTCACTATTTAAGTCAAGAAATGTGCCAACTGGGTGTGGGTGTTTGTTTCTTTCCTAACAAAATTATTCCAAATGACAAACACTGAGCTGTCAGCAGAAAGAACACTTGGCTGGACTGTTTAATTATGGAATGCTACAATTAAAAAAAAGGTCTTCTTGTTGATGTAATAGACTTATAGTTAGACATTTCAGATGACCTGGAAGTCATGTTGCATGTTGGAGAGATTTAATCACATTAGTGTGTCAGATGTCCACTGTCCCGTTCTTTAAACTTGCAACTAGCAAAAAAATCTTCTTTTTTTTTTTTCATGAGTGTCACATGACCTTTACCAATAGGAAACTATTCAATTACGTTTAGCCAAGATATGAATTCTGCATCCTGAAACATGTGCCCAAAATCTATACAGTGAGGCACATGTATATTCTGTGTGTATGTGTGTGTTTCAGATGAAAGTCTATTAATGCTGAGAGCTTATCAGCCTGGAGGCAGTCACCATAACAACAGTTGCTGTGGTGCAATTGTGCATTAATGTGGCTCAGTAGCTACATATACTGTACTGGACGAATATTCCGTCTGGGTTTCCGTCTGTTTGTCTCACAACCCCCCACCCATCACCCTCTTTTCTCACATTGACTCAGCTGTTTCATCCATAATTCATGACCTAAAGCACTGACAGTAGTAAACTTTTCTCACTGTATATATAATTTTACATTACATATGTGATATACGTCTTGAATTTTTATGTTTAAAAAAAAAAATCTGTAAAAAAATATTGTTAACTACTGACACCTGAGTGATTTCAGCCATCAGTACCAGCCACGTGCAGGTCAGACAGGAGTAAAGTCACTTGAAAGAAGCCGAAAACAGTCCACAGTTATTTAACTCATAAAACGCGGTTCTGGTTTTCATTACAAGTAAATGATTTTCTTAATTTTTGCAATGTTTTTCACAAATTCTCCCATGACTGGTAGGCATGGAGCCAGGAAATGAAGAAAATTTGCTTTCCAGCAATAACTTTATTTAATATGATTTTTGCATGCTTTATTAAAAACGCTTTCCTGTCTGGGTTCTATGAAGATGGATGGACTTCCTGCAGCTGATTGCTTGTGATGTGACCAAACTCAAACTTAGTGTTTGAGTTATGTTCTTAGTTCCAGTGTTGAAGCTGCACAGATCCTGGCCGTGTTTAGGCCTGGTCTATTCCTATCTGTTTTTGTTTTGTGTCTCATACTACAGGCATGTGTTTCTTCAACTGTGGGTGGCTTCCCCCTTTCTGGTAGATCTCAACATGACAAGAATAGCTATGTTTCCCTGAGGCTCTGTCCCGCGGTGAGGCTATAAATTTAACCAGTGGGTTTTAGACTGGAAAGGTCATCACAAATAACACACCACGGCATAACAGGAGTAGGGGTAAGAAGAAGTAAGGGAGGAAAAGCGGGCTAGGATGGAGACGAAAGTTGTAAATTACAGAAGCTAAGCGGGTGAAGAGGTTGGAGTGTTTTGGAAACTTGTCAAAGCCGTTTGGGGCCTTGAGCCAAATACAACAGTCCAGCCTGGTTATGCCCTGATAGATAGTAATAGGACAACAGTATTAGGAGATAGTCTCACTACTTTTAACAGGCAACAGCCCTTTGTCAATCCCGTGCTGTGTGTGTGAGTGTGTGCTCGTATTGCATGTCTGCTTTTGCCTTTAAGGTTCTTTTAATGTCCTCTATAGCTTCGTAAGTCTGTTCAATCTCATCAAATGTGCCATATTCAGTGCGATAAGCCCTGGGCTAATGTATTTACATCCATCTTGTATTTAATCACCATGTTCTCCATTACCTCATTTTGTGTGTGTGTAAGCTCATAGTACTATCCATTGTCAGATTTAATTAGCATCATTTTCTCTCCCTCTCTCTCATATGATAAACCACACAGAGTGGCTCCTTACTGTATGTGAGTTCATGCCAAACAAGCCTTGGGCTGCTCTGCAATCACTCATGATACTGAACTTGTGCTCTAATGGTGGCACACACTGACACTGCACACACTTGCACACCGAGGTGTGAACTCTAGCCACAGGACTTGGACATCTGTCATAAATTTGAGTTATGCCAAAGATAGTTTCCTTCACATATAAAAACTCTGGTGATCAACTGTAATGTACAGAATGTGCACGTAAAATTTACAGATGCAAAGACCGGAGACTTACCTCTGACCTGCAGAACACTTATTTGGTCCCTCTGTCACACGAAATTGAGTGCAAGGTACTGGGCATTCTTGCCTGTCTTTAGTAATCATGCATCTAGATTGCAGAGCCTTTTTATAAGAGCATGTTTAAAGGATGAAATCAAAGTTGTGAGACTGAGCATCTCCCAGATATGCCTCACTAAAAACCAAGCATTACTGTGTGAACTGGTAAGATTACCGACAGAATTATGTCGGTACTACGGACTTCCAATTCAGGTTATATCAAAGAGTGCAACATTTCAGTACCTGAAAACACTTTTTCAAAGAAAGAAAGAGAGCAAGACTACATCAGCCCTGCAGCTTGACTCACAGTGAGTCAGGGCAGTGGAGAGCCAAAAGTGTTTGCAACATTTTTCCACACACAACCAACACTTGCTGCAGTATTTGTAAAACGCAAAGGTGGGAAGAGCAACGTATCCTAACTGGGGAAACACCTGAAACATAAAATCTGTCTAAAAGCTGGAGAGTGTGTTTAATAGCCTGAAAGTGTCCCTGCAGCAGCCACAAAAAAATTATGATCTGAGAGCAGTGAGAGTGAACCTGAAGCTTTTTTAAAAATCATAATTTACTTTGAATTTGAAACCCAAAACAAAGTTTCATCAATCAGTCAAACTCCACTGCCACCTTCACCGTCAAATCAAGGCAAACCTGATCTAATAAAACGGATCTTATTAGCCTATACGTAAACTCACTCTGACAGTGTTCCTGTCACTCACATCTTGCTGTGTGTGTGTGTGTGTGTGTGTGTGTGTGTGTGTGTGTGTGTGTGTGTGTGTGTATGTGTATGTGTGTGTGTGTCTCCTCTCTACTGGCTGTAATTGGCATGAGGTAGAGTCTTTTTTCTGGCTTGTTATCAGACTGACAGGCAAGAGGACAGCACTGTCACACCAAGAACACTGCCGACCACGGAGGCAGGAAGCACACAAACACACTAAAACAGACATTAACACCACAAGTGAACATGCACAACAAACCCACACAGGCAGTCAGACAAATGAAAGTGCTGTGACACTAACAGGCATTGACAGTGAGGAGAGTTTACCTAATGTGTTGCTCTGATACAGTCAGAGAGAAGATGGGTAGGTAGATAAAACTAGATAATGGATGCACACAGTCAGCTTAATGTAATAAGTAGAAGAGGATAAGAAAAGGTCAGGTCATAAAAATGGGTGGGACCGGGTGCTTGAGTGACCAAAACTTTATTTTATGTTTTATTTAGCGCAGTGCAACAGTTTTCATTTAATCACTAAAATGGTGCAACAGGAATGAAAGTCTGACATCAGTGATTTCAGAAATCGAAAGTGCTGCTCCAATTCCAGCTCACTGAGTCAATCACTTCTTGAGAAAAGAAAATGGTTTTCTACTTTTTGCCTTGAGTGCTTTTTGATAAAATTGCATCAGCCGCTGAATCATTTTGTTTTCTCTAACACTGGAATGATGACAGATCTGTCTTTGTGGAGGCTTAGTTGCCAATCTTTGCAGAATAAACCAATCCGTTTCTCTCTCCTTCTGTCCAGACGTGAGACCCTGTTGAGGTGTTCCCAGTGCAAGATGGCTCGCTACTGCAATGTCACTTGCCAGGTATAGTGTATGAGTGTGTTCAATCACAGTGTTAGTGTTTATTAGTGTGAGTCAGTTTTGTGAAATATCCTTTTCCTGCAGAAACAAGCTTGGTCTGACCATAAGAGAGAGTGTAAATGTCTGCGAAGCCTCCTACCCAGAATTCCCACTGACTCAGTCCGTCTGGCTGCGAGACTCATCTTTGCCCTGGTATGTTTCTCACTGTTAGACACTCAAAATAATGTGGATGAAGTAAGATGCAATAAGTAAACGTATTTATGCCTTTGCTTCAGTTAGTTGCGATGGGCTATAAACTGCCACTGTATTACAAAAAATATGCATTTCCAAATTGTGTCAGGATATCAATGTGTTGCGCTCACTAAAAGATTAAAATTTCAAAATTTTCAAAATACATACTGGCTCTCACATGTATGTAATTCTCTTGAAAGCCAGTATGTATTTTAAAAAATCTATTGTCATGAAGGAACAAAACAAAGCAGCTTTTCTTTCTGAGAAATTTCCTTTGTAAGAGCTTCATACAACACCAACAAAATGCTTCAGAGAGTGCAACAATGGCAGAAAAAATACTTCTGTAAAACTATAACAACATGCTAATGTCCATCTTCTTTCTTTTCTAGCTAAGTGAATTGAAGAGCAGTAGTGAGGAGCTCTACACTTTGGAGGAGCTTGAGTCTCGTAAGTTGCTCCTGCAAGTGTGTGTGTGTGTGTGTTTGGCCTCAGTCTAATCCCAGTGGAGTAAAAAATAAAAAGATTTCTTTCTCCATCATATTTAAGCTCTCTCTTGATATGTAGGGAACATAAAGAGATGATTCTGTCAGAGCTCGAGATCTTTCCCGACATTGTCTGAAGCTCACAGCGACAAACAGTTGATTTTTTATATGACCATTTTTACAGACCTGAGTTCCATGTCTGAGCAGAAAAAACAAGGTTTGTCTCAGCTGGCAGCCATGCTAGCATTGTACGTACAAGAGGAGGCACCTGACCTTGCACAGGAAATGACATCAACACTGCCACCTTCCTGCAGAGAGCCCCTCAGCCTTCTTGCAAAGGTGAGCTAAAGGCATTTCATCATAATACAAACAAACAATGCTTAGTTTTGTATATAGTGTGTCGACACGAAAACACCTTGGCACACGCATGCTCAAGTGAAAACATACATAAGCGCAAACATGTCTGCCCATGCACCAAAAGACCCAGCAAAGCGACTGTTTATTGCTTTTAGCATCCCCTGCTGCTTTTGGATGGACCCCAACATATGCCTAAGATCTTCCCAGCATCTGTGATTAGGTCCTTGTGTGTGTGTGTGTGTGTGTGTGTGTGTGTGTATTCCCAGAACAACCTCAGGTCTTATTCTCTTTAAGCACACCAGCTGCCTTCACAAGAATTTTAACCGCAAAACTGCCGTGTACGCAAAGATGTGTTTGTCTGGATTTTACTCAGCCTCTGTTATCTGTTAGCTTGTGTGGCTCCTCTCTGACATTTCATGGCTCCACTGTGTGTGTGTGTGTGTGTGTGTGTGTTGTGTATGCTCCATCACAGTGAACGTAAATCAGTATGTGGGAGTATTAATTGAGAGCAGACAGGCGAATGAGCTAAGACTGTTTCCAAAGAACAAACATGAAAGTTTAAAATGAGCAAAACTTGCCCATAAATTACAGATCTGAGTTTAGTTTAAGTGGTGATACAAAACAAAATATACAAAATGCTGACATGTGTTTTTAGCCTCACTAATAGCAGGGTTGTTGGGATGACAGCGTCTTTTAGTTGGTCGGTCCATCATTTTGAGTCAGACTAAAATATTCTGATAAATATTTTTATGCATTGCCATGAAACTTAGTACAGATATTCATAGTTAATAGTGGATGAAACCTTAAAACTTTGGTGATCCAGAAAGATTTACTTCTAGCGCCACCGTAAAGGTTTTTGTTTTTTTTGTTTTTTTTTGTTCTAAATAAAATATTTGGTGAATTGCTGAGAAATTTCACACAGACATTGCATTTTGTTTGTCATTTTTACATTTTCTTCATCTTGGCTGCTGAGGATTCACATTCTCACATTCATTTATTGTGTGTGGATTTGTTTCCATATTTTTGCATAATTTATCAAGAAGAATGAAGTTGGGGTGAGAAAGTGAGAGAGAGTGAGTAATTTGATGAGATACAGATACGTTCTTGTAAGCGTGTATGCGTGTGCATGTGGGATTGGATTTTTCAGCTTGGAAAAGTGGAAAACTGCTGATGACATGCGGTTTAAGATTCCGATGGGAACTCTAATCCAGTTGAAGGACGATAAAGAGTAAACAACAAGTAGTGGATTAAAGAGTAGAAGAAAGGGAGGAAGAGTACGTGAGATAAAAACGAGAGGTACAGAGATGAGAGAAGAAGAGAGGAGGAAGTCATAAAGATGGAGAGGGAGAGATACATTAAAAGAGCAGAAAAAGTACAAAGTGTGTCACAGCATGAAATGTAAACAGAAATGGGTGTTGTACATTAGCAACTTTATGAAAGAAACTTGCTGATAATAAATTTGTAAGTTAACATAAATTGTAAAGGGTTGATATCTTTTAAAAACAAGAACCAAGGAAATGAGACATACAGGGCTGGGAGCTGAACTGTGCAAGAGGAGCAAAAGAAAATTTACTTCCTTATCGGTTTACTTTAAGTTCATCTACATTTGAAGGCTCCCAAAGTCCAATGGAGGCTAATATGTAATAGGACTATGGATAAAGTAAAAAGCATCGATATGCGTCAAAATTCTTGTTAGAATGGAAGTTATCATTTATTTTTCACTAAAATAATTGACTGTTTATGTATCTTTCTGTCCTTTAGTACTTAGGTCTGTCCTTGCATCTTATTCTATGTCTCACTCATTATTCTTTTCTATGCATGCAGCCCTTTCTGTTCCTCCCTCTCCTCTTCTCCTCTAGCCCCCTCATGCTCTCTCTTTCTTTTTAATGGCTCAAGTACATAACAAATGAGGGCTTTATTATTGTGTATTTGGATTGTTCAGTGTGTTTAAGAAAAAGCCACAAACTGGGTCATTATTGTGTGTGTGTGTGTGTGTGTGTGTATGTGTGTGTGTGTGTGTGTGTGTGTGTGCTGGGAGTCTGGTCTTTTACAGTGGTGGGGGGTGG
>JAQLOL010000001.1:8585256-8600032 GCA_029783665.1 Naso thynnoides
CATATTCTTGCTCCTATCCCCTCCTGAGGTGATTCGGATGTTTCATGCTTGTTTAAACAGAGAAGGACTCTTGGGAGATGTATGTGCATATTTTGACAAAGTTAGGCGAGCAATGGATAGAACTAGCACTGAAAGAAAAATGAAGGATAGAGTATATTTTTTAAAAAACAGCACAGACCCTTTAACAATTTTTTTTATTTGTTTTTTCAAATTATCTATAAAAACATCTGCGAAATATACAAACATAAATGTTTAAATTGCCAAAATTCCCCAAATTCCACCTCCTTTCCTCTTTGCTGCCTCTCATATTATTCTATTTTTATAGTTTGATGGAAGAGTAAGAGATTCAAAAGGTTATTTCTGTTTGACATATGCTGATTTAAAGGTCAGGTGATTTAGAGAGCATTATAATGGTCTTTAAATTAAGTAATAACTTATTAGATAGATACAGGTCTCAAGATGAAAAGGGCAAAGACCAGGTTGATAGCCCAAAGTGGAATGTGGAAAGTCCATGCAAAAAAGACCTACTTAAAAATGTAACCAAAAGTTGAGAGTCCAGAAAAGTAAGTTTTTTAGGGCATCATATGCCTTGCTCATTGGATCAAACAGAAATGAGAGGAAATGAAGACAACAATAAAGTAGGACCCGACCGATATGGGATTTGGGGGGCTGATATGGATACCTATTTTAAAAAGTAAGAAAATTACGATAACTGATATATCAGCCGATATTCTAAACATGATATTTTGATGTGGTTATCAAATACGTGAGCCAAAGATATGTAATGAAAGCAGGATATCTAACAAAATTTATTCCAAACATCAGTGCACTGACCAGTAAACACTTAATTTATTTTCAATAAAATAATGGTCTGCCCTCTGCTGGACAAGATACATGATTACACCATTTTAAATTACTATTTTTTCAGCCTTAAAACTGTCGTAATATCAGCATATATCAGAGAGAATATGTGCTGATACTGATATACCTGCAATAGCCAATATCGACTGATAATATCCGCAAACCAATATATCAGCCAGGCCGTACAGTAAAGGTCCCAGCCATGCTCAAAATATGCACCTTGTAATTTATTGTTGGTGGCTTTGCTTTTAGGTTTAAGCTTGTGTTCCGACAGCAATCAGGCAAAAGTTAAACCTGTCACACAACTATTGAAGCTGCCTATTCTGTGGTACCTTAAATGCACAACTTTGGTAATATTAATTGATCACTGTTAAACTAAGCTGTAAAAAAAAAGGGGCCGTTGAATGAGTCCTTGTGGCTACAGTTGCGGCACAGAGCACTGAGATAATGACAAGGTAAACTGCTCTGTCAGCTGCCCAGTCAGCAGTGGAGCCTGAAACTGATTTAGTTGGAGCATGTCCTTCAGATGGTACTGTGGCTCAAGCTCAAGCCTCAGGCTGTAAAATAATGTTGTGGATTTTTACTGCAGCTCTTGATAGGAGCTTTCTGCCACCAGTCCCAGGCACATCCAGCAGCCTATCAGCACTCACACAGTGCACTCTGTGGCAGCACACAGGACAGTTAACAGACTGCCCCTGTGGGGTCATCTCATCAGGTCATGCACTCTGTCACCTAGAGTCACACCAGTCTTCACTTCAATGAGTGCAGTCTTTTGTGAGGCTCAGTTCAATTCATTGAAAAGGTAATTTAAGAAAGAAACCAATGTGTCCTGCAGCAGCTGGATAAGAGGCATATCCGTCTATACTGCCGGTCATGGCTCTCTGCTTATCACATTTATCAGATTAGATTAGATTAGATTTCATTCCCATTACAAATAAATAGAATATGAAGTGTTTGTAATGCACCCTTTCAGTATGAACTCTTGTTATTGTCTGCAGAATTTGTTAATCATTTATAATATAATATCATAGTAAAAATGTAATTTACACAGGAGACAGTTTAAGATGAGACGTGATTTCTCGCACATTTTGGAAATATGTCCAAACTAGTATGACAGTAATGTAACAAAAATGCTAGTTGAGACTTGGATGAATATACTCAAGCTGGAAAAATGTGATTTGATGTGTTCGCTTGATTGCAACAGTGCTTGTGTGAGTTGATGATGCTTAGCCTCATTTTCTTCATATTTCCTCAGTAATTCTGTCTATGTTAGTCTGCCTGTCTATTGAGAGATGAAAGAAGCATGATTATGTCATAAATACTTCATCACAGCATTAACAGTACACACACACACACACACACACACACACACAAACTTTCACAGTCGCAGCCTTTGATTGTGTCTGATGGCCTTTGTAGTTTTTCTCAGATTGACAGTAATTGAACCCATTCCAGCAACATTAAAGACATAAACCATCCAGTCACAAGTTTTTTGAACCAACATGACAGGATAAAGCGAACCAAGCCAATGCCTCCAATATGGAATGACAGGACCTCCCGCTCCCCACTGTCCCAAACCCCCAGCCATCCACTTAGAGATGCGCCACCCATATGTGCTCCCAGAATGTCAGTGAAATCATTTTGATCAGCTCCTCCCTCCCTGAATACCTAATGTCAGCATAGACATTCACAGAGCAGCCCAATACAGCTGACTGGAGTTTACTGCGAGGAAGTTTATCCAGCTCAGTGTTTCCAGTCTTTAAGATTTTAGTTTCAAGTGAATCACATCCAGCCTCATTTCATCCCAGCAGTAAATCTAGGAGGCTGAAATTTGGCATGCAGGTCAAGTGTGTGTGTTTGTGTTCATGCAAATTGGCTAAAAGGGGTCTGGCAACAGGAGTGGCCCATTGCAAAAAAAAGTGCAAAATCTCCAGTTGATCATGAGCCAGAGGACGGCTGATTAACGGTCCGGGTCAACTGGCAGTAAAGGGACATGACAGTGGGAGTGGCCTGTAACAAAAAGGCGCATAA
The DNA here is from genome assembly GCA_029783665.1 of Naso thynnoides. NCBI lineage: Eukaryota > Metazoa > Chordata > Actinopteri > Acanthuriformes > Acanthuridae > Naso > Naso thynnoides. The sequence continues at coordinate 8,588,149 of JAQLOL010000001.1, forward strand.
CTTATGCATTCATGTAACATGGCCACCCCTACTTTTTAGCTCCACCCCCTTCCAAAACTCGTGGGCTGTTTGTCGCACACTCTTGTTGGAGGCATCATTGCAGACAGTAATTTTTATTTCTTCACTCTGGTTCTTTCCGGACATACAGTAAAGAAAGGATTAAACATTCAAACAAGTATACATGAATTTGCATCTCATCATTTTTTGCTGCTCTTTGTAGCTATTGTGAATTTGTGCTTGTTTAATAAGGATAGTCCGTTGAAACCAGTCTTCCAAATAAAACATTAAAACACATTGGATATCAAGGGACATGTAGAAGCTTTTTCTAACCTGCCGCCTGTTGATAGAACAACATTATCTCTCAGTGCCTTCCAAAACAGCACAGATCACTGCTGAAAAATGGCACATAGACTATCTTTTAGGTAAGGCTGAGTCACAAACATAACTCAGTTAGGCTTGAGGAAAAATCATAGTTAAGGCTGAAAGCTAAAACTTCGTTTTTGCGAACCATTTAATGCAATCTGAACATTTAATTACTTTTTAACAACGTCGCCTGACTTCTTCCCCTCTGCTCATTATATTTATGGCAGTCCCTCAGTGTCAGTTGACAGTCTTAGACAGGGCTTTGACGTTGAAATTATAGAATTATGGAATTAACAGATTCATAGAATTTAATTTCACAAAGTGTTTTGGAAGCATTTCTAATGCAAAACAGCTTCCATAATAGTCTCAGATGGACAACATGATGTTCCCAGTTTGTATTTGTTCAGTAATACATTAGACAGCAGAAGGTGTGTGCAGTTCATGTGTAAACTGAGTAAATTACTGGCAGCTGAAATCACACACAAAGATAAAGAAGATACTCGGAGAGATAAACCAGCGGACTCACTTTCAATTGTTCTCTATCTGTTTTTCTTAAACTCTTTTTTTTCTTTTTTCAGTAGAACTGTATTCTTGTGTGTTTATCTTATCTTTTTTTTTTGTTTATTACACAAAACTTATTACAGTGTTTTCAGAACTAGTCAAAGAAGTCCAGAACCTGTCATCACTGTGGAAGAATAGCAATTCCCTTTCAGAAAATGATGTTCTGGGGACGTGGCATTGCTGATCTTATTTTCCATTTTCCATATCACAAGCAGCTCACCACACCCTTTACTCATTCGCTTGCCTTTGCCTCTGTTCCTCTGTCTCACATTCATCTTTTCTCCACATTTCATCCAGATGTAATCAGCAGACATATTGTGTTTAACAGGCAGGGAAAAAAAAGAGCTAATGAATGGATCTGCAGGACTGACATTTTATTCAGCATTTTGAAGAAACCCATCCAGTCTGAATGCATAGTTTTTAGTTAATGTGTACTCCTTCACAGTGGAAATGGCAGTAGCTGAATCTTAACAGGCCTATATTCCTTTTTCCTGCAGTAAAAATCTTTTCCTTATTATTTGCTGAAGAGCTCTTTTCATTTCACTTTGTCAAATATAGTTCATTCACTCAAGTTGGATAGAAAGAGCCCCTCTAGACACTGTAACGTCGCTCTCTCATGCTGGTCCCTCCTCATTGGCACTTCACCACAGTGTCACCTTATGTGAACCCAACCTGCAGCTGTGGAGGATTATCTCATTAATGGGGAGGTTATAAAGAAACATATAAACAGCGGGAGACTCTTATCTGTCATCACAGAAAACAGCCGTCACCATGGTTACTGATGGATGACATGTTCTTCCAGCTGTGTTGTTGTCATATGCTGTTGCTCTACAAATTCATAACATCTCCCAAGCAATGAGCCATTCACAGATGAAATTTTGTGCTCATTCTTGAAGAATATTTACAAGTGAATGATGAACAGAGAAAAATGAATAAAAAAATGTTGAACAAGTTGAGTTCAAGGTAGTATCATAAGTTTAATCCCACTTCATTTTCTGTATTTCATCGTGACTTTATCTGCTTATTATTTTGTCAGTATTTAATCATTTGGTATTTAAAATGGAATAGAATAGCCCCCAAAGTGATTTATTGGAATTTCGGTTTTGCATAATAACAGTTCAAAGAATACATTTTCAGTGTTTTCACTCAAAAGACCAAAAAACTCTTTATTTATTTACATTTAAAAAGCTGGGACCAAATTGATTTTGGCAGTAATGTTTAGGTTGTTGCAGAAAAAAACAACAACAACAACATTATTTAAAGTCTGTTGCTTGCGTCTGTCTGTGTGGCTACCAATCAATTAGTCATTTAACAATATCTAATTTGGCGTCAGCAATCAACAAACAGTAAAGCAGTGTTGTGCAGTTTAAGACATCTGTTAACAATGTACAGGTGTATTATCTGCACACATGCAGGGAAGCCAACTGCAACGGGTGATGTTCTTAGTCTGCTGATGTGAGCTCCGCATCTCTGAGAGATGTTAATACTGTTTGTGTATTTTACTTTCATCCAGTTAGAATGAAGTAGAAAGACACAGGAGAGAGGGATTCAGGAAAAAAGGAGAGGAAATCTGATCCATTATAAACATAATTGGAATCATTCATAAGATTCATTTTTCTGTACTATGTACGAGGTTATGTAAACTTTGCTATATATGCATGCATGCGCCTGTGAATGTATGTGTGTGTTTTTGTGTGTGTAATTTGGGATGCAGAAGGCATTCACCAGCTGGCTCTGCAGATGTTGATGTTCTGCTAGATTGATTCTCTTGTCCAGTGAGATAGTTGTGTGTTTGTGTGTGTGTGTCTGTGTGTGTGTGTTTGTGTAAGAAAGAGAAAGAGAGAGAGAGAGAGAGAGTGACAGAGAGAGATCTATGCCCAGCTGAGTGCCCTAACATTGTTTGTTTAAATTTTCTCTGCTCTGACTTCCTTCCTTCCTTCCCTTCCCTCTTTCTGCTTGGCTGTCCCATCATCCCTGCTGTCACTAACTGGTGCTGCCTTGTCGCAGTAAGATGAAAACTGCAGAGGACTAATATAATCCTGTTTGTACAGAAATACATGTGTATGATATGACCAGAAAAACAAATAAATATAAAAAATAAAATGTGTTTATTTTTCAATTTAGTTTTTATTCTGAGTCACCATCTTGTGCGATCTCTCGTCTAGGGTTGATGTGAATGGTCAAAGCCTGTCACTGAATTTGGTTTCTTCACTCTCTTATTACCTTGATTTAGTTAGTATGTGTGTGTGTTCATTCTATGGTTTAACTGAATCAGAGCTGTAGTCTCAAGTGTCAACACATGACCTGTGTCATCATCAATGGGTTCAGTGCACATTCAGCAGTTTAACAGAAGTTCACTTAATTCATTAGTGGATCTGCAGCACATATATCATCACCTATTTGAATTATTCACAATTTACTTATTTTTCTAAGCAAAAAAAGCCAAAACTATTCCTTGTCGTAGTTCCTCAAATATATTTTTAGTCCTTTCTGTTTATATAAAATGAATGTCTTTGAGTTTTAACCTATTATCATCCATGTGTCGCTGCTGCTTGTGACAACTTTTGGATGAAAATCCCATGAAAACACCTAATTGTTGTTGTATCTTAATGTATTTTAATTCATATAAAACAAATTGTGGAATTCCTTTATTATATGATGTATCTGTGTCTCCCACTCAAATACATGCTGTATGGCACAGATGATGGATGTTGTGAGAGCAACTGAATAACAGTGAAGTCTGTGACAGATAAAGATAGAACAATGTGTGAGGAAAATTTGATATTATTATATTAGGCATGCACATATGATTATGCATGAGTGTGTGTGTCCCCTCCTGTTTGCATTATAATGAATTAGTCAAGTAAACACCTTCATTTTCCTCGAGGCATGACTGTTTGTTAAAACAAAAGATTAAAATCATTTGGCTGAGTTCTGATTCTGGTGTGAAAATCAGGAGGATGTGGAACATCTGTCTGTGGCTCACTTTAAACTTTAGCTGCTTGTTTCTCCATGCAGCTGTCTGCATTTTTATCTGACAGTCTGAATACTAATGTTACTGAAGTTACACTTATTTATCTTCTGTCTGCATAGGGCAGAAACCACGACCACCAACACACAAACACAGTTGTTTACCTGCACTAGCTTAGTAATTGACACATCAAACACTTTTTTAAACATTTTTTTCTATTCTTTTTTTAGCTTTTACTTCTTTGTTAACTTATTTTATATTTGTGTGTTCATTGCTGTTTTCCTGTTTTTTTTTCTCCCTGTCTTCTTTCAAACAACTTCTCCATGCATTTTATTATTCAAACCATCTCTGCATCAGTTCTGTTAGTTGAAAGCAACAAACCATCTCTCTCCATTGTTTGAAATCTCTTCTCTTTCTCTCGAAGGCTCTGACTCCTTTTATAATTTGTGCCTGAAATGTGCCATTTAAATCATGCAGACCACCCTGCTGCATTGTAGGAGGTTTATACACACAAGTCTCGAAGCATAACCAATGTTTAGAATTATGATTAAACTAATTGAGTTTTAGTTTTTGCCTCATAGGTTTTTTGGATCACTTTGAATTATTTATGTTTAAAAATCTTTGCAGAATGAAGTTGGATTTTGATTGTAAAGATATGTCATTTGTTTTCGGATCTCTTAAGACTGTGAAAGCGGGATAATCAAATATATTTTGGGGGGCAGTCATACTAACAGCTCTGTGAAACTGTACTGAAGCACAGTAGGTGATGGGTTTAATAATAATTATAAACTTTATTCATACAGCATTTATAAAAACAGAATCATTAAGTGCTTTGCAAAGTAAAACAGAACTAAACAGATCAGAACAAAGGCAAATGGATAATAAAAATAAATGCTCATAATCAAACAAGACTTGTTGGCAATAAGTTGATACGCTTGAATTAGTAAAAGGCTTTTTGAAATGATTTTTTATTTTTGAAAAATAATTCAAAAGATGTCACTGATTCTGCGAGCCTCAGATATTTGGGCAGGAATGTCATTCGTCTTGCCAGATCGGCTGATCTTCCATCCATTTGGACTACTTTTTATTTACTTAGGCAGAAATTGATTTTGGGTGGGTTTTGATCATTGGGGCTCCTGTTTGTACCATTTGCAGTTTGCAGATTTGAAAAGAAAGGCTATATCCCAGTTAATCATCCTCTTCTCTTCACTAATTAGTTTGATTAAGATTAAGAAGACATGAGCTGCACATGACATTCAAAGGCTGAAAACAAAGTCAATGATTTTAGTTTCTTACAGCTAGATAAAATCTTTTTTTATTTTTGAAAGCTATTGTTCTGTAAAGTGAAGACGTGAAAAAAAAATTGACTTAACTGGCATTTGAGCTCATATTCAACTATCTATACCATATAGTCTGGATCCAATGACTGGCATAGCCTCCACCTGAGATGAACATAGCATGATTAAAACAAACATGAGACCACCTGCTTCTCTAGTTTGTCCTCAACGGCATTTGTCATTTACAGAAGCAGTTCGTAGAAGGTACTTTGAAATAGAAGCAGTCACCAAAATAAGAGAAAAATAATTTTTGTGGTTATTTTGAAGCTTGAAATAATGTTTTACCTTGAAGTAGCTCATGTAAAAAGTCATTAGCCTTATAGTCTACTGCAAAATGTCCATTTTTCTTAAGATTTTTTTCTGGCAGTTTGGTCTTTATCTGTTTTAGTGTTTGCCCAATGTCATCTCCTTTCCCCTACTATTCTTACCTCCATTCTCCTGTCATTCATCCATCATGTTGAAGGGGGTAAATTACTTTTTTTGTCGGCTCTAAACAAAAGGAATTGCTTGGTGCACTTTGGTAAACGTTATTTTCTTACATTCTACGCTATAGGTCTTGAAGAAAAGTGTGTCTTTAAACATTTATTCTCAAGTATATCATCAGCTCACTTTATAGTCACTTCTGCAAGATTTTTATTTTTTTAACAGTCAGTTGTAACAGACATGTCTTTTATTTTAAAGAATCCTTTATTTTTAATAGAAAGAATTTTCCCTGGTTAAAAAATAACCTAGTGGTAAAGTAAAAACCTTGCATGTCATGTTTCACTTGCGGTGCCAGTGGGGTTCTGCAGGTGTCACAGATATGTAAAAATGTTAAGAACATGTGATGAAAGCTGTTGTTGGTTCCCTGAAGCAATTTAACAAACTCTCTCTCTTGTCTCTGCTCTTTTATCCTCTTCCTTTCCTTTAGCTGACATGTAATTGTTTCACCATCAGTGACGGAGAGCTGCAAGAGATTGGCGTCGGGCTATATCCTAGGTAACACACACACCAACAAAAGACAATGTGTGAAGCATAACCATTTAAGAGCATCATTAATTTCAATTTGGCTCATAATTGTTGTCAGATGGTCCCTCTTTCTCTTACACTTGCGCAATAAAAATGCCACAAAATTTAAATGTGGCTCTTGAGTTACCTGCCAGATCATCCACCCTTAACAACCCCACCCGCTCACTTTCAAAGCTCTCCCCTCACCGTCTCCTCTCGCTTTATTTTCCTGACAGTTCTTTGAAACACCAGGAGCAAGGGAGGAAGGGAATGAGCGAATTTTTGCTATGAGGCGAAAACTTGAAAATGAATGTTGACAGAATATTATAAGGCTGTTTGGGGAAGAGTGGGGTAAAAGAGTGAGGCAAGAATGCACGGAGAGACACAAGGTTTGACGGCAAGAGAAATATGATTCTTGTCTGGCTTTTGGGAGTGCAACACACACACACACACACACACACAGAGGGGAAGGGGATATACACTCTAATCCCTATATTGAGTCCTGGGTAAATGGGGAGGGATTTGGCTTGTTGTTGCACATGTTAGAGTTGTCACACACACACACTCACACACTCACACACACACTGCAGGTATTTCAGCCAGTTTTTCTGGCCGCTGTTGAGATGTCAGATGGTCACAGTGGCTTTACCAAAGCTCAGCCAAACCATGTGTGTCTGTGTCAGTGTGTTTCTGCGGTTTGTGTCGTAACTCATCCATAAATGATGGCCCCGTTCACAGGATGGTCCCCTGTCTATTCATATTTTGGGTTGCCTAGCAACCCTGGGGTTTGCTGAGGAGAGTGGGATTATTCTGTTGAGGCTACACCTCTGTTCAACCCCAACCCTTTCTGTTTCATTTCTGTCTCTCATGTATGTTTCTCATTTGCTGACTTTCACATCCCACCTCTCTGTCTCTACTAAGCTCATACGTGTCTCTCTGCTAATTGGCCAGTTGAAGAAATAATGTAAAATCCCTTCCTGTGAGCTCTTTATCAAGGGCAAAAATGATTCACAGCTGGATTGATAAGAGAAACGTTTGTGCACTTGTTGTAATCTACCCAATATTTTACTCAGAGTGGCACAAAACCACATGTAGCTGCAGCCAAATCCCCCCAGAGATACGCTGAGCTGTGAATGAGAGGAAGAGACGTGTTGATTATGATGAAGAGACATGTTATGGTTTGTGGACCGATCGAAGGCTCATGCAAGAGCCTTTGAATTTCTCAGCTGAAAGAGTTTTGATAATCTCATTTTAGCTGAAGACACTGGTTTAAATGCACTGTCAGAAAAGAAAGCAGTGATAAATGAATAACTCAAATACATAATTTTAAGTACTGTATTAATCATATCTGGTATCAATATTTTTGCACCAAAATATTGATCGCAGTATTGACCTTCAGTCATGGAGCAATCTGTTTCTATGCAGGCTGTCATTGTTGTAAGACTGTAATTTTTTTTTATAGTTAACTGTAACCAGATAATTAATACTTATACCTGTGAAGTCATCAAAAAACAAAATCAGTAAGTTGAGCACCTTGAGAATAATTAAAAACAGTTATTGGCTTTGATCCCAATCGTTGTCCCAGCATGTAGAAATGATACTGAAATCACAACCCAACAAAAACAGAATGTGATAATTTGCAACCTTTATGACATAAACCCAACTACCCAGCACAGTGGCTTAGTGGTTAGCATCATTGTCTCACAGCAAGAAAGTCCTGGGTTTCCAACTGGAGTCGAACCCAGGACCACACTCTCCGTGTGGAGTTTGCATGTTCCCCCCATGTCTGCGTGGGTTTCCTCCGGATGCTCCGGTTAGGTTAGGTTAGGTTAGGTTAGGGTTAGGGTTAGGTAGGCCCAATGTGGTGACGTGCTTAGTCGCAGCGGCTTCACTCTAACCTTGCAATTTCATTGTATAATGACAAAAAAGCTGCTGTACCTAAAAAAAAGGACAAAGGCAATATATTTCATGTTAGCTTATTACTTTGTAAATATGAGCTTTTTCTGAATGTTAAGGTAGGTACATGTTGCCAACAAGTTGGGGCAGGAGCAACAAAAGATTGGGAAAGTTGTGAAATGCTCTAAAACCACCAATTTAAAACATATTACAGTTGAGCAGGTGAATTAGTTAACTGTTACACATACTCTTTCTCTTTACAGCTCCAATAACATGTCTTAACCTCTTTAGACTTATTTTGAAATTTATTTTCTTAGTCAAGGTCACATAGTGGCAGCAGATGTGATTGTGATTAACTGATCAACAGTAAAACTTTTCACACAGTGATTGCACACAGATGAGCATTATGCAACTCGGTATTTAATATCTATTGTATCCTCTTGTATCTCATAAAAGCTTTGCACCTCATTCAGCTTCTGTTATTGTCTGCACTCTCAAACCAAAGTTGTATTTGATTCTCCTTCCTGCTACCTGCAGCATCAGTTAGTTTCAGCAGATTTTGTTAATGTGAAATGTGATTTAGTTAATTAATCTAATTAGTATGCTAATGAGCTGCTCTCCATCTGATAAGAGAATCGTTATTAGGGCTTGATGTCTAGTTGATATTCAAGCCGTAACTTCTCCACTGTAGAACAATGCCAAGGGGTTACTGATGGTTTTACAAAGATGCACACATGCACGCGCGCACACACACACACACACACACACACTCTCTCTCTCTCTTTATCTCTCACACCCATTGTTTTTAAGAATATGATAAACGAGAGCAGCAGTAATGGAGGGGGGTCATAACAGCAGACGAACCTCTTCAGTGTTTTTTCTTGGCCGTGTGCAGTGACAGTAAATGAGTTTTATGGGTCAGAGGGATCTTAAAACACTTTTATAAAAATCACAACACACATAACAATTACAGTCCCAGCATGGGGGAGATGCACATCTAGCCAAAGACACAAGACTTATACGTAATCATATGAAACATTCAGCATAGTTGCATGCTCTTAGTTAAGTGTTTTGTTTGTTTGTTTGTTTGTTTTTCACATTAGGCTCCATGCAACAGTTAGAAAAGTAGTTCACCTAATTGCAAGTTTATTTGGTCCACCAAGCAAAAACTTAGGTAGTCTAATACAAAAGTCCTGCAGTATATCCTTGGTGTTAATATTCAGACAGGTTTTGATTCATGTCAAAAAAATGGGTTAGATTCAAAAGTTGAATTATTTTAATCAACAATTACAGTGTATTGTTAATCATTAGGTAATGTGTTTCTAGCAGGCATGGGTACATATTTTCGCCAATAAAAAAACAGAACTTAAAAAATCATGCCTTCCTGCTATTTATTCTTCATGCAGATACCTCCTTTACTCTACACTGATTTGTGTCGCAGGACATCCTTCCTCAACAGTTTTAGAGATTTTCTAACACTGTCTTAAACAAGCGCAAAATTCACGATGGCTTTGATTAGCGGCTTAAAATGTTACAGTCGTCTTAGGCTTTACATGTTAACATAAAGTTACAGACGCATCAGAAACGTAAGTTGTTTCCCCTTTGATTGAGTTATAGCAGTGGGGCACTCGGGGATGCAAAAAATGTTTGAACATTGGCAGTTGCACCCTGCCACCCTAGATGTTTGAAATGCATTGTTCTGTCTGCCAATGACTTTTGAGGCCAAAGTACAAATTAGTTTGTAGTAGAAACAGTTTTTATTCATACATAATTGAATTTGGTAGCATGTAAAACTGCCTATAACAGTATAAAAACTGCAGGAAAAAAAAATTCACGTAGACAGAGCGGCTTGCTGTTCTCCTCTCCTAGTTTCCTTCTTGCATTATTTGAGTTCCCTTTTCTCTCACAAAAATCAATTTATCAATCAACCAACCTCACACTGCGGCACAAAATTCAACAGCAGGTGAGTCCAGCTGTAAAATGAATATAGGAGACACACAATTACTGTCTGCAATGATGCCTCCCTCAAGAGTCCACAGTCTACAGCTAATGGTTGATGAGTTATGGATGGGGGCAGGGCCAAAGTATAGGGGTGGGCTAAGCCATGACCAATAAATGTCTGTTTGTGTTTCAAAGCTACAAAGTTTGGCCGTGTTACATAAATCCATTTAGAAATTATGTGCCATTTTGTTTAAGGCCACTCCCACTGTCACGTCCCCTTCTTTTGCAAGAAGGCATGAACATAAACACACACCTTTACACACACACTTGACCCCTATGCCAAATTTCAGCATCCTAGGGTGGAAACTGTGGCCGTCAAAGAGTGAGAAATTGTTGTGGACCCACAGAGCGACCTATAGACCTGCCGGTCACGGCTTAAAAGCTGTTGTATAGATGTTATAATATGTTATTAATAAAACATTGTAAGGTAATAAAGTGAAACTTTGGAGGAAAAGTCCTGTTTGTGTTTTCTGTCAAAGTGTAAAACAACACACCTCTTTTTGCCATCAATGTTTGGACACTTACACTGTCAGTCAGTGTGTCCCTGTATGTTTGTGCGTGAACATGTGCCTATTTGTGTGTGTTTTGTGTGTAAATTTGCAAAATGAGTCAAAAGCTTTTGTTGTGACAGAAGTGGAGTACCCAATGTATTTGAGTTTGTGTGTCTGAGAGAGAGAGGGGCTGATAGAGCAACACAGAAAGAAATGAAGAGTGACATTTGTTATGACAGAAGTGGAGTACTCATTTTGTCAATCTGTACAGGGAATTATCTGTGTTTGAGTGAGTGTGTTCAACATGTTGTCTGAGTATTTGCTCTCAGTCTTAACTTACACTTGCAGGATGGGAAGTCAAACAACGTTCAACCTCCCAACAGTACATCGGACGCAGGGGTAAAAGACGCAGCTGCCACATTAAACCGGCCAATAGATAGTGGTGATCTGGATGGAGATGTGTCAACTTACTTGTGTTTTCTATTCTCTTCTGAATATGTTGGCACAAATTACCTTGCCTGTCAAGACTGGGTTAGTGATTTGAGAAACCCCAAAACAGTCGGACAGGTGGCAGCTCAGCAGGATGAGGCTCCGGCTGTGTCGTGAGTCACTAAAATCCTGTGTTCTGTCATCTCTGCTCACTTCGTGCACTGCAGATAAAGAAGGAACCCCTTTAAAGATGAGAAGTGCTAATCTCGGCGCGGTTTAGGGAAAAACACACATACACACACACCTGGAAGGGTTTGAAAGTTAAACATTTAATTGAAGATAACTTTCTCTCTCTTTTTCTCACTCTGTTTCACCATCTTGCTTTCCCTTCTCACTGTTCCATCTCTTCACCTTCTGGTACTCTCTCTCTCTCTTCCTCCCTCCCTCCTTCTCCTCACCATCTTGTTTGCTTCCCTCCAGTTTATCTCTGCTAAACCATGACTGTAGGCCAAACTGTGTGATGGTGTTTGAGGGAACAAAGCTGCAGCTCAGAGCCGTTCGAGATATCAACCCTGAAGAGGAGGTGAGAATATTCACACAGCATCTTTAGACCATCAGCAACATGGAATATGAGTCCAGTTTCATTGACTGTGATGCTGCAGCTGCTTTTTATTATGTTCTTTAGAAGCATTATGTATTCAGTGTTTTTTTAATCGCTGTTGTTAGTTATTCAATACCTAAAACTGTCAACTGTAAATAACTTGAAAGTAATAAACATATTATCCATGGTCATCACATTTCTGCAGTTATTGTCTGAACTTTATTGTAAAAGTAATAATAAATATTGA
>JAQLOL010000001.1:8601270-8636146 GCA_029783665.1 Naso thynnoides
AATAATAAATATTGATGGAGGGACAATGAAATTAATGTCATTAAAGTGGTTAACTTGGAAGTGTCTTCCCCCACTTCCCAAACTTCACCAGTAAATGTGATGACATGATCATCCATGCCATCAGGAAGATGTACACAGATGCACACACATACTTACTTCATACTTGCTATACACCATTTAAATCTTCCTTCTTCTGAACTACATAAACTATAATCTGTAATGCAAACAACAAAGCAAAGTGATATAACAAACATACAAACAAAGTAAAATATTAACAAATTAACTATTCTCTCTGTTCTCAGCTAACTATCAGTTACATTGAGACGCTGTCATTGACTGAAGATCGGCAGAAACAGCTGGAGGACCAATACCATTTTACCTGCCGCTGTCTGCATTGTGACGCTCAAGACAAGGTAAGACACAAGGACACTGATTGCAGCCTATCATTATATGCTTTTTTTCCCAGGGTTATCTACACAATTGTCATTCATTTCCATCTCAAACACTCAAGCTCTATTATTGGCTACATATATTTACATACTGGTCCAACTTTAGAGGAAGGTCTCATCTGATTGAGGCATTTCATATTTAAACATTCCAGCCCTGCTGCTGTTTTTGTAGAGTCCAAAGATGTCTGAAGACGTCTCTCCCAATTACGTTTCAATGTCAAACTTTTCTTTTGTAATTCTTCTCCATACCTGATCTTCATTCATTTGTTACATTCATATACAACTAAATTTGCATTTAAAATTATATGTACAGTGCCTCGACTATATTCAGACAGTGTTTTATCGAGTGAATGAAACACATTTACGTGCTGTGCCAGAGTAGTTGAGAAGTGGTTGGGGTGATTACAGATATGCTAAATGCAGGACTGTGACTCCAGAGTCCAGGTGTTTGTCTAGACTACTGTCTGTGGCTACGTTTAGGCTTTAGAAAGGACTTTACTTACAGGTGCTAAATGTAACCTTTACCATCAATTACATTAAGATTCCTAGACAGACATTAACAGTGGAGGAGCTTACTGCACCGAAAGAAAAGCTTTTTGGCATGTTAGGTAGCAACATTACAAACTGCATTAAATACTCTTGTTTAATTTGATGAAATTTCTTTCAATAATCAGGCTATGATTGAATTATTGGCGTGCAGGTGAACGTGGTTGTTGTTGCTTTTAAGGCCATTCTTCATTACCCAGCAGAGACTTTTTTAGTTTTGTCTGCAGTAAGTTCCTCATCAAACATAGCCCCACATTTCTTCATCTTTTAACTCTGCAAAAACTGCTCTTGCTTGAAATGTGTGTTTTTCACAAGACAAGATGTTCAAATACACACACAGACTCGTGTACACACCTCTGCCGTGCCGCTGTTAGCTTAGTCATCTGTGCATGACGTGTCACAGTGTACCATTTCCTGTCCTCTCCCCCTTTTTCCTCCTTCACTCTCTCTGTCTTATCTCCTACTGTCCTCTTCCTCCCCATCACTCTGTCACACTCCACCTCTTCACACCTCTCTCTGTGCTTTCGTCTCCTCGTCTGACCACCTCCTGAAAAATGAGAAAAATAATTTTGTCTTTCAGGTGCAGTTTTCCTTTCCATCCATCTTAATCCACTCAATCTTTCCGTTCCAGTATCTCACTGTGTCTCTCTCGCTCTGTCTGTTTACATATCTCTCTCTCTCTCTCTCTCTCTCTCTCTCTCTCTCTCATTCTCTCTCTCTCTCTCTCTCTCTCTCTCTCTCTCTCTTTTTCTTTTTCTCTACCTTCACTTCTGCCTGTGGCTTTGTTCTGCTTATGCTGTCCATGACACTTTGGTCTTACTCTACCTCAACACAGCAGCACTTAAAAATGTCTGTGTGTGTTTCAGATAAGGTAAGAGAGAACACACAGTTTATTGTCTGGGACATGGCTTTCATTTTATTCAACCACCTTTGTTCTACATATACACACACACACTGTTATTTCCCCACTTTCTCTTTAATCTTCAAATGATGATGACAGGCTGCTGGGTTGTGACCCACAGTTGTCACGGCGACAGACGGCTGTTGACATCAAACCAAGGAGATGGTGTTTTTGTGTTACTTTTCTCATATGTGTGTGGCTGTGTATCTGTTTAGAAAAGTAAAAATTATTAAGTTCCTTTATTTACCCTTTATTAAATCTTAGACAGACATGTGAATGTGTGAGCGACTTTATCTGAGTTTAGTGTCAGATAGAAAGGAAGATAAAGGAGGAATCTTTATATGTCACATACAAGTATACTGAGTACAGCATAAACATAACCACTAACTACTGAGGCACCATGCTTCTCAACAGGCTGGCTGAAGCTTTATTTAGGTTCTAAATTAAACTATTGTTTTTACTAATAGTTATATTTTAGTGCTTTATGTCTGGTAGACAAGCCCTCACCATTTTCCCTGTCTCCTGCACAGGACAGATTGCAGCTAAGGACCCCTCTAAACACAATACCTGATGGGGATTAATTGATATACTAGTGCTTAAACAGCGGTTACACAGCAATATTCTGTAAATCTGCCACACTAATGCATGCTCACACACACACACAGACAGCACAGTAAGTGCTGTAATATTTGTGATCACCATCAGCTGTCAGCCGGGATAAGATGTATGTATCACTTGTGTATTTGCAATATTATTTTAGTAAATTTACAATCTGTTTTTGAGTGTTTTTCTCCACAACCACATACTTTATAACGGTCTCATATGTACGTGTCTCTGTGTGTGCGCCTGTGTGTTGATCAAGTATGTACATTTGTGTGTTTGTTCCGGCATTAATGCCTACTTAGCCAGTGATGATGTTCAGATGGTCCCGCTCCTCTTTTCCCAGGATGGACTCATGCTGTCAGGGGGAGAGTCATCGTGGCGCCTGCTGAAGGAGGCTCTACCCAGACTGGAAGGACTGAAAGCAGAGTCGGGTATCCTTTACCTCCAGGACCCACTGCAGCCAGTGAATACTAAGCATTTTCATCGTACTTGAGCTGATGAATTGTTGGATGATGATTCAGTAAACTGAGACATCTAAAGCAACATTTCATGTGAACTGTGTTGTGAGTGATAGAAATGTTCAACAACTTAGAGGTCTGGATGGCTGACATATTTGTATTCTATATTAGTGACTCGCTTTTAATAACTTTCAGCATAAAACAATGGGGGGGGGGTGTAGATATTAAATAATTATATATCAGCAGAATCCTCAAAACTCCTTGCTGGATGACATCAACACATCCACACAAAGTCGTTTAACGTTTTTCCTTAACTCACCCACCAGACTGGCAAACGTTACTAGAGAGCTGTAGTCATCTGTTATCAACTGCTGGCAGCGACATGCCTGATGAAAATCTGTATAAACTCAGGATTACAGATATGGCTCTAGATGCTTCTATTCACCTCAGACAATGGGAGGAAGCTGTGGGATACGGGCAGAAAACACTTCCAGTTTACAGGTGAGTCACAGTGTATGTCTTATGAACGACTTTATCATACAGAGAAATAACATGTTTCACCCATTTATGGCTTATATATTCTTAAATTTAAAGGAAAAATCTAATCTGTGTATGAGCTTGGACTAAGTGACTTTCTCCTTTGCAGTTATAATATGGACAGCAATGTAAGAAAAAGGTCAAAGGCAGCTTATTAAGAGTACATGTGAAGTGCAACTCCATTGGTTAAGGCAGATGTGCTTCATGTGCATAACTTCTGTACAAATGTGAATTGTGACAGTACTTCAAAGATTTGGGCTTCTACTCAATCCTGATGCCTTCATAGTCATAACAAGGCTTCCAGAGGGCATTCTTCGATACTATAGATGAAGCTCCATAATGTTTTTACACTCTGAAAGAGAGGGGGAGATTCTCAGACAGATAACCTTCAACGACCCAGGAGATGCAGAGCAAGAGTAGAATATTAAGTCTCTAAGTGTGTCGTGCTCACTGCTCAGGGTTTGGTTGTTGCATTGGGGTTGCTTGAATCTGATTATGTTTGGTGCACAGGCATCAGAGTCTCCTGTTTGACATTGGTTTTTTTTTTTAGAAAAATTGTCATACTTTACAAAATGCCCTCATTTCACCAGGCACACCTTTGAGAAGAGGTTTTGTTTGTCCTCCACTCAGCTTCATACCCCACTGGGAGTATTTTAGAGGCAAGTCATTTTGCCTGCTGACTTGCTCAGATCTTGTTGATATTACTAAATTTAAGTGTTTTTTTGTGCCTGTTGGTTGATTTGTTTTTTTTCCTGTTTTGTGATCTGATCCAGCCAGGAGTCTCCGCAGGGTTTTGTATTTTAAAAATTGACTGGATTCTCAATGCAATTCCCGTTTCTCAGTCTTCTTTGTGCAGCTTGACTGAGGAATCCATCATAAATAGACTCTTTGTATATTCAGGTAGTGGAAAAATGCTTGGGTTAGGACGTCTCTAAAATGAGCTGCGGTGCATCCACTGAAATCACAAGCATTCTAATTAAGTCAGAAGTTTTAGTTTGATCCACCCGTCAGATTGCAGTTAATTGCATTAACTGTTGTGATTTTCATCTGAATGAGAACCTGCAGCCCTCACACAGCCTAACCTCCATTTTTTTGTGTGTGTGTATGTGTATGTGTGTGTGTTTGTGTGTGTGTGTGTTGGTGTGTGTGTTGGTGTGTGTGTGCATGAGACTAATTGATTTTGTGTGAAGGGCAGAGCTCCAGTGGCATAGCCGTGCACTCTCTCACTCACACATACAGAGAGAACACCATATCCACAGGAGAGCAAGAGCAATACAGCCTATCAATAAATAATCAGATAAAGAGCAGCAGAAAGAGAGATGATGATGAAGAGATGGGGATGGAGACATTGCTGTCAGCTGAGAGAAAGTAAGAAAAATGTGTCTGAAGGAAGCAGAAGTGAAACCAAAGTGAGGGATGGTTGTGGAGATTTTAGGTTTCAGAGAGCAGAGAGAGGGGTTATGTGAGGATGGAGGCTAAAGAGGGGATGAGGAATGAAAAATGAGAGAGAGGGAGAGGAGTTCAGAGAAAAGAAAGATGAACAATTCGCAAAAATGAAGCAGGTGGAATGAGAGTGACAGAATGACTTGGAATGGTGTTAAAAAGTGCAGAATATAATGTGTAAAATAGGGGAAAAGTTGAGGTTTAAAATAAGGAAATGGACAAAAAGAGGACTATAGAATGCACTGGGGAGCAAACGATGAACGAAAAATAATAAAGGAGAAGGGAAGAAAAAAAGCATTTAAGAGAAGAGAGTGGGAGGAGGTTCTTCCATATTCATCTCCTATCTTCCTCTGGGCTCTTCAGATGGCAGGGAAGAAAGATAGCTGCAGGAGTTCTCGATCTCTCTTTCTCATGTCCTTCCCCTCATTCTATATTCCTTTCTTCTTTCACTCTCTACTTTTTGGGTTTCTCTGTTCAGTTTGTGATGTATAGAGACAGTTTTTCCCTGCGCTTGTGAGCGAATAATGCACATCTAGTGCAAGCTGTACATGTCAGGCTTGTTGAATGACTCCATGCAGCACATATTTTATCACTTTACACATGCTCATACACGCGTCCATGAATATGTGAATGCCTATGAAGTGAGCCTTCAACCTTAAAACGCTTTAACACAGCTATTTGGATTCATTCTGCTTCTCTACTAATAGAGAGAAACAGCTGTACTTTTTTAGCATTGCACAGCTTCAGTTATCATCAAGCAGCAGTCTACCAGTGACTCCACCTCACGAGTAACCAGAGCCACTGATAAAAGCGACTGGAAAGTTCCCTGTAGGAGGACATCTTTTTCTCAAAATGTCCTGTCATTTAGAGGTTGCACATTATGGAATAATATCCCACTTTCAGTGAGGGAGTGTGCCAGCTTTGTCACTTTTAAGAGGTAGTTGAAGCTGTGGTTAAGAGCAAACCAAACATGTGACCATGTATAATGTCTGCAAACCTTGTGCAGTAGGGCCATGTGCAATTGCTTATGATCACCCTTGCACTAACTTACAGCATCTTTTGGAAGTAAATATAACATTTTATGTAATAGGGACATGTGCAATTATAGCAGCACCTTACTCTTTGCATTGAAGCTATGTGCAATTAGTCTCTATAAACAAGGTAGGGTGATCTTGGTACCGGAAAAGCCCTGGTTTCCGGTTGTAGTCTTTTGTAGTCTGCGTAATTAACGGCGGACTGTTAGCTGTTAACGCCATGTAAACTGGCTACTTGTGAAAAGATCCACTGGTAGATGTCGTCTCTCAACTCCAACTCTATTCTCGCATCGGACTGTAAACAGCAAGCGGCATGCAGAGAAGGAAATCGGAAATGGAAATTCGCCTCCTCCAACAGTAGCCCAATAATAATGGGGTTTGCCCCCAGAGGCTGTATCGCTGTCTGACTTCCGGCAGACAGCGAACGGAGCCAATGGGTGCACTGCAGCTGATTGATGTGGAATTTACATTAGACACTTAGCGCTTCATTCTATTAAGCACTTTATCTTGTCAAGCACTTTAAGTACCATTACAATGATGGTCACTACTCCCGGCTGACTCCCTTTACTGTGCAGTTCATGGCGTTCTGTTATCATTTGTTGTATTATGTGCCCTGATTTTTATGGGGGTTTTTTGTTTGTTTGTTTTTTTTAATTGTTACTGTTTTTGTTTTAATGTCTCTGTGTATTACAGTATAATGCAGCTGCATAGTTGTGTAACATCAACCTGCCAAAGGACTACAGATGCAAATTAGCATATGGCTACAAAATGGCATATTTATATGTACATGTTCATTAATATGCATTGTCCCTATCTTAAATAGATAAATAAATAAATAAATATTTGCAGCTTTTGAATCCTCAGAAAAGACAGATAAGGACTTTTCTTTGTAGCTGCCCTAGTCTACAATTATTTCAATAATTTTTATATAGAGAAATCTGCATCAACAGTAAAGTGCAGCCATGTTGTCAGTCTTCTTTGCTATGTTTGTGGTGGTATTTCAAATACAAAATTGGTTTCTTTTAAAACCAGCACAGTTCTTTATATTATCAATTGGAGAAGACAAAGTTTGTTATTAGAAAGTATTTTGTCAAAAAAAAAGGCTGTAGAAGAAGAAAAGTTGAGGGAAAAAGTAGACAAAACAATATTTACCCATATGTGACAAAGTAACTCTTGTCCTTCAAACTGTTGAACAATGTAAGTGAAGTTTGTGGAAGACTCCTTTGCTCAGTTCAGACTCTGGTTGGAAAACACCCCAGTGTGCTTATGTTTGCCTTGCTTATGTATTTCACACTGCATTAAGTAAATATATACTGCCATGAAAATACACTGTGCATTAAACTGGACGCCCCTTTGTGGCTCTTAATAGCTGCTCCTCTTCTGGGAAGGCTTCCCTCAAGATTTTGGAGTGTGGCTGTGGGAATTGTGCTCATCAGCCAAAAGAGCTTTTGTGGTGTTGGGCACCGATTTTAGATCAGAAGGCCTGGGTCAAAATCCTCGTTCTCAAACGTGTTCACTGGGGCTTCGGTCAGGGCTCAGCGCAGGCCAGTCATGTTCTTCAAAACCAAACTCATCAAACCTTATCTTTATGGGCCCCTTTTATATGCACGGGGGCACAGTCAAGCTGGAAAAGTTAAGGTCCTTCCTCAAACTGTTAGCAGAAAATTAGAAGTGCCCAACTGGCTACGATTGTGTTAGCATGCTAGTGCGCTGTTTGAATTACTGCACTAGCACACTAGCTTGATATTCGTATTTAGTGCTGTAGTATACTAACACAATCATTGTCATTTTAATCGACCAACACTTTCTTGCACTTAAGATATGAAGCACTTTGAAGCACTACGGTACAGTGTGTAACAGTATTATTTGGCTTGTGAACCTCTTGACATAATTGTACTTGTTGTTTCTTCATTTAGCATTTGGTACAACCTTATTATGTGAATAATAATGAGACAATGTTGCTTATTTTATAGACAAAGCACATAGTAAGGGTTAGAGAAAGATCATAGTTTGGATGAAAATAATTCATTCTTGTAAGATCTTTTGTGGGTAAATTCTCTGTACATGCAGGACCCCGAGCTGATCTGGCAGGCCGAGCACATCTGGTACTTACACAGGTAAAGAATCAGCTCCACCCATCAATTATCTGAAGCAGAGGAAACATAGTGAGCAACACAGAATGTGGAGGCTAACCACCAGGACCATAACAATAAACACAAAGATTAGGAGCCACTGTCACTTCTATCTGCTTTTCAGCAACAGTCGGGGAGAAAGAGCCTGGCTGAACAGTTGAATTGTGATTTAAAGCTCATCTAAATGTTCTTTGTCCCAGTAACAGATGCAGAGCGGTGCTACGTTTGCAAAACTGCTCTGAGTTGAAATTACTCTTGCGTTGGACAGAAGACAAAATACAATTAGGGAGAAAACTCACAGCTAATCTTTTGTCTGTGTTTTTGTTCTCCTTCTTCGGTTTTCTACTTAGTAAGATAATCCATGTTTCCCTCTCACTAACAGCAGGCCACAGATCTTTTGTTCCAAACAAGAGCCTCATTAGTTCCACTGCATTTGCCTGGAAATGCTACACTTTTCCACAACTATTAATTTCTCCTTCTTGCCCCCCTCTCTTACTCATAGCCGAGAGCTATGGCTTTCTAACTAGCTGCATATGGCAAGACCGTGTTTCCCTTCAATTTACTCTCCCGGGAAAAAAGAAGGGTAGAATTCAGGAGACAGCAAGTTAATGAAATTATTTTAATTGCTGTGTGGCTCTGTATGCAAAGAGGAAATGTAATTGGAGATTGGTGTTGATGCATGTGTTTGCATGTCTCTGCAGCTTGAAGCACTGGCTTGGTAATTAAATCAATATTGTATCGTGTTATTATTCATGGAGGACTAATGTTGTTGGTTTAGTCTTTGAACTTAGTGATTCAGTTTTAACCACAGGATTTAGACCCTATAATTGGTTAGCTTGTCAGTTTGTAGTTTAGTAAGGCTTGAAGGTGAACAAATGGGCTATTAGCATTGTGATTGAAAACTGTGCTGGAAAATGATCAAAGAGGCTGTAGAGCTTTAAATGACTCTGGCTGTGGCCACTACAAGTAAATTAACTTTGATTTCAGTCACTTCAAAAAACAGATTCTTAAAGCAAAGTGTGAGAAACTTTAAGCAAAAGAAAGTTGCTGTCTTAGTTGCTGTTTTATCAATTAATTGATAGTTGTTAGCTGCAGGTGCAGTGCAGTTTCTATGTGCATGTGACTGAATCGTGAGCGAACTGAACCTTCTTGTGGTGTGTTTACACTGGAGAGGTGTAGAATCTACCAAATACATCAAGTGACAGAGAATGAAGTGGATTCAAATTGACCTTATCTTTGTTTGCGAAGATTTTTTATGTATGCTCATATGTTAGCACTGGTGTTCATGTGTGTATTCATGTGTCTGTTTACTTACCGCTCTTTTTGCTTGTTTGTGTGTGTGAGGGAGAGAATGAGCCAGGCGAGAAATTTAAATAAAGAAGGCAGCAAGCATTTAAATGCCATTTTACAGCATTTATATAAAATCTAAAAAACAAAATATTTTACATGAATAATTAGGAGAAAACACACACACACAGAGGACAGGAAACAAAGAGCAATGGAGATAGATTGGAGGAGAGAAGGAAACCAACCAACCAAACAACCAGCATCGCCAACTTTAATCCCTGCAGCTAACAGGTCTGAAAGCAAAACATAAACAGGGAGGATCAGAGTAAAGTACATGTGAAATAGGAGAAGGAAGGAGAGATTAGAAGACAGGGGGATGAGTGCCTCGAGAACTTTAGTGTTTATCAACAAAAATGCTGCTTCCTAAAAATCTCCAGCGAGAATTTATCTTTACATAATGTGTGTTTATGTGTGAACTGCCTGTTTAAAGCATGTATGTTTGTATATGTATTTGGGATGTGCCGTATGTAAAAAGATCATCAAGCATTGTTGAGCATCATTAAGCATCAGTGTGTATCCATGTGCACATGACTAGATGCACATTCAGTTATCACATAATTATTTATACTTCAGATGAACAAATATCAAATAAATAAATTAAAGATATCAGACAGAAATGTGTGAGTATGTGTGTATCTGTCTGAGGGTTGTGGGAGACTATTTATATTAACCTCACTGATCAGGTTGATCAGATTTCTGACTCTGTCACCTTGGATACGCATCACTGATTGAAACCTTTGCATCCAAAGAAAACATTCCCTCTTCCTGTATCCTTTTCTTTGGCTGTGGCTAATTAGCTTCCAGGGAAATGCGAAGTGACAGTGTGAACCTGTTTGTTTCTGGATAATGAACAGTATATTCATGCATAGATACACATACACAGTGCACAGATACTCTGTGTACGTGCTTGTTTGAGCACATTTGTGTAAGCAGCACAGGACATACAAGTGGTGCATAGAAGTATGTGCTCAGTATGCGTTCTAAGCATCTTTCCACGTGTTCTTTTTGTGCATTCATCATGGGAATATGTGCAGTATTTCCAGTAGTAGTTGTGCTGGTGTGTCTGACACACAAATATGCAAAACACATGCACATTTCATATAGGTTTTTTTTTTTTCATTTTTTCAAAACTGGAGGCATGCATACTGCACACTTGCAAATTTATCCTTTTCTCACACACCCCTCTTGTTTGTGCATCAATATGGCTTGCAAAGCTTTTTTATTTTTTATTTTTTTAGTTAAAGTCCCCTTTAATCACCTGTCTTGTTGTCTGATGTCAGTGCAGTGTGTTTTTGGAAGCTGATTGACTCGGGCTTCAGAGTGACAGAAAGCAAACCAAAAAATTAAAATAAAAGTGTTGTGTTGTTACTTCTAGTTTACACTCCATTTAAAGGTGGCCTAGATCAAATTTCAATGTTTAGCACATAATTTGCTTAAAAGGTCCAGCAGAAAATATTATCCTTCACCAAAATCTGTCCACTTTTAACTCATCTCTCTGTCTCCTTTCTAAAGACAATATTACCCCGATCCCCATCCAGTCCATGGAGTCCAGCTGATGAGGGTTGGAAAGCTACAACATTACCTGGAACACACTGAGGATGCCTTGGACACATTCAAACAGGTGTGAGAGATGAACTACTGACAGAACCACAGTGCTTTTACCTGCAGCATATTTTTGTGCATCATTTATTTTATTTTATTTTATTCACAAAATTAATTGCAAAGGTTAAAAAAGATGATCGGAAAGATTGTAAACACAAGTTACATAAAACTTATTATACAAAGTTTCCTTTTCAAGCATTTTGTAGCTTCATATTAAGAATGGCAGAGAAGACACTCTGTAAGCAGGTTCGTTTCTCCTTCACAGGCCTATCAGATCATAAAGATCACCCATGGAGACACTCACCCCATGACTGCTGATCTGTTGGTGAAGATGGAGGAATGCTGTGCTGAGATGGTTCAACAGTCATCCAGCTGATCCACAAAAAAGTGATTCTAGCCTTAATATTATTTCTGTATTCATCAAACCCCATCGTTATTTTAACAGAGATTTCTAAAAACATAAAATGGAGAAAAAGTACCTACAGTAAATACATCTAATGAATTGTAAATAAAGCTATTTGTCCACTGCCAGTCTTTTTTTTTTTTTCTCAAAGTTTAGCAGAAAAAAGGCAGTTTACTCACTAATCAACACAATGTTTCTCCCTTTTTCATCAATTCCAAATAAGTTTATTGACATACAGATCAAGCAATCCCAGTGAGAGAGAGAGAGAGAGAGAGAGAATGGGGACCTGCAGGTTCCTGTCAATCTGCACATACCGTCTAGATGAGCAATGACTTTGTGTGTGTGTGTGTGCACATGTGTGTTATTTTAGTAAAGTCCTGTTATGAAAACATCCATATTTCCTCCATACATATCTATCATACACACTTCCCATGTTAATCCTGGTTGTTGTGTTTTACTCTGTTAGTGTGTGACTCCCAAGATAAGCCCAGAGTGTCTCTGCAATGGAATGTGGTGATGTGTTCCTCTGTCTTTTCTCTCTCTCTCTCTCTCACACACACACACACACACACACACACACACACACACACACACACACACACACACACTTCACATGTTAATCCCAAAATTCTACCATTTGCAAACTGATGACAGCATTTCCTCTGCGTGTGAAAACCTCTGTGTGCGTGTGTGTGTGTGCGTGTGTGTGTGTTTTTCTTTGGGTTATGGAGGGATTAGAGTGATAATATGTTTCCTTTAAAGTTAAAAATAAAAGGTTTTGCTTTTTTGACACTTCCTGCTCTCTCAGCACTGGAATAGCCAACATGTTAGAAACTCAAAATCCTTCATCCATCCTGGATCAGTTAGACACAAACTGCTCTCTGCTCATCATGATTCAGCAGCAATATTTTAAAAATTCTTTTTCTAATATTGGTGCACGTTCTCAGCGGGAAGTCTTGTTTCACATTTTAAATGTGAGTTGGGCTCCACCAGGGCTGCATCTTGTTATCACTCCTGTTTGCCATTTCTAAGAAGTGTCCAGAAAACCTCAGAACTGCATCTTCTTGTTGCAGGTGACATGATTCTGTTACCTTCAACAGATTGTGACCTCCAGCATGCCCCTCCAAATCAAAGGCCACGATTCTCTGCGGGAAAATGGTGAATTGTTCCCTCTGGGTTGAGAGTGAATTGCTCTCCTAACTAAAGAAGTTCAAGGGGTCTCGGGATCTTGTTAAAGAGTGAGTGTAAAACAGACAGGCACATTAGTGTGGCATCAGTAGTTACGCAGTTGTCGTACCAGATTGTGTGAACAGAGCTTGAAGACGAAGGCTTGTCAGCATGCATTCCAACCCTCAGCGATTCAGTGAACTTTGGGTCGTTGCTGAAAGAAATGAAAGAAGCCAAAATGAATTTGCTCTCTAGTGTGACGAGGCTCAGCCTAAGAGATATAAGAAGAAGCTCAGACAGCAGGAAGAAGCTACCAGTAGAGCCATTGCTCCTCTATGTCGATGGAGACAGGTGTTGTTCTGATCAAAATGCCTTCTGGACGCCTTCCATTGGTTTTCTAGGCACATTCAAGTGGTAGAGGAGTGCAGGGTCAGACTGAGAACAAACTCGAGAGATTACAGATCTCACATGGCTTACAAACACCTTGGGTCAGTCAGGTGAAGCTGGAAAACAATGCTAAGGAGAGGGACACTCGATCACTTTGTGCCACCAAAAACCAGCCCTGGATAAGCAGCACAGAGTGGATGGATCGATGGATGTGTAGAAGAAAAGAAAAAAAGCCTTTTGTTAATTGGATCTTGGAGAGATGAAATGAATGTGAAAATTGAATGGAGTCACGCAGTAATGAAACGAGTGGACTGAATGGTGTGTGGACGTTTCTCCTGCTGTCCAATGCTGCTGTTCTCACCTCCATTACTCACTTCATTGACTTCATTGTTTTCTGTCTCTCACTCTTCCTCTCTCCTCTCCCACCTGTTAACGGCCATCAAATTTGCATTACTATCACTTACCCCCCCCCCACACACACACACACACACACACACACACACCCCAGTCTGTCTCACTCCCCAAAGGCTTTCGAGTTAAATTCACCATTCCACGGCTGCTTCTTTCACTAGTTTGCTGTGTTTCTCTGCAGGCAGCCTGAGCCGATCAAAACAGGACACTGAGTGGTTTTAAGCCATCTTCACTCACATACCCTCCTGTTATTCAGTCTCCCCCGATTCTCAATTTTGGGGCGCTCACCCTCTCTATGTGTCTCCCCCCTGCATCACCTCACAGAATATGCTCTCCTAACTTCCTGCTGTCATTTCTCCATTTCTCACCTTCTATACCTCCCCATCTCTCCTCTCCATTCTCATTGTGCCTTTACCTTTTTCCTGAATATATAATCTACATGTAAACTCACCACTGAAAAACAAGGGTTCTGTCTCAGGTTTTCTTACATGAGTATTGCATTTGGGCATTTTAGACATGTTTATGCAATTTCATAATATTAAATATGAATCCTTTAAGAGTTCAGTATAACAACATGTCTTTGTCTCAATAAGTCTTTTTTCCTTCTCTCTCTCAGCTGCCTGCTCCTTATACAGAGAGATGCTGCTGTTCAAGATGTAATAACCGCCAGGGACTGCAGATTTTATCTCTGGGATCATTTTTGATAATCTTTCTGTGTTTGAGGTTTAGTGATAAGGTGTTGATTCATGAGTAATCTTCGCTTACCCTAAAAAGAACACAAAACCATTTCTTTATGTTAAGCCCACATCTTCACCATGTCCTCATCACCCTCCATCTGTCTGTTATCTTTGATTGAGCTTCCTTATAATCACAGCAAGCTTTTAAAACTAAAGGACTGTTGAGCTGAAGAGTCACAGCCTGTGTTGCAGCTACTGTACACATTTAAACTTTACTATCAGCCCCTTTTCAACTGAAACTCGTTTGGTACTTTTGACATAATTTATAACATGTTAGCATGGCTCAAGTAATAGCAGTCCACCACTATGTTCCAGACTGGATGGATTGCCATGAAATTTGGAACGGACATGATTCTCTGTCTCATCTTTCTGTCTTATCCTGTGAAAATATATCAAGATTTAACTGAAGAGTTTGTACCAAATTTAGAGAGACATTCATGGTCCCCAGCTTGTGTATAATAAAGTCTCTAAACATCCTATGACTCCCCTTATTGCCATTATGAGGTTGATATTTGTGGATTTGACAAAAATGTATAAAACACCATTTGACAGAATACCATGAAACCTGTTCATATTAGTTTCTACTCTACCAGTTTCATCTTTTTAACTTTTCATTTAACTTTATTCTCAGGTCAAAATTTCTTTTTTGACCAGTACACAGATTTATGCCTCAATATTTGGAAAAATTTCAGATCTGCCTCAGTTGTACTTAGTGTTTAGTATGTAGCACCATTATGTCTAAGTTGAATTGCAGACCTGCGAGCATAGCTGAAGACTCTTTGACTTGTTAGGTTTATTTCAAACATTCAAAATATTTAAACTCAACTCATTTGCTGTATTAAAAATTTTCAAAAGTATTACAAAATCCTTGTCTGCAAGCCATACTGTTTCACTTTTTTGCTTGTTTTTGCTGCAACTTGAAGTTGATTTAAATGCTTTAAAAGTTGTTTTAAATGTAATCCTGCACACTCAGCCAGGTGACATAGTGCTGAAAGAGAGTGACTGAGCACAGACAGCAACTACCCTATTACAAATCAGTCAAAACTAATTTGATGCTGTTGTTGTTGTTGTTTTAAGGTAAAATAGTCCAAGTCCATACAGATACAAAAGTCTACCTCTGCAGTTAGAGAGGAGGAACTAACAAAAACATTCAAGAGAAATTCTATATGAACTCAACAATTGTCAAATTAACTACCAATCTCAGGCACAGCAATGAACAATGAACCACAGAGGTAATAAGCCTTACTATCCTGACTAGGAAATAACAGGGTACTCTTCCTCTTCTATAAGGTACAAGATTTTAGCAGATATGTGAGATCAGAGAAGAGAGAAAATACCTATTTGGTGAGAGATGATAACATATTATTTGTCAAAAAATTACCCAGGAGATCATTCTTTTGCTGTTCCCCTCCAAACTATTATTATTTCTTTGAATCACCTGAGTCCCCATTTTGTTTTCCCTAACATCACATTTCTCATTACTCTTGCATCAGTTCAGCTCTCTCACATATTAGCTCTCTCTTTCCAGTGTGTTTCCCTTTGGCTACCTTTATTCTCCTCTCTTGTTTCATCTGTTCTCCCTCTTTGTCCCTTTGCTTCCTGTTCCCTGCTGTGCGCGACTGATCAAAGCAGGCTCAACAGGGTAATATGTCACCTAGAAAGCTGCCTACAGGCTAGTAAAGGTACACACACACACATACCTTGGTAGTTGGTAGCTAAGTTATATCTGGTAGAAAATTGGCGCAGGATCTAAAAATCTAGCACCCTTCCTTCAGGCACCACCTTAAGGGAACACATGTAAAGTGACATGATTTATGTTAACAATGTGTTTTATCACAGGATAAAGACAGACAGACTACCTGTGTTGTGTCATGTTAACTAATTTAGAGGAAATCAGATGTCTCTCTCTATAACGGACATTGATGTTATTATTTATGGTCGCACTTTAGTTTGATAGTCCGTCTGTTGACACTGTACAAGTCATCAGTAGATAATCAGTCGCATGTCAACATTGTATCATTAACATTTGACAAAAGTGTCTGTTGACTGTCAATATGTTTTGTTGCAACAGGTCATTAACCAATATTCAACCATCTGTGCACTGAGTCGACATTTCCATGTTGACCATCAACTACTGTCAGTTTAAAGTCAACAGTATGATGTCTACATATGATCAAGAGCATAATAGTAATCTATAACTGATTATCAACAGACCATTAGTAGACATACATCATTAAGCATTTGTAAACATATGTTAGGAATATTCAAATAAAGTTTAAAAAAAAACAGCTTATAACAAGAAAAAGTCTATAACCTATTAACAGAACACATTCATGCAGTAATTGTATGTGACATGCATATTAACCATTTTTCTAAAATTCAATGTTCAGCTTGAGGCACCAAGACTACTTGGTTATGGTTCGGGAAAGACTTCAGGGGACGTCCTGTACTGAAGTAAAGTGGTTCGTGGTAATATGTTGTATGATTCTTCAGCTGGACCCTAATGCACCTTATAGTCAACTGGCAGTTAGTTGAATGCATGCTGCCTGTCTGCTGAAAGCGTGTTGTTGTATGTTAACCAACATGCTGTTGACATGCAACTAAATATTTACTGATAACTTCTGGAATGTGAACAAGGGACTATCAAATTCAAGTGTTGCTTTATTTTTCTTTATATTTCTCTATTTTTTAGAAATGATCAACCAATAAGAATATAATGTGGTAAGGTCATACAAGCAGTCACTGTGACAGAGTAGGGTTATTTTTGCATTCATCTCTTATTTCGGAATTTCGTAATAGCCTATGTGGTAGAAATCTCACTTGTTGGCATCCGCTGACTGTGACAGGAGGCTGCAGAGGAAATGGTTTCACTGAGCTGATTGGTCCATTTTTAAAATTCTGTCAAAGAAATAAGTGGATGACAGGGTTTGGCCATATCTTGCAGAAATAACTGATCATAACAAATTTAAAAGAATTGTATCATCTCAATTGTACAGTGAGCAGCAGTAGAATCATGAGTGTGCATTAAATCTTGTACAAATGTAACCAAAAACTGTTGTTATCTGTGTGGCTGCTGCACGTGCCCAAGGAGCCCCAAAACAAATATTGAGTGATGTAGGAAAAAAACATGAGAACATGATTAAACATGCAGTGTTTGTTGGTTCCTCGTGCTGAAAACACTGTGAAAATGCAAAATAAATCCTAATGCGGCAGTTTGTAGAAATATTTTCAGTCGATTTTAGTGTTACAAGAATGAAGAATCAAATGTGAAACTCTTTCAATACATTTCTTTATTTACATCCCTCCATCTCGCTCTTAAATCCACACAATGTGTCAGACCACAGTTCACAAAAAAAGTAAATCTGCAGAGGACAAGTGTGAAACTATGAAGTGTCCAACTCACACTTTTCTGTGTGTGTGTGTGTCACAACACTGTTTAATTGACTCTCTGGAAATAACTCATTCTTCTGCTTAGCAGATTTGTAAGTGGCACACACAGCAACTGGTTTTAATCAGCTATGATGAGATTTTCCAGCCACTGATTCGCTTTGATTACAACTGATCAGAACTAAAAGTATCTTCCTGCAACAGATAAGACTGCTTTTGGAAAATGTGGTCGGACTCTGATGTTAATGCACGAGATTCCTAAAGAAGTTAAAGATGCTATGTGTCAGATTTCAAGATAACACGTTATAATTCTTTTACGCTCCAGCAAAAACATGTAATAGCACTTACGTCAATTAGTACATCAGACTTAATGTTTTTTTGCCCTCCAACCAGATGTAACAGATGGCATTTGGTGAATGTTATGTAAAGCACCAGACAATAAGCGCATCCCTTTTAGCATGCTTGCTTATTGCTGAAAAATGTACATGTACATTAAATATAGCAAGGGGTCACTAAAACCTCAAGTGTTTGTAGCAATTATTGCTAGAATTATAAAGTGCTACCACAGTATTTTTGGCAGTGACACATCAAGGAAGAAACCCCACACATAGCATCTTAATCTGGACACAAGTACAGGCTTTTTAGCTCATTCAAAGGTTGAGGTTCCAAAAACATCCACTTATAAATACAACCCTGATACCAGAAAAGTTTGGAGGTTGTGCAAAACCTAAATGGAACAGAATGTGAATTTTTATTATTTCTTTTTGACATATACTCAGTTGAAAGAAACACAGAAACAATGCATTTACAGAGATAATTTGGCTTTTTTGATGAGTTGTTGAATGAGGAGGACCGCAGACTCACAATTGTAAGTTATGCAGTTAAAGGAATGTAGTCCCAAAAGAAACGGCTGTCTGACGGCAATGCAAAGCTCCTAAAATTTTAAAACTGTAGCGTACATGGAAAGGGACAGAAATACTTTGGGTGGGTGGCTTGTTGCTGGCTAAAAGACATGTTACTGTTTATACTGTTTACAGCAGTACTACGCTCTGTTTCCTGCTTCTTTATACAGAGAGTGAGCTGACTATTATCCACGGCAGGTAAGACGCTGACTAAACACAAGTGCTTCATACAACCCCACATTAAAAGAGCCGAACTACCCCTTTTAATGTTTACTGCCTAAACGGATTGATTTTTTAAAATGTGGTTATTCTGAATTTGATGTCAGCAAAATGTTATGAATGAATTGGGACAGGGGCAACAATAGACTGAAGGTTATGGAAATGTCTAAAATCACCTATTGGAACACTCCACAGGTAAACAAGTTTATTGGTAACAGTAGAGTTTAATAACTGGGTATGAAAGAGACATCCTCGAGAGGCTCAGGCATTCACAAGCAAGAATGGAGCAAAGTTAACACTAACTGTATGAAGGACATTCCTACATGTGCTCGGAAACACTGTAAAACTGTTGTCAGTAAACACAGTTTGTTTGCACTGATTGCATTCTGTTTTAATTTACATTTCACACAGCATTAAAACTTTGTTGGAACCAGGATTGAACACAAGCCTGTGTTCAATACTGCAGAATATTCTGCCATTCCACGTAAAACAAACACAGCTATCTTCAAACTGAACTTTTTCTTCTCCACAAGTAAAAAATCTATTTCTGGTCTGCATTTAACTGGCTGAAATTGCTTTTGTGCTTCAACCACAATAACAACCCTAGATTTGGATGTTTAAGGAAACCCAAACCCATCACAACCTCAAACAGGAACAACAGGAGCAACTGAAATCCAACCAGAAAATATATAAAATAAAGATGAGCGTATATATGATGTGTGTACAGTATATATATTTATATATGACATGGGCTCAGCAAGGTATGTACAGTTATTTTTTTCTTTTTCTTAAATGCATAGTAACTTTTATGATCATAAGGTGTAAATAAATAACACAATAATAAGCAACTCTGCTCTCCTGAGCTCAAATAAATAAACCTTCATTCATGTCTGGCACGGTGAACTGAAACGGTCGGAGATGTCATGGGGCTTCTTCGCCTGCCTCCTGTGAAAACACTTAATGGGTCCAGTCTGTCAAAAGCACCATAGTTTCAAGGGTAATTTCCCTTTAGATTATCTTTTGGTTGTCACTGCAGGTGCACACCACACGTAGAGAAGATCAAAACATTTAAAGTCATTTCCTGTTTCTGTGTGTCGGTCCAGTGGAAAAAATCCAAAACAGAGTTTGTTGTTCTACAAGGATAAAGATAAATTTAGCACTAGGACGCTTTTGACAAATCACTCCAACATCATTACAGATGAAGTCTATTCCTCCTTTTAACTGTTATACAAAGGGCAGGATCTCCCAGAATGCTCTCTGCTAGCTAGGCAAAAGGCATTCAGACGAGAGGGTGGTAGTGTTGCGAACAGATGTGATGACAGCGATGTAGAAGAAGCATTCGAAAGGTATTGTTCAGTTTTTCAAAGGGAAACAGGCTCTTTCAAATATTTATATTTGTACAAACATTTAGATCATAAACATCTCAAGCACCATAGATAATAATTTGAACAAATAAGTGTTGCTATCCGTCCAAAAAAAATGGAACCAGGTAGAGATCTTTGCCTCTTAATTTGGTCATCATTTTCTTTCTTTTGTTCTTTCATTCCTTTATATTTCTGTTTTTAGTTGATCCTTTCAAATATCTGTGTCCTTTTAAAAAAGACAATATGAGAAGTATTTAAATAGCCCATTTGTAACCATACTTGAAGTCCCAAATAAGTATGTCGAGTCTAAATTCACTACTTTGTTCCAATAATAAAAGCCTTTAAAAAGATTTCAAACATTCTTCATCATTGGACTTTTCCTGTGCCCTCTTCTACTCTTAAATATCTCTTTAATCTATTTCCATAATCCTAACATTGTACACAATCTCCACATGGTCCCATTGTACTCAAATAAAAAAGGATGTCTTATTAAAAAACACACACATTGACAAATCATTCAGTTTCTTTTAGAATAGAGCAGAACAACACATACAAATTACAGTCTGTCTGTCAGGCGGTCTGACAGTCAAGTCAGTCAATCAATGTACTTTACACTGAATCTGAGAAAACACGTTTTCATTTTCACTCCGGTGCGAGTCAGACGTTTCATTGCTTTGTGAACATGAAAAAGCCATCACATGTATCAGGGGAAAGAGTACACGTGCCCTGGAGGGTCAGAATTCAGATGTGCTCTGTTTGTGAGTGAAGTTGAAGTAAAAATCACCACAAGAATCTAGCATTTGTTTGTTTTTTGTAAGTTTAAACACACATAATTCTGTGTCCTGGAAAAATCACAGATACTTTTCAATTTCGACTTTCATACCTCTGCGTGTCTCCATGTTTTGTTGGTCTTCTTTAACCTTTTAGTTAGTTTAAATTTGGCCTCATGTCTCATCAGTGTAGCAAAGACCATTCAAACACACAGTATTAGTTCATTTATGAAGCACTGACTCAGAGGAAACATCACATTTAGAAATGGCTATAAATTCAAAGATTTTCCAAGGACACTGATCTGTTGTGTTTTTGTACTTCTATGCTAGCACCAAACTTACTGCATGTACACAAATCCAGAGAGAAAGAGGACCGTCTCATTATTGTTGATATGTTCACAAGGCACTTATCTAAGTCATTTGTCTCTGTCCTCCTGTCTCTTTCTCGGTCAGATTCTTAAATTAACTGCACAACAACACCAGGTAGTTCTGCATTTACAGCAAATAGCTCTTGACTGCAGCAACTCTAAAAAGTGCTCTTTCAAAATGGTGGGAGAATGGTGGGAAATTGTTCTTCTCCTCTCTCCTCTGGCAGTTTGTGTTCCTCTCTCTCCACTTTTTTTTCTCTGTATACATTCCTGAATGTTCGACTCAGTCTTAGAGGTGTCTCAGCAGTCCAATTATTCTCTTCTCTGGAAACTGTGTGGTATGTTTTATGTTTCCTTACATACTCAGAACCATCTGTCTGCCCCTTTGGGCAGCCATATTTATCTGATTCAAAGTTGCCCGTCCATTATAGGCCGTTTTTTATATGCTGTTTAATATGTTTCCAAGCCCAAAGGAAAAAATCTACGGACTCATCCATCTGTTGGCTTGTTAAATATCTTTATATATATCCATTCCTTTCATCTCTCCAATCGTATTTCCCTCTACCTGCTTACACTGGAGGGGAAATAAGGATGACATGCAGGATCGATCAAGTCGGTCCTTTCTTCAGTCTCTCTCTGTCTTTGACTATTCACCCATCAAATGAGATGTTTAGAAGATATTTTATAGAGATTTCAGATTAATCAGGGGGCAAATGGTCCAAATGTCGACATCTAACTGTGTCCAACTGTGGGTGTCTGCCTCTCTGTCCCCTC
Organism: Naso thynnoides; assembly: GCA_029783665.1. Lineage (NCBI taxonomy): Eukaryota > Metazoa > Chordata > Actinopteri > Acanthuriformes > Acanthuridae > Naso > Naso thynnoides. The sequence goes on from JAQLOL010000001.1 coordinate 8,623,212, forward strand.
CTTCGCCTACCGATGTCTTGAGGAAACATCAAAGCAGGTAATCATCATAAGGTGGGCTTTGCAGAAGTTGACCCTGGTCTCCAGTTTGTCTGTCACTGTCTCAAGAGCTTCCAAATACTCTAGAGAGTCCACTTCATAGGCCTGTTGTAGCTCAACTAGACATCGAAAGACACAGAGAGAAAGAAATAAGCCACACCTTGCTAAAACATCATTATATGGACTTTGTTCATGGGTGTAAAATAATCTAACAAAGTCTGATGATATTCTGTATTTTTGTACTTTCAACAAATGCCATGAAAATTGAATTGTTTGATTTCAATATTTAGATTTTGGGTATTTTACATCATAAGACACACCAAGAGACAAATGAGACACTACATAAACATAAGATTCACGCAGACAAGAATCTCAAGACTTTTTTTCAGGGGGTGGGTGTGGTGTACTATTTATCCCTATATCGACAGTCGTAACACATAAATGTTTTTACAGCATGGACTTATCTTTTCTTCCTTTTTTTATCCTCTTTCTTTAAATTCACCCTTCTCTCTCCCAACGAAACAGAAAAACAGTACAACAAATTACAAAAATAAAAAATTAAAACAAAGGTATGTTACTGATGAAAAAGGAAAAATGATTTGAGTCCGAGAGTGATCTTATTGTCTCCCATGTACTGTTCCCTAGCCTGTCCAAACTTGACAGAGATGCTGCAGCATCCTCCATGCTTATAAGGTTAAGAAAGTCCCTCAGCCTTTTTCTGAGATGGAAGCAATTGTCTTTTCTGACTTTCAAGTTCATAAGAATGGTACTTTTTGTTGCTAAACATGCCTGTGATATTATATTTTGTGAAAAGTGAATTGTTGTAATCCATTGCTGGAAACAGCCCCTAACGAATGTGATATTTACTCATATATTAAAAACAATGGAGTGATAATTTGTTGTTTTTGTCTTTTCATTGTATTTAATGACAATAAAAAACTTTAGAACAATACCAACTTTGTTCTAAGAAAATTGCAATGATTATAATACGATAAATAGGTCACAGAATCAGTCATTCACACACCTTTAAAACAACAAAAGCAAAGTACCTGGTTGAAACTGTCATTTCTCTGAATATGTAGAGTATATATGCTCATGAATTTAAATGATTCTGGCTCACAGTAGTTGACAATTAGAGACGAAAATAGACACAAAAATACATACAGTTTATGCCAACCTGTCTATCTCACACACTCAACGTCTCTCCGTGATGTGTCAGAGTCCTACTTACACTCAGTGGTCCACTTGTGTGGCTCCAGCATCAGGTGCTGTTTGGTTTGTTCCAGCTCCTTCTTCAGACACTGGTACTTGGCTTTGACTTCACTGATTCTCTGCTGACGGTGCTCCAACAGACGGAGCTTGGCACTGACGTACACCACCTCCTGACACACGGACAGAGGACAGACAGGTATGGATTTTGTCCACCTTTACTGAACCAGAGGAGTGTGTTGTGAAACACATATGGACCTCTTTCAGCAGCAGCCTGCTTAACATTCACACAGTTACATACATTCACACCTCATCGACTCTCAGCGTGACCACAGTCGAGGACTTCTGGATACTGAGCAGCTTCTCTGGAGCGGTGGGGGGTTAAGTGGCTTTCTTATGGCCGCTGCAGGGAAAATCTATATTTCATGGTTTCTCTCTCACCCTCTTTCCCAATGCTTACAATGCTCCCTTCTCTGAATATGTAAAGATTTAAGAGTGGAGACCCAAAAACCTGCACGATGCATTAATTTGCATGTGAGTTTTACAGTATCACTCTGTATCCAGCTAAATCTTGAGAATTTTTAATTATCTTTAAACTGACACTTCAAAAGTAACACAGGGAAATAGAATGTAGATTTATTGAAAATCTCACTATTCACACAGAGCATAATACTAATGTTGATTCATTCCTTTTGTGAAAGTCCTTACTGCTGCATTTTTAAAACCTAGTGGTTTTTCTTTGAGCACCGGTTTAAAAATTCAGTTTAGGTATTTCCTGTTTTATGTCATAAGTTTACTCTCTTGTCTTTTATTTTGTTGTTTGTTTTACTTCCTGTCTTTGTGTTTTTCCTGCCCTTTTGATTGCTAATAAGCTTACCCATCACTCATTAGCCCTCCCTTCCTCGTGATTTTAAAGCTGTGCTTATTGCTCAGTCAGTATTAATAAGTCTTTGTACTTTGTGTGTGAAATGTGAAGCCTTTTCCTCATGTTTAGTTTTCTATTTATTTTGAAAGTCTTGTCCTGTACATTGCCTGTATTTGGATCGCTCCCTCTCAGAATTTGTTGACATGAGTTTGATTGCTTTCCCAGTTTTGATCCTTGTCTGTCTCTCCATAGGCCAGTTGTGCATTGTCTTTTTGTTGTTTAAACTGAACCAGCTCTGTATCCGTGGTCTTCATTGTTTCTTTGTTTTCTGCTTGCATAAAATGTATAATTCTCTCATATAGTCACTCAGAGCCTTGAGCTTCTGCCCCATTCTTCTTCAGTTTCCTCTTGCTCTTGTCCAGTAACAGTGTCCAACAGAACACTTATTGCTTTTTAATGTCTCCCACAGCTATTATTCAACAAATCAATTTCATTGACATCAAGTGCGATATGCCTCCTGCCCTCTGGGCTCTTTGCTCTTTGGCTGTCCTCGCATCCATTTCTCATTCTCCATCACCATACACCACACAGTATATTCTCCCCACACACTTTCCCCTTTCTTTAACCCTGTCAGGCTTTCTTTGCTACTTCGTTTGTTTCCAAACACTTGTGTCTACACTATTATATCTTTCACCCTATTGTGTTGAAACCAGGCGGGATGGGTAGGATGTGTCCCATCCAATGTTGGAAACAATTGCACTTGTCCCACCCAAAAATGTATAGGCTACCACAGAGTGGAGAGACATCTTGACTTTTATTTTGAAAGTACTACACACTGAGCGTAGCATTTTATTTTGAAATAGAGATACACAGTGGGTGCTCCTTCATCAGGATAGCAGAAATCCACAGTTTCTTTAAGCTATGTTGGATCTGTGCCAATCATCAGCTTCATTGGCATCACCTGTCCCCTCCGGAGCATCTGGTTGGCAGATCGAGGGATGTAACATTTCAGCTTGATGTTTGGCTGAAGTGCAGTCAGTTTTTGAAAGCGCAGTTGACTTTTAAAAAGGTTCTCAATCATATAGCTCTGTTGGGATCTGCCTATACCTAGCTAACATTTTACGGAGCATGGTGGGCTCTGATCCATTGTAGCAATTATGTCCCCCCCAGTGTCAAACTCACTCCTACGGTCTTGCTTTCACCCTCCTTTTCGGTAATCTTCTCCAGCCCACTTTAGTCCTACTGTATGTAAATGGGTTAGTCTTTGTTTCTCTTACCTTGGTCCCTCCTTTATCTCTCCTCTTTTGCAGTCGCTCCACATCATCTATCTCGTACACCTTGATCTCAAAGGTTTCTGTTGTCGCAGTCGCACCCCTGAGGTTTGAGGGAGCCGGTGGCCCTAGTGGGCCATCTACCCAGCATGCACTTGGGCTGGAGGATGAGGAAGAGGAGGAAGTGATGGCCTGTTTGGAGGAGCGATGAGAAGGTGAGGAGGAGGAAGATGAGTCCAAGGTCAGTGCTGGGATCAGACGACGACGCTGTAGGCCTTTAAAAAAAAAAAGGTCAGTTTTTCGAGACATTAAAACACATTTGGTCCCATAACCTGCAGCTCTTAAACTCTCATTCATTCATAAATTAGCAAGAAATAATGTCTCATTGTTTAGTATTTATTCTAATCATTCTTCATAGATGCATAAAAAAATAGGTGCTTCTTCAATTTTTCTGCAAGTAATCAATTGTGAGTTGTACATTTGGTCAGTGGTTTGTTTGTTTTTTTGGTCCATAATAGTCATTAAATTTATGGGTAAATTCTATGATTCAATTTACTATATTGCCATTTTAACTATAAGCATGTAAACAACACCTAACAAATGCTTTTGAATGGCTTTGCTTGATATACAACTGGCTCTAAATGCTGCTTCCGAGCTACATAAGTAGATCAACTAATATATTATGCTCAAATAAGTTCCTAATTATATTCTTTATCACCAGAAAATATTTAATGTTCTTATTCTCCTCACTAGTTTTTACCTTTAGTACATTTTTGGTCTTTATTTATTTTCTTTCTCTCTCAGAGTTGAATTAAGAAGATTGATACAACTCTGGTACATACAGAAGCAGACTAACTGGCTATTGCTAGTTACAATGCTTAGCTTAGCAAAAACACTGCTGGTTGTTTAGCTTTATAAAGAAAATATTTTTACAAATCAGTTTTTGTATGGTTTGAAGAAATGTATGTCTTTAATTGTGACTATAAGAGGTGCTGCTAGGCAGATTTTGTTACCTTTGGAAAAAACTCGGCCAGCTGTTTAAAATGTTTACAGTCTTTATACTAAGCTAAGCTAACGTCTGCAGGCTGTAATGGACACGATACAAGAGTGCAATTAATCTTCTTATCTAACGGTAACTCTTTAAAAAAGGAAATAAGTTTAATTTTCCAACAAATGTTAAACTGTTCTTTTACTCGAACATACCACAAATTGGTGGGCTCACATAGCACAGTGGTGTTTTCTTACCATTCAGTTCACACACACACACACAAAACAATAAATTAATTAATCAATTAAAAAAAAAACAGGCAGCCAAAGGTAGATATTGTACAAACTAAGGGGCAGGGTAGGGAGGAAATTTGTATCTTACATGAGAACACAGGACGATAAAACATATAAGCAGAATATTAGGAACTAAGGACAGTGATGATGGGTGGGAGAAAAAAAAAGAGGGAGATTGAAGAATCACCAGCATCATCATCAGCAAGTGAAAAGAGTTTAGTTTCCATTTATAAAGCTTATGGATAAGACTAGCAGGTCACTTTCTAATCTGCCCACATCACTTAAACGAATGCACGCCTTATACCTGTGTGCAAATTTTGCATTGAAATTGAGAGCAATGTGAACAGGGATGAGACTTATCAGATTCACAAGAAACTGAGAGATAAGGTACATGAGAGAGACGAGAGAGAGAAAGTGTTAATTTTAATAAGGTCGTGGCTGTCTTTTAGTCTCAGTGGGGCACCGAGAGGTCAGAAGAGACATTTGTATTTCATTGCACGGTGGGAGACTGAATATAAGGGTACTGAGAAAGAGCGAGGGTCTGTGGGGATGGGAAGATGCAAGGGGAGAGAGTTGAACAAATGAGGTAGAAAATGTGTGAGAGGAATAGATTAAAAAAGCTGAGCAGAGGTAGAGACATGGAGACAATGAGACAGAGCTTGTGAATCCAATCTAATGAAAATCAAGCCCAAAGAGAGAATCAGATGAAGATGTGATTAACATGTCTGTAGCTTTGGCCTGGCCTTTCTTCCTCTTCCTATTTAAACTCTGTCTGCTGGATTTGGAAAAACTGAATTGCTGTATTCACTATGAACATGTGTGACAAACAGAATAAACCTTTCTGTCTCTGTGTCCTCTTATGGCAGTTTGACAGTAATTGCTGTATGTGAAGCACAGAGTGAGTTGTGGTTGAGGGAAAATGAGAGTAAATCCAGACTTCATGCTGCATAGCAGAGGTTAGGCTGCACCCTACGTGTATGGACGCAAAGGGTTATTCCAATTTAAACACACCAGGAAGGGCTGCCTCTGTCCAATCTGATTTTATGCACATATCCATCCTCTTGGTTAGCCAGTAGACTGTAATTTAACGGGGCACATTAGCAGCTCTCTCTCTGGTCTTCTGGTGAATATATATTCATTACAGCTCACACCAGCAGATTCGCTTTGCCATTTCACAGATGGGTGGTCAGGGTCACCTTTCCTACCTTGCTCCTTCTGCAACCACAGCTTTTTTCACTTTCCCTTACCTGATCATTGCTTTTGCATTCTGCTCTTTCATGGAAGTCCTTCTCTTTCTTTTTAGCTGTTCTCTTTTACTTTCTTTCTAATGCTTTAACAGTGTTCTGAACACATCTCGTCAAAGCTTTCACCACTATATATTTCAAAAGAAAAGATTATTATGTTTGTGCTTTTCAGCTTTAGCTACATGTGCATGCTGACAGTAGGCAAAAAAGTGAATACATATTGAGAGATAGATAAAGTGATCTTTCAGAAATTGAATAAAAGTAGCCTTTCTTGATGCTCATTTGATCTGATTCAGTTAAAACATCATGAAAGCAATGTCTTGGTTTAAAAAAAAAGGTTTAAATATTGTTACCTGTGTTGCTCCTGCTCTTCTTGCTGCTCTTGGAGCTCCGTCTAGAGGAAGTGGTGGCTGAGCTGTGCTCGCTGAGGGAGTCCTGAGCTGAAGAGGTGCTCCCTGTGTTCTCACTGCTGTCTCTCAGCATGCTCTCATAGCCACTGCTGCCTCCACTGTGGTAAAACAAGGCAGTCTTCCCCATGGCCGGGGGGAGCTCACCACTCAGTACACTGCTGTTAGAGGTGAAAGGAAACCACAGTCAGACGCAGAATTAAATGCTATACATAGCAGCAAATGTAAAATTTTACATTTCTTAACAAATGTAAGCTTTTACCTGTTGTCACTAGCATGGCCACTGCTGCAGCGGTGTGGCTTTCTGGGGGCTGTGATCTTGCTGTATGGAGACGGCAGCATTTGGACAGCTGCTGCCCTCTCTTCTCCTAGGCCACCTCCACCACCTCCTGCTCCAGCTCCTCCTCCACTGAAAACAGGCAAACAGAAAAAGAATTTATTGTTCCAAAAAATTTTAAATGATATTTGCCTTATTTAGTTAAGCGTTGACAGAAGGAACAACATGAAGCAAGCATCCCCAATAGAAGCTGGACTATACGCAGGTACAGTTTAGACTAGCCTAAAATATACCCCTAAACACTGTTCATTTCTTTGTGTAGGATGCTCTAATAAATGCTTTAAGAGCTGAGGTCAAGTAAAACTGACTAACCTTGCCCCCCCAGCTCCCCTTTCCTCTCCTGGATCAGTGCCTCCTCCCTGGGTATGACTCCTGGAACGGGAGCCTGCACTTCCCTGGAGAAGCTCTGAAATTCGACCGTTGACAGCCCGAAGAGGCAGCTTGGCAGCAAGACTTCCCCCTCGACTTCGACTCAAAGACTGGGTAGACCAGGATCCAGGGGAGGGTCCCTGCTGCTGCAGAGGGCTCTGTACTGTGCTCTGCTGCTGCTGAGGAAATAGATAAACAGCTTAGTTGGGTGGAAGGACAAACTGAGGCCATGACAGTTATTAATATTATTATTAATATTTGCCTCTTACCTTTCCATTAGGAGGAAGGCTGGAGCTGCGGCTGGTAGCTTGGCTCAATGACTTGGTAGAGAAGCTGAGAGTCTTGGTGCTGGAGGCAGACAGACTCCTAGCTTTAGGACTGCTGGTCATCAGCAGCTTACTGACTGCAGAGATCTTTGACTGGCTGCTCGTTTTGGCTGGTGACTGTGGAGCACTGCTTGGACCGGGACTGGCACTAAAACTTGGGCTGCTGGTGTTTCCATTAGGAGAAGATACTGATCCAGCACGGGTGAGGCTGCGTCCAGTTCGAGGCATGGTGCTGTCCCCCCTCAGTCCTCCTCCTCCTCCTCCTCCTCTTAAACTGCCACCCCTCTCCAGAGAGAAGCAGTCATAGTGGTGGGAACCACTGTGGGAGCTGTGGACTCGACCAAGAGAGTTGGTTCTGTTTGCAAGCTGTTCCAATTTGGCACTGAAAAGTCTGCTGCTGTCTATGCTGGAGCCTCGCTGTCTGCTGACACCTGTGACACCACATCCAGATATCCCTGCATCATCTGCTGAGCTGCCCAGTAATGACACTCCATGACAGAGCTGGTGGAGAGGGCTTGCTGCTCTGTTCCGCTGGTCGAGGCTGGATTTCCGTACCGGTGGCAGAGGTGGGATTCCACTCTTCTTGTGAGACAAAAAGCCCTGTTTTCCAGTGGAACCCCGGCGGTCAAGTGTGGAGCGCGGACTGCAGGGAGTTGAAGAAGTGACGCCGAGATTTCGGTACTCACCTACGTTGTCTAAGCCGTCGTGACGGTTCACACGGTGCCAGCCACGGGGAAGACTGGCAGTACGGTGGATATCTGGGCTGTAGAAACTAGTCAAGCCTTCTCCCTGGGCAACAACAGCGACCATCTCACAGCCATCCACAACCCTCTTAAAGGAATCTGGAGAAGACACAACCTCACCACCTGAACTAGAGCTGCCATGGTCCCCAGCTGCTGATGGAAAAATAGCAAATAATAGAGAACAATGACTTAATGACTTATGAACGCTCTACATCTCTTACTTAGAAACATTTTCACTGTTTCTTACCATCAACACATCCTAATATCACATCAGCGCATCTTTAGTTGATGTTTTGTTTTTAGAAATGAATAAAAGTCTTTAACACTTAATCATGCTATGTAGGAAGCATGGAACTCAAACCTGTACACTCTTTTCTGTCAAGTAGAAGTACGTCTAGTTCATCAGAGTTATACCCAAGCTTCAGGATGATCCAGAATGAATGCCAGGTGCACAACAAACATATTCATAGAGGCAGAAAAAGAATCTTCCTTTAGCCTTAATTATGGAGGTGCAATTGAGTATCTCATGTTCTCTGAACGATTGCTTTGTGTAGTAATAAGTAGTTACTGGCATGAACATTAAAAGTAAGTGGTTACAGTACAAGTCATCCAGACTGAATGATTATCCCTGTCAGGCCCAGCTTACCGTCCTTGCAGAGGCTCCGTTGATCGCCAGTCCCAGCTCCAGCCTGGCTCTTTGAATGCTCTACCTCCCTCCTTCCTGGTTTCACTTCACACACAAGTTCCCCGGACCTTTCCTCATCCATGCCGCGTTTCAACCAGGGATCCTCAAAGCTCATCTCACTTGAAATAGAAGCTAGAGGTGGTGTATATAACTTGCCTGGGTCCTTCATTAAGCTAGTCTTGGTAGGTGAAGAGAGGATGGTTGGTTCCTGTATAACCATGGGTTTTACAGCCATGCATGGATGCACACTGATGGTGGTCTTGAAGGGAGAAAGGTTACCAGGTCCTGTCAGAATCTGGATGTTAGTTTTGGCCATGGAGGGAGGCAGTTTTCTCAGCCTGTCTTTGCTTGGTGTTCCCTTATCATTCCCATTCTCTGACAGCACCAACTCTCCTTCCACACTCCCTCTTATTGGGCTGCCACAGCTTTCATAACCACCCAACCCCTCTACTCCAAAAGAAAGAATCTGGTTGGGTTCAGGTTCAGCCAGAGCCTCCCCTTGCTGGCTCTGGGACTGACTGAAGCTGTGGAGAGACTGTTCGGCTTCACTGCCCATGCTCAGATCACTCATCCAGGAGGAGACGGGTGAACCACAGTTAGACATCACTGTGGCTAAGGCTTCTCCTTCTATCCGCAACTTGGCCATGGCCACCTATGACAGGACACAATTTAACTGGGTATGGCATCTTGAAACCCAAATGCAATGATTTACTCCTGATTCTCTAAAGCATTTTGTGAAAAGAAATCGGCTTTATTTTTAAGTTTTAATTTGTATGTGAATTTAAAAAGGTATACATTTGATTATGAATAGATAGATAGGTTTGTAGACCATCTTAATGACGCTGGTGCAAGCCATGTTAGCCCCATAACATAGACCATGACCTTTCTTTTGGTGGGTATTTTGCGTTTTGGTTCAAATCAGCCTTATGTGCGAGTATTAGCTTTAGTTTAGGACACATATCTTCATGCCAAATGATCCCAGTGGCTACAAATACAAAAAAGTAAGTCGGTCACACTAACCTCTGCCATGGCAACAACTTCTGTAACCCCTGAGGTTGTTACAAGCCCTGGATGCATGTGATAATCCTCCACAGTTCCATCCTCTGCGATATCACTGGTGATGCTGAAGGCATGAGATCCCAAGGCGAGGGCTGTGACAGAGCCACAGTCGCTGTTGAAACTGATGATACTCGTTGGACGACAGGTGATGCCCTGAGTTTCCACGAGAGCTGTAACATCAAGGTTCTCTACAGCTCCAGAAGCTACAGTGTGCACCAGTTCATCCTTCCCAAGTGAGAGAGGTGCAACTGTTCCTACAGACACTGCCAGTCCTGAGGCTGCAAGTGGAGGAGAGTATAAGAACCATATTTGTTTATTTCCTCTTTTTGCTCAGTGTGGTGCATATTTGTCATTACTCTGAGGGTTTAAATATGATTCATATGTCTTATTTTGCTTCTCGCCTCCTTTTCATGTGTAAAAATATCAATGTTTTAAGGCAACTCACCATCCCTTTGCGTGTCCAAGGGTATTGGTGGGACATCATCGTCACAGAGGGTCTCAGCTGAGCCCAGGCTGGCAGACAGAGATGGAGTTGGCTCTCCAACTTGAGGACTCATACCCACCGGAGAAGTTCTCGACAGCACAGACTCTGTGGAGGAGCGGCCACTGTCAGCAGCCAAACTGTCTGCAGAATCAGAAACACATAGTTGGCATCGTAATATAAGGGTGTTTTTTTTCCAAATGCAGAATAAATGACAACTGGTGTCACACTACAATTACAATTTCGAACATTGACAGTATACGGATGGACGACTTAACAGCTTTTGTAAAGTAAAGCTAAAGCATCTTGATCACCCCTGGTGTCTGGCTGCAGTATAGTTCATAAATCCTACCCCTTTGTGTTAGTTAAAGAGAAATGGGCCAAACTAAACAATCAAAGTACTGGTTTAAGAAATGTTCAAACATTTTTTAAACATTTAAAGTAAAAGAAGAAAAGATGCTTGGTGTTATCTGAGTTCTTATCTCAGTGGTGCGTGACGAACCATTCATTTTTTCAGATTAATTTGGTTTTACTTAGTTATTTGATGCTTAAAAAAGAGAATTTAGTTTAAGGACTGACAGCTGTATCTAATTTCCAATTGTGTCAGGCAGCTGTCTGGGCAGCACCTTTACACTATTCGCCATCTCTACTGTGCAGACTCAGGCTCCAAATGGCGTCATCACTGCGAAAAACCCGCTCATAGTTTGCTTTATTTTTATATAGAAGGGGAAAGTGGAGACATGTCTACCATCTTTTATACAGTCATTTATTTTGAATCACTGGTTAACAATGCTGTGGTTAGGAGACTCAATATGTGACTATGTTTCATATGCCTTAACACAGATGCATAGACACTGTTATTGTCTTATAAAGGTGTTAGAATAAAGCTGCAAAACATGACTTGCTGGAAGTAATTAAAGCTGAAGAACAGGGAGAGAAATGTAATGTTACCCAACAACAGACTGTATTCATACTGTGCATTATCAAAACTTAAGCATAATCACCAAGTTGTTGGTGAATTTGGTAAGGATGTGAATACTACTGGGCTATGCAAAAGCAAGATTGAAAAAAAAAGAAAAAGAAAAAAGCATACAAAGCAAAAAGTTAGAAGAAAACAAGTTAGAAAAAATCATCACAAATATCAAACATGTATTTCAACGTTTCAGTACAAGCACTATTCTTAAGCATAAACACATTGACAGACACATACTGTCTGAGGTCAAAGCCTCTGTGGCCTGGCCATCTTGAGCCAGAGTGTGTGAGGACAGAGGGGGCGTTGCTGGCATCACACACTTCTGGGTGTAAACTTTACACCGCTGGGAGGGAGACGACGGAGGCCTGAGGAGGAACACAAGGATCAAACATTATGAAGCCAGTCTGGTACTTTTCACACATAATTACTATTTATTAGTCCACATGCAATTTCTTTGTTGCTGCTTACAGTTTGGTTTAGTCATGATGGAAACATTAGCAAGAAAATATTTTTGTGTTGGTATTTCATTGTTTTCCAGATTTTTTTTCAAATTCAGTTTTAATTGGAACTGAATGAAAGGGAAAATCATACAGTCATTACTATTGCCCATGTACTGTATGTACATGTGTTACCTGTAGTCTGAGGTTTTAGTCAGGCTGGCGATGCCGAGGCGAGGTGATCCTAGGGGGCGGGCCTTCCCATCAATGTTACTGCTCGCATTCAGACTCTCGCGACTGTTCAGAGACACAAAGAATAAAGAGAGACACATTGCATCAGTTAAAATCAATTGCTTTAAAAGACCTAATTAAAAAAATTGCTATACTACCCTTCAACACAATTAACAGGGGCAAACAGTATAACCTGTCATTCAGGTGGGAGCTCTTGGCCCTGTGCAGGGGGTTAGAGGTGATGCTGTTACTTCCTGTAATGCTCCTGGTACTAGTAACTATGGGTGAACCAGAACTCTGAGCCAGGCTGTGGATCATCGTCTGGGCCAGCTCTGCTTCCTCAACCACCTCCTTGATCTCCTGCAGCTGCTGGTCATTGGTTCTCCTCCTGGATGCTGCTGCTGGTGAAGAGAATGAAGACTGCACTGCACCCCCTATAGCACATGCAGAACCTGGAGACAATGGACAGAACAATGTTTTTCAAAACTGTAAAACTGAATTCAGTGCTGAGTTTTAGAGCTAAACCTGTCACACTGGTCTACAGATGCCTTCCTGACCAATTTTACATTTGATTAGTGAATGAACCTGTTTTGGTTTCTGTATTCAACACAGCAGCAGAGCCTGGAGCAGAGGAAGCTGAGGCTGGGATGGCTGAAGATAGACATGGCTCTTGTTTGGCACCTTGTTTGCTCACTGGAATCTCTTCAAAGGGGAACTTTGCCACCTGAACAAAAGGTCAGAGATATGCATGAAAAAAGGAAAGACTCTGCATGAGAAAATACTTGAGATAGCTTGATTTGATTGTGTACAAAGGAAATGCTCTCCTTTTTGATGGATAAGGATGCAAATAACAATGTCTTTTACAAATGTTTTGACAATAATAATTTAGTTTTCATACGCATTATTTTGTAACACAGTTGAAAGCATATGCTTATTGAGAATGGCAGAAAATTGTTACTACAAACTCAAGCTGTGACAGCA
>JAQLOL010000001.1:8642428-8652969 GCA_029783665.1 Naso thynnoides
TTAGATCATTGATTGCTGGGTAAAATTGGTAAATATGGGAAAAGAAAATGTAAGACAAACTCATTTCTGTGTGAAGGGGATCTTTAAATATGAATTTGGAAAAATGTAGCACTACATATGCATAAACTTTAAAAACTAAGTCAACCATGTCATCTACAAATAAACAATTTCTGTTGTGATACTTTTAGGATTACAGACCAGTTTTATAGTGTACTAACTAACTGCTCTATGCACCCCTTAATAAAGATATTTGTCCATAATATAAAATAAATTTTGTTGTTTTCTGAATTATATAGCAATGTCAATGAAATTCCACTTCTTCGAAGGTTTGAACTATTTTTAAAAATGTAATTATCTAAGACAGACATCACTGAGGGCATTGTATGACACTTACCCCTCTATCATCACCCAGGTATTCATGTAGACGTGAGTACATGAATGAACTAATATAAATACAGAATCTATATTGGGATCATACAGCCTGTGGTGGTGTGTACAACTCTGTCAAGAATTCTGATGCTTTAGCCTCATATATTTCCATAGTGGCTGTAGGTAAAATGATTGATCTATCACTGTTGTCTGCACTCATGTCTTTCTTTCGCTGTGGTGAAGCAATATTTTAATATTTAATGATTTTTTTCAGCTTTTATTCTACTGGGACTGTCAGATAAATCACAGAGGAAAATGTGAGATATGATATTAACCAGGCTAAAAGTGAAGTATCTGGAGCAGTAGAAGCAGCTGTTAAAGTTACTTTGCTAAGTATTAATATAAAAATTAGACCCCAAAAAGTAGCACCAACAATATCGGGAACAATTTCGTAATAACAGTGCTAAAACAAAGAGTACTCACTCCCTCCTTTGCCTGTTTTTTCCATGCGATACTGGTATATGTGTAATGTAAACAACATGTGTGAGTTCCTGTGTTCTTCTTCGGTGGTGTTTGGGTGTTGGCTACTGTGGCGAGCTGCTATGGCTGCATCCAGAAACCAGGCTGCCTTCTCTGGGGTTGGAGCACGAAGTTCAGACTGATTCTGGAGCTGGAAAATGTGTGAAAAGAGGAAGGCTGTGTGAATATTGACACAGGAGCCAGACAAGGAGGAAGGTACCATTAAATCTTCCGTCCAAACTCAAAACTGATAATAGTATGAGGATTCTGTTTCTATTGGACTTGTTGGCACATTCAAATAAAGCATTTTCTAATTTGCCTGCAGGTGTGGGAGACTGATAGAGGGAAGCAGAGATGAGTAAGAGAGAGAGATAGGGTGGTACTGCAGGGTATCATTACTGATGAGATTATGTCAGATTAGTTAAGGATTACACAGATGTTCTTGTATCAGACCCCATAATCCTATAAACATATAACTGCAGCCACAAACACACACACACCACACTTACCCTCTGTCACTCAGTCGTTTTTGGCACTCTTCTACAAACGCACACCATTCAGACTGGTATGCCTCACACTGAACGATGATGGTAATAAAATTTATAATGTTGATGACAGTATTTTGCATAGCAATCAGTAAAATTAAAATTCAGCAATGTCTCTGTCTGCAGTCAGCTTTAAAAAGGTTGAATTAAAATAGACAAAAATACACTTTTTTCTTGCTGTTTCTCCATCTTGTCTGTGACCTGTGTCTCTTTGATTTTGACTAAGATGCTCAGAGATAGACAAATGAGCCTGGTGTTTCATTGATTCCTTGTTTATACTGGAAGAAAAGGGAACCTTTGTGTGTGTGTGTGTGCGTGCGTATGTTTGTGTGTGTGTGTGTGTGTGTGTGCGTGCGCAAGCATGTGCATCCAACAATAGCTAAGACAATAACAGAGTACTGCCTGAGGCTAAAGACCTAAGGTAAAGCATGGTGATGGAGTCCTGAGAAGTTCATACACATGCTAACAGAACTGAAGTGAGTGAGATGCAATGTTTTTAATTGGGTGCACATGTTTGAACATGTGTACAGGTACCTGCATGCCACAGATGGGGTCCTCGCACAGGTACACTCCAGGTGACTGCCCATCCTGCAAGCTGCCTGTGGCCACTTCAGACAGTAAATCCTTCAGGTTCTCCTCTTTTCCCCAAACCTAAACAGAAACACACACTAGTTTATTAGTACCTCGTCATATCTATTTTCTGTCAGCATCAAAATGATCTATGTCTTAATCTGGTCTGATCAAACATAGAAATCAGCCTAGAGAAAGATCATTACTTGTGATGGCAAGTCAACATTAAAAGCATTACTCTTACAATCCCCTGATGACAGACATTACAGCTACTGCAACTACTACTTATTGGCCTCCTTCCTCAGATGTCTATATCAAAGGCACCTGTTTGACTCTGCAGGGAATGTTTCAAATTGAGGTCTCGTCAGTCACTGACCTCGACTGCAGAGACGCGAACAGAGAAGCGTGCTCCTGTTTTCTCCTTCCTCTCGTTGATGAGCTTAAACAACCAGGAGATGGCACAGGGGATTATACCAAGAGTCTGTAGAGAGTCATCACGGCCAATCATTGTGTAGGATTTACCTAGGAAAGACAAAGCCACAAATTAAAGGAAGGTTATCAGAAAAAGATGGAGGAATATATCAGGGAGAACATCATGAAAAAAGACTCCCGGGAAAGAAGTGCTTTGCATCAATGGAAGCGTGTGTCTTTGAGCCTTAAGATCTGTCCGTATGAGCCCCAAGATGATAATTAGCCACCCCCGAAACACATACACACACAGCTGCTCTAGCTGTTGGAAGCTGGAGATCAAACACATGCCTAAACAAAGCCACATGTCATACCTAACAATCACATCGACACGAACATTTACACCAAAACAGAAGACATCAAAAGCCCAACTCATGTGATGCAGCGTAGAGAAATGTGTTCACATTTGTTCGGAGACAGGACGGAGGGGAGGTTGTCAGCTACACCATAATTTTACATTGGTATACCTCAACGTTTCCTTGAGCGTCTAGACAACAAAGATGCATTTCAATATTAGTTTCAAAAGTGTTCAGAAACCTGGAGGAGAAATAGTAAACATGCTAAACAAAATGGGTTGTATTCAGTTTAGGTGTCGAAATGAAAGCTTATAAAGTTCTCTAAAGTACAGTGCCCAGATTTTTATAGATAAAGCGTTAAAATGCTGCTCATGAAATACTACAGAATGTACTGAAATTTGCAACTTGTTAAAGCAACATTTGTTCATTTACTTTGATTAAAGTGATTTACCAGCTGATTTATTTTATTAAATAAAGCAGATGAACTCTCTCTCTCATAATGGCTCTATGTTGTCTCACTGCCATAACAACAGAGCACTTGAACACCTCTGGTTTCTCTTCTGTTTTTTTCTTCAGGACTGTGTATAACTGGAGAGTGTTGGATTACACATCTATCTGAGCATATATGTGGCTCTTCAGTGCTTCCCTCTGTTCTGATTACCGCAGGCGATCAAGACATGGTCGGCTAGCTGACTGCTCCCCTGACTAACAACACTGCAACACAGTGATGCTCCACTACAGGCTATGACAAAGGATGTGTATGGGTGTCTGTGCGTGTCTGTGCCTATGTCCATGTCTGTGTAGTTGATGTATATGCCCGGTAATTGGCCCCATCAAACAGAGCTGCCGATGCTGTCAGCGAACATGCGAACAGGGTGAAACCGTGTGAGAGAACAAGGCAGCAGTGTATCCTCACTTCAAAGACATGTACATTTGAGCTTACACACACACACACACACACACACACACACACACACACACACACAATCACACATACATTTCATTATTTAAAGATGATCCATTAAAGGCTAATTATCAAAAAAACAATAACAAAGTCCATCTGACATACTGGTAGCTTAAAACCAGAGGATTAAAGTATATTCCTCAAGTTTATTCATTTGTTTTAGTAACAAAGTGACTTTTTGGACATTTTGGAGTTATTCCCTTGTGTGACAGTGTGTGTAAATATGGTTGGACTGTGTGACCTCATATGTGTCTGCAAAGGGCTGCAGGGATGAAGATAAATGCTTCTTGTGTTCCCTTCCCTATTTTAATTAGGAATAAAGTAATGCTGTTATAATGCAGCCTCATTACAATCAATGGCCTTAGGTGAGCTATATCATAAAGAATGATCTCATCTGCTGGTACAGCAGCAGCCATTTAAACTAAAGCCAGCAAGGTCAGAGCTGCTCCGTAGCATTAATTTAATAGTCAAATTGATTGAAAGAGCAAACTCTCTTTAATGGATTTCATAGACATATAAAAGCACTTGCAGTACTAAAGCCAGAACATTCAGTTATGTCTATCAGCCGACATGATCACACAGTGACAATAAGAGATTTGTTTTTTGGGGGCGTGTTAGGCGTATCGCTTCTGGTCAGTCATTTTATACAGTTTGTTTTATGATCATGAATCACGACACAGTCGGCATTTTCATGTGTCAATAATAGAAGCCAAATGAAAACATGTGAACATGGCGAAATGCACAACAATGATCTAGACAGGCTATCTGGTGTGAACAACATGTTGGGATTGAGTCTTAGGAGAGCTGTGGTGATTATATGTGCATCTGTTTGTTTGATCTGTCCTATATGGGCCTTTTTTGAGAGAGAATAGGGAAAGGTTCTGCTCACTCTTTGGACCAAACAAAACATGAAGCTTGTTTTAAAGGGGTGTACACTGTGCAACAAGGGCTTGTTACCCACATTACATGTGTGTTTTATGCCTTGTTAGAGATTGTACCAAGCCTCCTGGAACAATGCTGGGCTGGGAGGCCAATTTGGAGTTGTAGCAGCCCTCAGTAATACACACACAAATAGCCAACACTGAGACTTTTCCCACAGGCAATCGTCATCCAAATTGTGTTTTTCAAAAAACAACACAAAATTACTCTCTTTACTGTTGGAATTTGGCCCATTCAGTATATAATAATATTTTTAAAGTCAAGAAGAGTCATATCATAAGATTTGTGATTTGGAACACTGCATCCAGTTTGTGTTTATGCAACAAGCATAGAGAAAGTGATGAGAAATGACATTTAAAGGAATGTCCCTACCTGACTCCGACCAGGATTGTTGCAGTTCGGTGCTTTTTAATCCAAATCTCTTTACTCTGAGATAAAACTGATAAGAGCTGATCTTAATTTTACTTAATCTGTCTAAACTCCTGGTTTTTTTCAACAAGTCTGATTGAATGCTCATGTTTGTGCTGCACTGAACCATTTGCAGCAGTTACTCTGATGGAATATTATAACAATAATTAGGGCACACATAACAAACATCAGCCCCAAGTTGTAAAAACACTTGTTCTTTAACTGGATAGCCACACGAGAAATACAAAAACTTGAGATTATAATACATTTACTAACTAGTTTACTTTTGCTACAGGTTTGGAAAGCAACAAATTTCCTGCAGCACAACCAGCAGCAGTTTGCATGCTTTTACATAAAATTTCATTACTGTTCGTTCCAGTAAACAACTTGGCCGTTAACACAAAAGTGTTCCCTGCTGAACTGCAACCTTTAAATTTTCTGATTTTGTCCTCTGTCAGCAGCTGGGGACTTACAAACTCCAACAAGATGTTGAAGATAACAAGTCAAGAAAAATAATGTTCCTTGAATGTACAAGGATAAGTACAACAGGGGCTGACACAGGGCTGAGGAACATGCTTCTGTGTGTGTGTGCGTGTGTATGTGGGTAATTGTGCTGGTGCATGTGTGTGGGCTCAGACATGTTGCAGTGAGGGGTCCTGACCCTCTTTAAGACAGCTTCTCTAAAAACCAGCTTCAGAAGGATTAGAGAGAGAAAGGAAGAGAGAAACACAGACAGAGCAGACTGAGAATGCTTTCAGCATCCGCAGACACTAATCCTCTTCTTTCTCTCTCCGATAGATGAGGGCCAGCAGAGAGATGCCCAAGTGAAAGACTGATGCTCCAACACATACACACACACACACACACACAGAAGATGACTCACAAGCTGCAGTCGCTCTGATTTTGTAGTCTGTGTGTTTGTGAGTGTTACCCAGCTTGGAATGTCCAAAGCAGAAGACGCAGCCATCTGCTCCATTCACCACCGACTGAATCACCTCTGCAACTGTCCCCGCACACACCTCCGCCTGGCAAGGGGCAGACAGAGAGAGAGGAATGACAAGGGATGTAGGATGAGGGTCAAGAAAAGCA
Organism: Naso thynnoides; assembly: GCA_029783665.1. NCBI lineage: Eukaryota > Metazoa > Chordata > Actinopteri > Acanthuriformes > Acanthuridae > Naso > Naso thynnoides. The sequence continues at coordinate 8,648,596 of JAQLOL010000001.1, forward strand.
GAAATACCTGAATGTATATACGCTTGGTATATGTGAGCTGTGTTTTTAAACTTATTTTCAGGACCCATCATGATGAACCCATTTTTATTGGGTTTTAGAAAGGTTTCAATCAAAAGCACCTGTAGGTTGCTTTCTTAACAATCTTTTCTCTTACCTGTGATGCATCAGGAGGGAAAGCTGCATCAAAGGTGAACATCTTTGGAGGGACCTGATTAGCTGCCGCCCTTTTCTGGGAAGGAGCGTTAGATGTCTGATTGGCTGAGGGCTCCATGATGGTGATTTGTTTCTTCCTGGGATCCACTTTAAGGAAGGAGCTGGACTCTGTTGCATCCGACTGAGACACTGGACACACGCGCACCATTACTTTCACCTGGGGGAAAGGTAAACAGAAAACAGGTATTCAGATACTAGTGAAATAACAAAGTATAAAAGAAATGAATAAGTCAAAGGCACCTGCGATTTCATCCCTAACAGAAACCCAGCGTAGATACAGATGCAGAACTCGGAATTAAAAATAAAATAAAAAAGAGTTTAAAGGGGAAATTTTATGCTTTTCTGTCTCTTTCAACCTATAAATGATGTTACAAAGTTGGATTGCTGTTTTAAATGATGCCGAAGTATGAAATAATGAGGTAAGGGTATGTGGCAGTAATCCCTGTGGGCTGTTTCTAATGGCTCTGAACACTCCGTTCTCGTCAGTTTTTTTTTTTTTTTTTTTAATCTCAGAGCACTAGTGTGTCACAGTGTGATGTGCTTCTCTGTAGGTTCGTCTGGAAGGCCTGTGTTTAAACTGGCCAATCAGAGCAGAGTAAGCCTTTAGAGGTGGGGTAGGAGCTAAACAGAGCGTCTCAGACAGAGGCAAAAATTCTAGTTTTCAGAAATAACTTCAGCTCACTTTGTTGTTGGTAAAGCTTCTGATTCTGATGGTTTCCTTGTCACTTCAGTTGTATTAGTATCCGTGATACCCACTAACATTTTTATGTTGCTTAGAGATTTTACAAGGAAACCAACCAAACTCAAACAGATTTAACAATCCTGAATGATTGTTGCTTAATGACATCTGAAATCATCTGCACTGTGACAAAAGACTCCAAAAAAGCCGCAACATTCATTTTTTCTTTTTCAAACTTACATGGATATGATCATGCTCTCTCTCTGTCTCCCTCTTATCATCTTATTCAAGCTGAATCCTTCTTCTCTCTCACTCCCTCCCTCCTGACTGCTTCTCTTTTGCCTGTCACTCTTCTCTTATCTCTTTCTCCCTCCATCCTAAATCCTTTTTCTGTCTACACCCCTCCCCTCTACCTTCAGCTCACAGCCACATATCAAAAGCCTGAAGTGCAGGAATCCTGTTTCAGCGTTCTCTCCTCCTCACACTCTTCCTTTCCTCCCACTCCTGTCACAAACTGTTAGCAGACGCAATTTACCGTCTGACAGCTGCTGTTGTTTTCTTTGATATCAGAGGAAGCAAACCGCTGCGTCATCGAATCTGAGTGACTTCCAGAACACTTCCACATATAAACAACCTTTTCTTCTGTTAGCCAAAGATGTTTTAAACTTTGAGTTGCTTCACAGTAGTTTATTACAGCTCTCTGTCTCCTCCCCTGACTCACCTGAATTAGTTTTTGTCTCTCATTATTTTGATCTCTTGCTGCCTATCACTCTCTGATTCAGTCCATCTGTCTTCCTCTCTCACTTTTTGTCACTAAATCTTTCTTCCTGCCACATGCTACTTGATTATTCAGAACATTTCCCACAGATTTTCCCTTCTGACTGTTAGGAGAGAGACACCCTGATCATCAAGTATATATTTGAAATTTACACTGTTATATTTGATCTATTCTACCATAAGTATGTGTGGATGGAACTGAAGCTAGGAGACTTAATGAAATCATCTTTTTAGCTAGCTTGCTAATGTTAGCTTGCTTAGATCAGAAACTAAACCCTCCAAACAGAGACTAGAGACTCCGCCCACTCCACTGAGTGTCAATGGAGTGAGTGGAGTCTCTGGTCAGCCCAGGTAAACAATGTCCCGCTTTCTGTTCTTATTTAATCTTACTTTGTTTTTTATAATCACTTGTTAGAAAAAAAAGAGGGACAATTTTTTAAAGGCATCTCCGACAGATATGAAAGAACCAAAACTTCTGTAAAGTTTCGAGTTGGTGACTAACACATTGCTTATTTGTAATGAATTATAAGCGATATCTAGGCAAGAGTAACAAGTAATGGCAAAATACTATTTGAATAATTAACATGCAATAACAAATTAAATACAGTTTTCAAGCAAAGTTCCCATCAGTTGTCCTTTCTAACATTGACAATATCATACCTGTCATGATGTCACTTTGTTGTTGTCTTTATACATGCAAAAAAAAAAGTTTAGACCCAAAAAATTACCCCCTATGTTTTTTTTGGTCAAATTTATATGAAGTTCTTCAGGTGAAAAGAAAAGAATAAGTCTAAGATCCTCAATTTTTTTAAGTTCCTCAAACTGTTTTGTCACACTGGCCTTTTATTTGAAGAACTGTTATCAAAATGTTCTAATAAAGTCTTCCCACCTCCAGCTTTTACTGAGGAACATATTGATTCCACATCGACATCATGATAAAGCTAAAAACCCTAAAACATATAAAAAATAATGTGAATGTCATGTTTCAGTGTTGTTTTTTCAAAAATGGAATCCGAGACTGCTACCAAGACTTAGGTCATTTTAAGTGTCAAGGAAGAAAAAAAATCAAAACACCTGCAGAGTCAAAACAATGAAAGCACATGTGGATCTGCAAATTTAAAATATTAAAAAATGATGATAGAACAAACTGAGTGATGAACAGTGACTGTCAGATTCAAATCTGCAGATGTTTGTAGTAAACTGGCAACAGCTTGGAATGACGCACAACAAAGGTGTATTGTTTTGGGCAAGACAGTTCAAGTCATGACAGATGTAAACAGCTGAACATCCTATAAACAGAAAAGCAGCTGACAACATGCATACACAGGCTGACAGGCAGGAGATATGAAATTTCTCCTTTTTACTTCTTGACAGTCGTGGTTGACAGAAAGTGCATGAACTCATCATGACCTCTGTGAGACTAGACTGTCTCATTTGGAAAGTCATGCAGGTTCTGTCTTGCCCACCATCCTCAAGAGGACAAAAACGTATGGACCACATCCTTTCCAATACAAACCCTGAATGAGGCTGCAGCATCTTTGTGAACCCTACCTCGTATATTATAGTGTGGCCTAAATAATTAAAGGATGGATGTATAACGGTGCATTCAAGTATCTCTGCAAGAACAAAATTCCTGACATCTGTCAAAGATAGTCACATTATATTGTCACATCACTAAATGTGCACTAACTCTACCTAACAAATGTTTTTAAGAATGGGTGAAATCAAATTTTTTATTTGATTTTACCACGTGTTTTTTAAACAGGGTAGGATTTGTCAACAGGGCTCAGAGATGAAGGGCAGATGAAAAGACTACTGCATTTATGTGGCTCCTAAGAGGGAAGGAGGAGAGATATTTTGCCTCTTTGTACTTGTTAGCACAGATGAATCATCGTCTGAAGTGTGACTGTGCGCTGTGCTTCCCGTTAAACACCGCCATGGGATTACGAATAGAACAGTAATCCCAAAACATTTCAAACCCTGCTGCATCAGAGACAGAGTGTTCACAACATGAAAGGAGGACTGTGGGTTTAACCGTATATTTTTTACTTACAAAGCAGTGAACAGGGATGTGATCATAAATAATAAAAGGTAAACAATGAATCTGAGTCTGCGACCAGAGAGAAAAATCATCTTTGGATCATACAATATCTGTCATAGTACAATCACGTCTGAGTTAAACTTTATTTTGACAGTTATTTGAAAAACTACTGCTTTACAGTGCTGTTATAAGATCAGTAACATACACATATAAAGTCATTTTCTACAAAATGAATGAATCCTTTGTCCTTTTTCATACAAATTATGTGAAATAAATTATTTCCCAACCCTGCGGTGAAGAAACAAGGGCAACAAGAACAAGGTCACGTTATGCTGAACAAACTCACATGGAATGACAAGTGTTTTATTTTAAAAAATAAAAAGCATAAAAGCCTGCTGGTAACTAATATACAGCCACGTAAAAGGCACAAAGGCAAATAACATTCTAAGAGCTCTCTCTATGTGGCTATTTATGCGCATTTCTCTCTCTCTCTCACTCTGACACACACACACACACAAACACATGCATGCTCACACACACATGCACGCTCACACGCACCCACCCACACACACACACACACACGTACGCACACAAACACACACACACACACACACACACACACACACACACACACACACACACACCTAATACAGCACATTAACAG
>JAQLOL010000001.1:8687735-8697942 GCA_029783665.1 Naso thynnoides
GTGTGTGTGTGTGTGTGTGTGTGTGTGTGTGTGTGTGTGTGTGTGTGTGTGTGTGTGTGTGTGTGTGTGTCTGTGTAATCAGTTCCAGATGAGTGGCCAAGGAAGGTAAACCTCCTCCTTCCCCCATAGTCATTGACCTCCTCTCATCTCTCTCCTCATTCATTTCCATGCTACTTGCCTCTGTATACAATGAATAATATATACACACATGCATTTCCAAGCAGTTAATCCATTCAGAAGAGATGCAGACAATCTCTTGCACCGTACATACATGTGTGCCCACACACACACACATGGCAGGTGGCAGAAGAGTGACATGATGATAGAAGAGTGATGGCAATAAACGAAGATAATATTTTAGGTTGTGTGTGTGTGTGTGTGCGTGTGTGAATATCCATCAATTAGATTTGTGACTCAAGATCACACGCCTCGGTCTCGTGGTAGAGAATGACAATGTGAGTCTGTGTGTCCATGTGTGTGCATGTATGTGCATGCAAAGGATGGATACTGGTGTCAAAAAAATGACACACACACACACCAAACACTTGGATGGGCACACAAGACAAATGTTACACTGACAGAGGTCAAGCACAGGTCTCTCTCACTATCTCTCCAAAACACACTCTGTCACTTTGAGGCTCTCTCTTCTGGTGTTTGTTTCATATTAGCTGCTCGTGAAGTCCAGCTTATACATTCAATATTCAGGACCAAGTGTGATTCTGTCAGCTCAAGACAAGAACACACATCTGGAGACAGCTGGTTCAAATTCCACCGATGACAAAAGCTGCACATGTTAGCTTTTATCCGACAGCCTGCCACAAAACATTTCTGAATCTTTGCAGTTTCAGCAGAAAGTAAAGCTGAAGCAGCCACTTATTTATTAGTGAAGAAGACATTATTGAGGGAAAAGAGCTTTAAAAGCTATCCGTCTTTTTTCACATCTGATTTTTCTTTCAGCCAAACTGTCAACAGAGGGAATAAAAAATCATGTGGGATCATCATCCCATCATTCACCTCACCACAAGTCAAGTCAGGATAAAGCACAGTTCAGTTCAACAAAACAAGGGCATGTTGCAATTTTATAATGAAAGTCAACCTCTTATTTGAACAGAGTTTTCCATTAAAAACCACTTAATGTGTGACAAAGACGATCAGAAACATAGATGCAAGCCACAGTTATTGAGAAGAAGCGCATGTGTAAACATGTTGAAGAACAGGACCCAAAAGTGAATGATATTTGCCAATTTTATGAACAACAATATGACAATTTATAATCATATTGAGCCTATAAAGCATTACAACATTACTGAGCCTTAATTTTCAAGTGTCACCTGTTTAAATGGAAGGAGAGACAGACTGGAAAGGAAGGGAAATCTAGGTGAAAGGCGAAAGGAAGAGGAATTGTGTGAGAAAGGATGAATGGAAGAAGGGAAGGATGACTGCAATTACAAAGGTGGTTCATGCTCTGAAATTTAAATACACATGCTCTTACACGCACCGACCTGATGCTGCCTGACCTGAAAATACCAGTTTACTATTTATTTGTACATTTAATAAGTAAACACTGAATTAACATAGAGTGGGTGTAAAAGCAAGCTGAGAGGCAGATAAGTAATTTTATAGCACACAGCAAAAATAACCCAAAGGAGAAGTTGCTCTTTAACGGCATGTTAGTGAGAGTCTCGACTCCTGCCTCCCTTGAATATTTTTCTCTTTATTTCTTTGTTTACTCTCAGTGATAATAAACAACTTGAGGACCACAGTTGGTTTCCTCTCTCTCTTTCTTTCTCCCTCTCTCCGTCCTCACTCATTTATTACCTACACACACACCCTCGCTCTCTCTAAAGTATGTCTCCTTTAATCACCTTTTTAATTGGTCATTCCTTCATATGAGACATAACGGTGGTAGGACTAACACAATGGATACACATTCATACACACACACACACACACACACACACACACATTTACACACACGCAGCTTGCATAAAGTCGCATTAAGCTTGCATGCATTTAGATGAGCGGACACACAATTGTGTCTGCGCACAAGTATGCCACACATGATGTTGACACCGTATATTAAAGAAAAACACATTACAATGTCTGAGTTGCCATGGCAATGCAGCAATTAATTAGCACACACTGAGCTAACTAGCTATAGGGGATGTAAATTACCTGCTGCTTTCTGTCTCGCCAGAGACTTAAACAGTGTGTGTGTGTGTGTGCGTGTACATATTTGAATATGGATGTTTGTGCAGTAAGTGTGTAGCCTACTGTACTGTGCTGTGTGTGCTATCAGTAATACTACAGGTGTCAGATGTGATAGTAAAAGGTGTTCACACGCTCTCACACCCTCTTGATCCCTTCATGACGATCTTTCTCTCAGTACTGTAGCGTGAAGACAAACACTCATCCATGCGCGTCCACACCATCACCGTCACTTTGAATTAAGAGGATTGTCTGTGGCACTTTTGCCTTGGGAAGTCCTTTCTTTTAGCTGCAGTGAGTGCAGGAGAGCAGGGTTGGTTCACCCAGAGGACAAGTCAGCGGACTCACATGCTTTGATGTGTAGGTCTTCATAGATGTTAGTTCCCTTTGAAATGTTCCTTTTTTGAATGGCTGTAGGCAGGCGACTCTCATAAAGGAGGGAGACTGTGTGGGTCTTTAAAAGAGGCCTTTGGAGGGCCTTTGAAGCACATCCTCAGACCACATTGGTGAAGTACTTCTGCCTGCAGCCTGCCAGGGACTGCATTCATCCAGCCACTGTTTGGGATTGACAACTATAATTAATTGCCTGTCTGGACTCTGCCATGGATTATCTTGGGTTAAGTGCTCGTCAGCCATTCTCCTCCAGAAAGTTGTTTTCCTCTGTGCATACACATACGCACGTATGCAAAAATAGCACTGTTTGATCAGCGTGTATGCTTGTAGTGGTGGGATGTTTAGCCCGATTAAAGAGGGTACAAAAAACTGAAAACAGATGCTATGGACAGATTAGAACAACTACACAAGCTCTCTCTCACTCTCTCTATCATACAGACATAAGTATTTGTGTGTATTGTGCATTTTTTATATTCTTCATCCATATGTAAGAGTGTGTGTCTGCCAAGTTGAGTGTGTGTATATACCGTACACTATGCGTGGCCAAAGCTGCCTTCCCTTTCATAGCCTGAGTTTGCCTGAGTACAGTCAAGTTCCCTTCTACAGTGAAAACTGGCTGCTTGTAAGAGAGCCTGCTTTTTATTAGCTGGCCATCTACGTTAGTGCTCAGCTGTAATAGTTGTTTAAATTCCAGCCTGTTTTTACATGGAAGTGGCTTGCTGGCGCCTGTTTTTAATTATTTGGCTATCCATTGTGGTGCCTGACAGTAAATGAACTGCATATAGGCTACATAAACTCTGCTGCCTGATTTTAAATTAGTGCACCATCTGCATTGGAGCTGCACTGTAAATGAAGCATACATAACCAAAGCAGTGCGCGAAAATAATCAACCTCAGGGAGTTGGCTATCTCCCAATTATCTGGTTGTCTGGCACCTAGATGACAAACTTCAGCACTAGTTAATTTAAGTGGATAAGAAGTCTATGTCAATGCATGTTTTCACATGGGATATTTGAAAGGAGAAATGGTGAGTCAGGGGGCAATCTTGTATCACCATACTCTGCCCACAGTAAAAGTACAACTCATTTGCTGCCACGCTCTTTATTAGGGTTTCTTACAGCTGTCAAGAAAAGTCAAATGTAATGTTTAATTGAACAAATAATGTTCAGATTGAAAGCTGACTTTATTTTAAGCTGTTCATAAATTGGTTATGCATCCATTATGAATTTAAGACAGTCCGAAAGCTTGAATATTCGCCTTGCTGCACTGCTTGAAATGGGCCACCCATATAAAATGTGGGCCCTATTATTTTTGCAATTCAGAAAACTGAGATGGAATCGTAGAATTTGACAACAGAAACGGAATCACTGTAAAATGCAGAGTATTATGGCAACTGTCAAAATATGGATGCATTTTATTGAACTTGAAGGTCGCAGCAGCATCTGTCAGAGCCACTGAGCTACTGCAGGAGATAGATAATTCTTGATAGTTTGCTGACTTGCTAACCTCAATCACATATGCATGAGAGGCTTAATAATTTTACTTAGCATCCAAGAAACTTGCATGCATATTCTGAAATAACATACATACCAAGAAAATTGTACCTTGAAAACACACCAAACATTAGCTTAAATAACAACATAGAAAAATACCAGAGCCTCTGTCATCCAGACTGATAACTGTGTGAATAGATGAAGGAGTGATTTGATCATTCATTGCTACACTTGTGGCACAGAGAGTTTTCAAGAGGCACCAATGTCCTGTCTCTGCACTACAGAGTCACATACTGAGTCTTTATGCTTTAAAGTTTTTGTTTCAACCCAGGAAGAACTGTACACACAGCAGCAGTTCCCTTGATCCAAGACAATTTACCAACATGGGAGACAGTTGGCCAGAAAGTAACCTGAACCTTAAACTTGAAAACTGTTGCTTTACTTCCAGGTCTTTCCTCCTATCTGTGTCCATCCTTCACTGTGACAGTGCATTCAACATCTACCACCTCACCTTCACTGTAGCCCACCCCCTCAGTGGGGTTCAACCAGATCTTCACATCTTAACCTGTTTGAACATGAAGTAAAGTATGATTCAGTGGGCTTCTTTCTCCCAAGTGTTATCTCCTGGTTTTGTCCTATCTAAATTTCCCCAGGCCCACCATCCTGTCCTTTCTCTCCTATCCTCACCCTCGCTCTCTGCCACCCCCTCTCCGCTCTCCCCACTCCTCTCTCACTGCTCTCTCTTTCCTTCCCTCCCTGACAGTGACAAATTGCATGTTGGGTTGGGTAATCCATCTTGCCGTATGCCACACCTGAACACACACTCCCTCACTTCTTCCCTGCTTTCCTCTTTTAGTCCTCTTTTTTCCCCATCCATTCATTCTTGCCTCAGTATCTTTCCATCCCAAGGTTAGTGAGGGGTTAGGGGAGTCACCAGGGAGGAACTGAAGGTAAAGATCTGCCTGACAACTCCAGCTTATATATGTGTGTGCACACACTAGGAAACAGGTGAACAGTGTGTGCACAGAAACAGTATGTTTACCCTAAGCACAAACTTGAATCTATAAGCTCAGTTTTTCTTGGCTCAGAATTAAGCAAAACTTAGGCAGGGATGTAACTCCATGGCCACAGAATTTGGTTTTATATTTTTCAGAGGATAAGAAATTCAAACATGAGCCAGATTGTGTGCATGAGTCGGGTTCTGCCAACTCTGCTTATAGAAGGCAAGGCTATAACTGAAACACAGTTAAGAAAATATGATAAATATAGCATCCTGATGACTTGATGCCCACACTGTATCAATGCAACCTCCCCAGTTTATTCCTGCTGGGAACCTTCAATATTTCCTGCGTAACTCATCAATGAAAAGTACTCTAATGAAAAGCCAAAAGGGCTAAATAGAAACAAACAGGGCACAGGAAGAGTCTTCAGTTTTTTTTAGCTCTATGTGGCTGTGCTTAGGCATAGAAGATCTTCAAGCTATATGCTAATAATTGCATGCTAACATGCTGATGTACTTATTTTTATTGATATATCTCTATTTAACCAGGAATAGCATATTACGAATTAGATTTTGAATCTCTTTGACAATGGAATCCTGGCCAAAAAGATTTACATAAAATAAAATTTGAACAAAAACAAACAAACAAAATTACTGATGTTGAGGTAAGATACTGTTACCATGTTCATCATCCTAAGGTAGCATGTTAGCATGCTAACATTTGCTCACTAGCAGGAATCACAATATTATAAAGGGAATTTTTGCAGACCGCCTGATCTGTTACATGATAGGTGCCCGGCTTGTCTGACTTACTGGATGTAGACTGTGGATTGTTAGCCTGCAGGGAGGCCATTTCAGTTGACACTTCCACTAGCTGCATGTTAACTTTTGGCAAGGGTGCCATCATTGTATCCTGGCTTAGTATTACCCAAAACAATTGTGATGAAGAATTACAAGTAAGCAAGAATGCTTTTGTTTCCTATCACAAAATAATAATGTGGCAATGTGAAAATACACAATAGCCTATTTTACATTTTAAAAAAAAATAAAAAATCATTAAAATACCATAACAATAACAATGGCAGCCAAATCTGCATTTACTTTTGAACAAAACAGAACATTCAAGTAAATGTTTCTTGACATAAATGATAACTTTACTTTGAAAAACAGCTTTTTTAAATAAACAAATCAAATAATACAGTTAATGTGCTGTTTGACTAGGATTTCAAACAAATTTGTCCTTTGTATACAAGAGGCTTTAAGCGTTTTAGCATAAACATTAAACCTCCGGAGAATGTGCTTGAATCGTCTCGCAAGCCTCTAAAACCTAACCGTCTTCAATCCATGAAGTCAACAGAGCATGCTTTCTTTTTTTTCTAGGCTTCATAATCACATAGTAGCACTCATTCATACACAGGAGCTCCGTAAATCAACCACAGTCCTCCTGTGTTGGCCACTGCAGCTGAGGTTAAAGAGTCTTGCTCAAGACCACAGTTGTAGTGGATTCAAAATGACAACAGTCCGGCCACAAGCTTGCATTAAAACTGATAGACTGCTGTTGCTCTTTAAGATACGATCAATCAGATATTGCTTATGCTTTGTCAGATATCCAACAGAGGATTCAATGAGACTGCATAAAGCATAAAAAGGGGAGATACAATGGTGGTAAAGATTAAAGAGGCTGAACCCTGCTTTAGCGTGTGCCTCTCTCTCTCTGACACGGTATGTAGCCTGGTGTACAGTCAATAGCAGATAACAGTAAACAACAACAACCATTTCAAACCCTCTAAATCGAGCCCAGCAGGCTCCATCTGCTCAAGGTAATTGGAAAGTTTAACAGCTAGAGGCTATTCTCTGTGTCTGATTGAAGCACGGACTGGGAACAAACAGCCAATTTAATTCTCTCTGCCTCTCTCATTCACACACAGGCTTCTCTTTCCATCTATGCTTTGCTAGCATCGTATACCCTGTATGAATTATTGTCTCTCCTTCTCTCTAAACCTCTATTTCGACCATTTTCTTTCCCTTTCCTTTCTCTCCTTCCTTTTCTCTCTATTTTTGTCTTCCTCTTGCTTCATCTTGTTGATTAGCTGGAGAAAAGAATGATGTGAGGGCAGAGGATGCTGCTGGGCTGAGATGAATGAGAAGCTTAAGAAGAAAGTGGCTGATATCAGACAATATTGGGTAAGCAGGGATGACAAATTGAAAAAAGTAGAAGGGACATTTGTTTATGAATCAATTTACTTTACTGAGATACTATAATATAAACTATACACACTATGCTGCTAAACCATCCAGCATGTGGTGCATCACTTTCACGCAGTAAGTGTTAAATTCTGCAGAAAATATCCACTACCACCAAAGAGGGATGCACTATAACGTCCAGGGTTTCAAAAACATTTCTAATAATAGAGCCCCATAGAAAAAAATAAAACCCTTTTTTTTAGATACTACAGTAATTGCTTCACAACTGCTGCAGTGCAATCTGCCATGGAGCCTCACTGGAAACAGCAGCTTAAATGTCAACCTTGTTCTCGTTTCACCTCCTGCCCTTTACAATGCTCTGACACAATAGACTCACAGTGCTTCTCAAAATACACACACATCCCCAAACACACGCCCACACACACATACACAGAGAGTCCTCTCATCCTATCTTTGGCATTATCCAGCCTCTTAACCTATATAGTTAAGCTAGGAATGTACGCACACACAAATTTTGCAGCCCTGCGGTGCAGCGTATTTAGAACAGGAATGGCATTACGGTACATGTGACACATATACCCTGGGTCTAATTTTTGACCCTAAAAGGTAGTTCTCTTACCACAAGCACTCACATAACAACCACATACAAACACAAGGCCACAGCACCTTTGTAAAGACAACATCATCTCTTCCCACACACTCATCTCTCCTTCTTTTTCTCTTTCTCCACTCTACATCCCACAGCTCCTCTCTGCTCCCATATTTCTCTTTTCATCTTCCAGTACAATAGTTATGAGGTATACAGTGTTTACATTACTAACAACAGCTGCGCTCCAAAATTAGATCCAGTATTAAAATAAACCTTTAAACCTTGTTTACAAAATCACATTGTGTCTGGAGAAATGATAAAAGAAAAACTGTTTAGGCAACAGTAATCCTCCATAGTTGAGGCCCATAACATTTTGAATTAAATATTTAAAGCAGTATTTTCCAAAGTGTGGCAATGCCTCTTTGGGAAACTGGTTTAAAAATCTTCAGGTCTTCTTAAGTTTATAAATGCTGTTTAAAATATGAATTTTGTCTATGGGCCATGAGACCATTATTAGTTTTTTTGTTTGTTTGTTTTGTTTTCTTGTTATGATTGTCATGATATTTGTCAGATCCAGAAACTCTAGTGTGCAGTCTATGAAGGTATGGCAGTGGTGGTTCACACTATCAGGCATTAGTAAGCTCATACTCGGTAAATAAACCTGTTAACCAGCAGAAGAACTGCACTGCAACAAGGCTGCATACAGTAACTACAGTGTCGAACAAGTAAACAATCTTTCTTCCTCTTTTTTCCATGGAATTTTTATATCTGTACCATCAGTATTTTTGCATTAACTGTGTGTCAAGCAAATGTTTGCATTTGAGCACAAATGTGTGTGTTAAGGTTCTAGGAAAATAAAAATTGTATTATTACATAAAGAGAAGAGAAGTGTCCCTCATAAATGTGTTTTCATTATTGTAATTGTCATCCTAATTTACATCGCCCAACCAACATTCATATATGTAGCTTTGTCATTCTGATGAAGCCCTGACATCTAACACTAAAATGTCTTACTTTGATAGTTAAAAACTTAAATTAGTTTTCTCAAAGATAAAGTACAGTTAGACACTCACAGACACACATGACCTCACAAACATACACACCATCCCTGTCAGTCACACCTCAGTCTGTCATGAGATTTTCCTAGTGTGAGATGCCAAAGATAGATGTGTTATATCTGCCTATGTGACAGTGTGTGAAGGCGCGCGTGTGTGTGGTATGTTAGTGTCAGTGCATGTGCATGCCTCTGCGTTGTATCAGCTCATGACAGCAACTTGGCTAACAGTAAAAGTGTGGTTTGCAGGTCTTCAAATAAACTGTTCAGCGAGCGAGACTTCACAGTGTCACAGTGCTGGAGCTGGCACCTGCAGTTACTGGAACACTGGGACATTTTCACTCTGCACCTTGACTCTGCGTCATGGAAAAGAAAAACTTTTAAAGTTCTGAGGAAAACACACTGGAGAGAAAAAATGTGTCGGAACAAGCGCAGCACATTTAGAGTAATTGACAGATGGATAAATAGAAATATAGATAGATAAACACCAAACGTTAGATGGAAATGTCAAATGTTTCAGCTTTGGAATGTTCTTATAAAGATGTGTGATCAGAGACTCATGAAAAAGATATATACCTTGCAATGATTGTAACATATGGTGTAGAACTCAGTGTGAATATACCATAACTCAAACTAAGCACAAGGCTTCCTATATGCACACTTATGTTCACGAACTGTTTTGCTGTCCTGTCTACAGGTATGTAAAGGACGTACTTTTTAGGAAAAATGTCCCCCTTTTATGTTGATTTTTGTTGGCTGGATGATTTTATAACAAAACTCGAGTTGTGCTTCAGGGAGGGAACATTGTTTGTTGAAACTTGAGTTGTAAACAACTTGTAGTTGATGAGATGAAATGTCTGAACATTGTAACGGTACTTTGGTCTCTTGTAAAGTCATGAGGGCTGGGCACCTCGTTTCCTTGACACAAAAATAAAAGTTAATCAGATATGTACACACACAAACAGTGTTCTACAGGTACAATTTCATGGACATATCCCGAATCACAAACTTTGTATCAGCACACACAGAAACATACCAAATATGAAACTCCAGACATGGGAAGACAAATGTTTAACTGCTGTATAGTTTTCTCCATTTATTTCTGCATTGTGGAGGTGATGGAGAGGCAGTTGCCATGGTAGCTATGGACTTCATGGCAGCAGGTGCTGTTGCCACTTTCACCACCATGCTGTAGTGTGTGTGTGTGTGTGTGTGTGTGTGTGTGTGTGTGTGTGTGTGTGTGTGTGTGTGTGTGTGTGTGTGTGT
>JAQLOL010000001.1:8709611-8720804 GCA_029783665.1 Naso thynnoides
ATATATATTTTTTTTTTTTTTTATTTTTTTTTTTTTTTAAATTAAAGGGGGAAAAAGTGTTTCCACCACCATGTTTGTTTCCACTGTGAAATGTTAATTATAACATAACCTGTCAGCAGTTTTATATGACAAGTTCCTTCTGGGTCAATACAAAACACTGGCATGAGTGCAAAACAACTAAAGCACACATACATACATTTATTAGACTAATAAACTCAAAGGTACCCAAAGGACACAGGCGTTATGCAGGGCCATCATTACTGCTTTTGCAACAGTAAAATCTTAATAGGTCTGCTGCAGTCTTTGTATTTATACAATAGAGACAAAGACGGTTCACGTGGACAAAACCAAGAACAACAAAAATTAAATGACTATATTTTTGTTAAAAAGCTGTAGAAGCTCTGTTTATTGAGTCTTTTGTATTAACATATTTTACAAAAACTAGATTTACAGAAATTATCCATAACTGAACCATTTTTGATTTAGGCACAAAAATACAGGAAAGCTCAGTTCAAAAAGTATTTCACTTTGATTAAAGAAGTAATGGTTATGAAAGATAACCCATGAACAGGAAAATATATCATGGATATTAAGAGTTGTTAAATAACAGCATGGAAAAACTGAAAATGAAAACAAAATTATCCAATTTCTCCTTTACATTTTGACTAATTGAAAACTAAATCCTATGTTGTATCCTCTTACAACACCCCAAATAGAAGCTGAAAAGTAAACACACAAAAAAAGATCACAACACTTCAGCTTTTAGCGTAAGTTTGTGGGCTGCTCTTTGGGATAAAGTGGGAGGAAACAAATGCACTTGTCTAGATTCATGCGTATCTCAGCCCAAACTGCCCTTGCACAGTAATCACAGAAAATAAAATATTTATAATACAGATAGTCTCCATCTTTGCGTCCGTTGATATGTCTCAACCAGCTACTGATTTAGTGAAACTTGACAATACCAAAATTGTTTCAACAGCCCAGTTCACATTTTACATTGGTGCACATTACTCAAAATCTTTGAGCAGGACTACAATGTTCCCCGCTGGTACAATTTTTTAATTAGCATTCCTTATTGCAAAAGGGCAAAGGGTGCACTGATAAAACACTTTAACTCAAAGTCATACGGGTTATAATGTAACTAGAAAAGTTGAGTTTGACTGGCAACTGGTTTCATTGTTACGTCTTTTAAAAACAACTTAGAAAGACTTTCCAGCAAGTTCAGCTGTTCAAGACTTAACAAGTTCAAAGCCTAAAATTTCAAACAACTCATTACAAAAATTGGTGGAAATAATATTTTCTTACACAGAGGTAACTGCTCATGAACAGAGGTGACTCTAAGAAAGACCAAGAGGATGAAACCAATTGTTAAATTTAATACACAGACCCCTGTCCTTGTATCTCAAGGGAACATTAGGGAAAAAAAAAAGATTTACAGCATCCACCCTTGTCAAATAACAAAACGCAAACTGCTTGCAATGGGTGATATTACACTAAATACAGAACCCACGAAGGTCAAAAACACTTTGTTTGCAGCATTATTTTGATAGAAACATTCATATTAGACAGAAAGGCTGACCAATACTAAAGTGACATTCTCTTACTTCAAGGTAAGAAATAAAAACGTGTCATTGTTTTGCCTACACTTAATTCACAGTTAAAACTCATAGAAGAATAGCGCACAAATACATCAGATGGGTTTTTTTCTTATCCAGAAAATGTAGCTTTTTTCGCCACGAGCAACACAAATGAAAAAAGTCTGACAAAAGGAAAACAAACAAAGACCCAAACAGCTTTATCTAACAATGACACTTTCAAAACCCCTCTGGTAAAAAGACTCTCCTGAATGCATGCTCATTTTTGACAGCCAGTCCAAATCATGGCAGATACTGACGCCCCATTCAAGCTGGTGGTTGCAATGTGTGGCACATGAATAAAGGGCAATGCAACCTTGAATTTCTTGACTCGCGCCCTTCTGTTGAAATATGCTCCAAATACTCTGGACTCAGTGAGGCAGAAGCCATTCACAATAGTGAAATGGGGTGGGAGGGTAGGGGGTGTTTAAATATCTCGTGCCTCTTGGGATGATAATGTCGTAGAATCTTCCGCTGAAGCCGATCTGTGTATCAAGGTGCGGGGTCTTGTTGATTTTGCATGCGTCTCTCAGCAGCTGCCGCCATGGTTCTACGTCTCAGCGCGGTTGAGTTCAGTTCTGGGACAGTGTCCTCCTCCAGTCCAGGCAAATCCTCATCCTGGTCCTCAGGACTCTTGTTCAGATATCTCCTACAGAGAAGTAATGAACACGTGTGATCACAGCAACCAATAATGCAAGACAATGGGGAGCAAACGGCAACCAGGAATGTCATGTTGCAACTTGTCAGAAAACTAGAACTCAGCATTGATTCTATTCAGAAAAACTCATGCAGGTTTTTTTTCCACAAAACCATGATGAGTCGTGATGGTAGAAAACGCCATTAGCATTGTACAAACCTGCGTGCCTGCTGGAGCATCTCTTCTTTCCTCTGCTTTAACATCTTCTGCCTCTCCTCAGCGGACTTAGAAAAGCGACTTCCTCTCACCTCCATGTTGTCGGACTCACTGAGGCTCTGCTCAGCAGCTCCACTAGGTCCTTCCTGCTCATCTGGTGCAGGGTTCACCTGTGCAGGGCCACGTTCGATGGCCTGAGGAAGGAACAAAGACAAAAGGCTGTGATGAATTGTCACCATTTGACTTTTATAAAAATTAGGGATACAAAGGTATTGTTAATTTGCGCAATATCGTGATGGCGAAAGTGCCTCGGTACCAACGTGGACATGTGACAGTATCAAAAGATATGTCTCTCAGGTAAAAAGTGTCATTTTGTTTCAGCCACTGTGGAGCAAGGCGGAGGGAATTGGGAATATCACGTAGAGAAAGGAAAACAATCTGAATCGCAAACTTTCCTGTCAACACTTCTGAACAAGATAGATTCAGGCTGCAGTGAAGGAGATCCCATGTGCAAACCATCCTCTCAAACTTCAGTGTCCAGTAAACTTGGATGTGTTAAAGAAATAAAGGAATAAGCCGACCGGAGTTTAGTTTCACTTTCTCTTTAGTGGCAGCACATCGCTTGAAAAGAAAGAAAAAATAAAGTCCGCTAGCGCGAGACCTGCTGAACTGTGTGTAGAAAAACTCAGTGAGCTCACAGAGGAAGAAGAAAACAAAGAAAAATGCTCATTTGGCTCATTAAATTGCAAAAAAGATGTTACAGGTAGAAAATGATTGAAAGTAGACAGTTAAGTTATGATTGCAGGATAAAGAGAAGGGCACAGGGTATGAAATGGGTCATTTGTAAATCATTGTCCAGTCATTGTTCAATGTTTAATTTCCTTCTTTGCCAAAGACAATTCATTGGACAACTATTTGCACATGCTTATAAAGGAACCGAAGCAATGTAAGTGAAAAACAACTTCAAATAGAATAATCATAAGCTGCATTTTTTCTCAGTCTAATTTGTCTCTTTTTTTCAAATACTGCAATAAATATCGTACCGTGTGTTTTTAATATCGTCATATCCCTAATGAAAACCAGAGTAATGTAATCAACATGAAACAGAGATTCATCAAGCATGAGTTGTTGGAGAAAACAAGAAAGCACCAGTTTAACCTTTTCAGAGATATCGACTGAAATAATTACAAAATGACACTGCTGTTAACATTTAACCTTCAGCTGACTGACCTGCGTCGGGAAAGGCACCTGGATACGCCCCTCCAGGATGTTGTCAGTAGTGACTTCCACAGAGCGAGTTAACTGCAGGTCCTGCATCACCAGGTAGGAAGGCACCTGAGGGAACATCTCTTGGATCTGATGGGCCTGACATCAACAGAAAAGACGGCAGTAGAGAAAGCAGAAAATAGTATGAGTAAGTTAAAACTAGAGGTTTTCTGAAAGGTTCACACAAACAGGCTTACAAAAATTATTTGTGATTTATGAGTACAAAACTGCTAAAAAATACTAGCAATATTTTTTAGCTAAATCTGCAATCTTTTGGGCAGTTTCTGCTTAATCTGTTGGTCTAATTTATTCATTTAACTGGGCAAGTCTTTAAGAACAAATTCCCATTTACAATGGCAACCTGGCAAAAGGCAAAGTCTCTTAAGGGAAGGTGAGGTTTAACAAAGAGGTTATCACTGGGCCTTCTCCAAAGTAGCCCCTACACCTTCTCCCTACCCACTTCCACTCCATTTGTGCATTAATGTGGAGGGTCCGCTATACTAAGTGCCATCCAAAACCAGTTCGCGGGTAGGGGTAGTGGGTCACATAACGCTCTAACAGCGAACCTGCATCAACGCTAACCTACTGAGCATGTGCAACGCCTACTGTGTTTGTCAGGGCAGATGCTCCGTACAAATTTAAGTTCCATGCAACTTCCTGTAAACACGTGTAATCTTAAACTGCTCAAACTAAGATACACATTTAATGTTGTCACACAGACATTAACAACTTAAAGGTTATATATGTATTTAGGATCAAATACACCTGTCTGTCGTATAGAAAATTATGTTTTCATTTAATTGTACTACGTGTATTTACAAGAACAGTTGCAAAAACAAAGCACATCACATAAGATCCTGTTTGCACTGGACAGAGAGTTCATTCTAAAGCTTGCCCTGTACTTATACCCTTCACCTTAATGAAGGGAACTTCATTTAGCTGTGAGGGTCACTACAAACAGAATAGCCAGAAAAGCATGCTGGTTTGTATACTGCAAAATCCAACCAGAAGCAGTAGGACATCCTGGTATTTTTGGCATACTGTGTACTGGGACATATTAATTCTTTTTCATAGTATACTAGTATGCGATTTGGAATGCAACATAAGTGTCACAGCAAGCCAGGTTAATGAGTCAGCATGCACAGTACCAGAGCTCTGGAACAAGTTCACCTAAACTGAGGCAGCCATCATTAATGTGATTAATTTCACCTGTGCCCTTCCTGCTCTGACAACTCAATATGTCCATCATGAAACCCATCAGGTTATTAGGTGAGCTTGTTCCAGAGCTCTGGAACTGCGCATGCTCACTCATTGATCTGGCTTGCTGTGACACTTAATGGAATGAAGCCATTTGTCGGTCACACCTGTGATGGTCCTTAAGATGTCTGCTGTAAAACCCATCTATAGAAACTGCCTACGCATAAGCAGTAAAACTGATAGTGAAGACTGCAATAAAATGGTGGTGGCATTGTTCTTATGCAGTTGAACTACCAAAAAAAAGTTTGGCACCTGTCTAGAGAAAAAAAAAGACGGAGCACCTGTCATATAGTAACTCATGTACCACCTCATAAACCAACAGCAATTTCATCAGACTGTAAACATAACTAACCATGGCCATCAGCTGGGAGTTGTTGGCCTGAGCGATGCCCAAGATATTGGTGGTGTGCATTACTTCCACTGAGAAACTGGGCAGCCAGCTGGCAATGCGAGACCCTGCAAGAGAATTAATGTATTTTTATAATTCATTATCAAACACAGCCTATCTGATGTAAAGTTACTACACAGCTACATTCATCCTTGGATTTGTGTGACAGACTAACCATCAAAGTGGAAGAAGTGATTGTGTTGGTTGATGTGTGGTCTAGGATCTGCACCAGCTCCAACTGGGCCGATATTGTCTTCCAAAGGCCCGCCTTGCTGCTGGCTTCTTGCCTGGCCTCCGTCTCCATTAATGTTCAGAGATGTGCGACAAGTTGGACACGAGGTGTCCTGCTCGAGCCATGAGCGCAAACAAGAGCTGAAAACACACAAACACAAAACTCAGAAATGTTGTTATGGCATTTCTCTGTATAAACCTCTATATTCATTTCAAGGCTCAAAACAACTCAGGTTTATAATACAAAATATAGATAAATAATGCAAGGCACTACGTAAACAAACAATACTGTACCAAATATTGATATATCTGGTTACCTGCTGTGTGAGCAGTTTAACTTTTTCTACTTTTTCTAATAAAACAGATAAATGGCACCAATAAAACAATACTCGCATGGGCTGTATTATGCACACAATAAACTACTGCTGACTGAAAGACCACTTTACTTGTGGAAGAGATGTCCACAGGGCAGTTTGCGTGCTGTCAACATGGCATCCCAGCAGATGGCACAATCATCATCATTGGCTGCAAGCTCCTCTGCAGTAGCAACAGCAAATCTGTGCAAATAAAGGTCAGGGTGCAAAAATGATGAGATAAGTAAAGACAGATTTTGGAAAATACAAAGATGTGAAATAAATTAAACAAACTAAGAACCACAAAAACATTAAGAAAAAGGAAAAGCAATTAATCCAACAGTATGATCACCTGGCCTCCATGTTGTTGATGACACGGAGATAGTTTTTGTGGCGGCGGACACGACGCTGGACTTCATGGAAGAGATACCGCAGCTGCATGAAGATAACCAAGCTTGCCATGGACAGCCAGATGTTACCAAACAGCTAATGGGAGAAATATGGACAGAGACAATTAAAGACCAGGGGAGCTGAAACAGAGACAAAAGCAGACTAAATCCTCATAATATCACGCTTACAACACCCGGCCTGGGGACAAGACCATGGGTCTCTTCCCCTCCCACTCATACAATTTTCTACCTATCCCTGTGTATGTCGGCCCAATCACAACCTTTTCCCTAAAATGAGTCAGGTCTATTTTGAGGACTGATAAGCGTTATGATTTCAGATTTTATTGGTTATGTTCTGCAAAACTCATCAGGCACCAAATACGCAAGATTCTGTTACTGCATTGCCTTTATCCTGCCTACAGTATTTTAAGAGAACCATTTCAGTGTACTGGTTGGACAAAACTTAAAAATTTTTGGGACTAGGCCACCTTTCGTTTTTTATTTTGCTAGAAATTGGAACAAATACGACTTCAGCACTGCATCACATTTTCGTGGCACTGATTGCCTGTGGGTCTATTCAGTTGCATCCAGAGGCATTTTGGTTGGTGCCCAATGATAACATGTCTCAGAAATCATAAATGAACCAAGAGGTACCAGACCTACTTTCAAATGCAAATTGGTCTGGCTAGACCACAGCTGTTCCCTGTATGTCTTACCAGCATATGTATATGGTGAACGAGGTCCAGAAAAAGCATAGCTAGCTCCATGATGAAGTCTGTGTAGTAGACGTAGGTTCCCTTACTCTCCCAGGTCCCTGGATGGTTCAGATCCCACAGATGGATGGAGTATCTGAGGGGACATGCATTTTTTTATGTTAGCCCATGAAACACAGGTGGTATTTAGACAGCATGGTTGATGATGCAACCTGTGTCACACACAGAGCTTTACAATTTAGACAAAATTCATGTATGAATCAAAGATGTTTTGCAAGTGTAATGTTGTTAACAGTTATAATTTTATGTCAAAATAAAAAACAGGAACAAGAAAAAAATTGGACTCTATGAGGATCTTAAGTGAAAAGAGAGAATAAGGCTTCATTCAGACTAAATCAGGCATTCTCCCATTTATTTTGATGTGGGCTGCAGGGCCTTCAGGGAAAAAAAGGCAGCCACCCTGAGTGAATTTTTGGAGAAACTAAACCAAAAGTCATGCTATAGTGGCCAATCAGCTGATCAGACTGAGCAAAGCTGAACAACACTGCCATGACTCAGCATAAAGACATTAATTTGCATTTGTAAAAATGCCACAGCGCCTAATTTGATCTGAATAAGACCAACAGTGTATCCTCAGAAAAACAATTTTTCCATGTATCATAGCTATGCTTGTTTAAAAAGGGAGTGAAACAACCCTTAATCTATTATGTGTAGTAACACAGGTTAAAACATGAACACTTTTAATTGTTAAAGTACAAAACAGTTATTCGCCACAACTGTCCTTTATACTAAACCACAGCATTTTACTTGACAACAGTTTTCAAGTTTTAATGTTAGACTAAAGATACTGTATGTATTTGCACCTCAGATGATTGAAGTTGTTCCGGTTGCTTGTAAAATTGCGACTGCCCTCTCTGGGACAAAGGAGCCGTTCACATGGGTGTAATTGAATCAGAGGAAAACAAATGCTGTTGCTAACATTAGAGCCTGATACTAAATTTGTACAAGCTATGTCATCTGTTCGGCTGTGGTGTGAGCACGTGCACGCATGTGTCAGAGGCTTTAACAGGGACTTACCGCATGATGACATGCCCAGTGCGCACAGTCACCAGCAGACACTGAAGACAAAAGAACACAGGTAAACAGCGAGTGAAGAGTGTAGTTCTGATTTTCTACACAGAATTTTACAATAAAATGAGAGAAGAATGTTTTGCGATTTGAGTTTTATGGTGATAATTTGAATGTGCATTAGAAAAAAATGTCCTTAAAAACATGGAAGCAGCTATAATAAAGACAAGTTTTTTTCCACGTAGTAGGATTATCAGTTGTGACTGGAAATATTATGAATGATTCCAGAGACCCAGTAAGCCATGCTTGTTAGCCAGCTTTTACAAGTTTGGCCCTTAAACTCGCACACCAACATGAAAGTAACCATTATTGTTGTTCATTAAAAATGTGCTTTCCCTGCTAAATTGTTCTAAAGTGTTGACAGTAGGCAGACCACGCCAACTGACTGTGTGTCTAAGCTTTAAAAAAAGATG
The DNA here is from genome assembly GCA_029783665.1 of Naso thynnoides. Taxonomy (NCBI): domain Eukaryota; kingdom Metazoa; phylum Chordata; class Actinopteri; order Acanthuriformes; family Acanthuridae; genus Naso; species Naso thynnoides. The sequence continues at coordinate 8,718,237 of JAQLOL010000001.1, forward strand.
GTAGTGTTTGCAAAGTATGATAACTTCATGATTTCATGCAATGGAGGAAGGTCTTCTTACATGAGGAGATACCTCCTGTTGCATGGGGCAGTGTGCGTTCTGTTCTCATGTTTATTTGACAGTTACCATTAAATCTCCTTAAAAATAAAGATAATACAAGATATTCTGATTTCCTGTTTAGATGATATCCAAAGAATAAGTGTTTTTAATAAAAATAAATTGACTCTATGGGAGAAATCTACAACACACTAATGATTGTACTGATTTGTCATGCCTGGTTGACGAATAATCATGTGAAATAAAATAATAAAGCTTTTAGAAATACAAGGGCCTAATCCAAAGCTTGAATGACATAAAGAATCCACAATCATCTGTGTATGTGTGTGAGTGTGGTCAAAATGGTTCTCACCTCCGCTGCCATAAAGGAGAGGGTGTGCATGCCATGGGAAGCTCCCAACAGGCCGCAGACCACAGCCAGGCCACAGCAGTCCAGCAGCAGAGACACCAGCAGACAAAGCACTCGCACATGGCTGTTCATGGGAGTGGAGGGTGAGAAAGACAGCTGTAGGGAAGAAAATGAAGATGTTTAAGGGATTGTGCTTTTCTCTTATTCTTTCCTAAGACCGAAGGTTATGTAGTATCTATTAGGGGTATAAGAAAATACTGATACATATCAATTCTGCCTTATTATGTTTTGTAATTTTGCAATGATTCTCAAAAACACGTTGTTGATTTTTATTTAATAGCGTTCATGCAAAGATTCGTGGCAGCGGGTCATTTTAGATTTATTAAACCCCAACAGCTACTGCACAGAACTTTTTGTTATGATATTCAGACTACACAAAAAATACTTTTTTAACTCAGACTTTATGGATATTTTGGTGTTTATACTATTATTTTTTTTTTAAATAAGACTGAAAAAAAACCTGCAATAGATCGTATTGTTACTCTGGTATCATGATACATATCAAATCGTATTGCCAGATTCTTGCCAATACACAGCCCTTACATATTTAATACAAAATTCATGTTGATGTTAATAAAATGTTACAAACAAGTGAAAAAATCGCCCGGTGGCGCAGTCGGTAGAGCAGGCGCCCCATATACAGAGGCTGTGTCTTCGCCGCAGCGGACCTAGGTTCGATTCCACCTGTGGCCCTTTGCTGCATGTCATTCCCCCTCTCTCCCCTGTTTCCTGTCTACTCTTCAGCTGTCCTGTCCTAATAAAAGGCACAAAAGCCCCAACAAAATCTCAAAAAAACAAAAACAAAAAAACAAAAAAAAAAGTGAAAAAATCAAAACAATACATTTGACAGGAGAATTTCCATAAATGAAGAGAAATAATCCAAACACCACAGAACACAAGTTTTTTTAATGAGCTGCTGGCTTACAGACAAACATGCACAACATGTTTTAGTACTGTACTCAGTAGTTTTTGCAAAGAGCCTTTTTGTTGCAGATACTGGCAAGAAACTGAACTGTTTCCCTTCCAAATTATGCACAACCCATTTAAAAATCAATAAACTCTTTAAAAATACAACCCACAAAACAACCAAACACTGGCAAAACATCACTTCAGACAACTAAACACTCTCTGCAGGGAAAAGAATACAATTTAGGACCTCGTTCATACTTTACATAGGTAAGCTGAAAGAATTAAAACACGTTTCATGAATTCTGTATAACGTTAGTATAGCAAGGTTTCCCCAGCATATAAAGACATCGCTTCTTTAGAGGTTTAACCTACATTTTACACCTTAAACCCAAAAGCTGCAACCCTCAGAAACAGGAAGACAGGAAGGAAGACAGCTGCGTTACACAACTGACAAGACTACTTAAAAAGAACATGCATCAGTGCAGCTCTACACTCCAAGCTGACACACACACAGATTAGGAGATATGGCCCAAAAATTATATTTCTGTAAAAATAGCTAAAGACAGGGTTTCTTTCCATGTTTGAAAATGTACAGTGGCCACTCATGTAAATGAACTAAATTACTGTCAATAGCAGGAATAAATGCATTGCAGGGCAGTTATACATATAAAAATGGATTTCTGATTAAAAATGCTGTGTCAAAGACAAAGTGGGAAAAGCAGCTTAAAAACCAGGAAAAATATTCGCAATATTATGATATCCGAAATCTAAGACGATATCTCAACCATATATCACAATATCGATATAACTTTGATATATTGCTGAGCCCAAACTCGCACGCACAGGGAGCTTAATGCTCATTTTAAAGGGGAATATCCGTTTTTTGACACCTGGACGTTATTTATAGGAACAAATATGCTCATATACTCACCCAGACAATTTTGGTGCCGCTTGGAGTCCTTCGGACGCTACTTAGATCCATCCGATATCCTGTATCCATATGATAGTAGCGCACGGGGCCACGGCAATGCAGCCTCTAAATAAGACATTATCTGTTGCGAAACTCACTCATTTCACCTACATTTTGTCATTAATCGCCGGTGTTTTATCACCATGTCAACTCAACTTCCTCAACTTATGCGCTGCAAAAGCTCAGCTGATTTAGTCCTCGTCAGTGTATTCTGGCTCAAAAC
>JAQLOL010000001.1:8720904-8737280 GCA_029783665.1 Naso thynnoides
CAAGCTGCACCAAAATTGTCTGGGTGAGTATATGAGCATATTTATTCCTATAAATAAGGTCCAGGTGTCAAAAAAATGGAATTCCCCTTTAAATTTAACTGCCTGTAAGGAGGGCATTAAATCCGAAATTTTGTTTACCACAACATGCAGGGCACAATCTGATACAGGGACATGTCAGTGTAGTGACTGCAACTGTATCGGTAGCCACACAAGACACTTCAGGCCAGGGTGGCTATAAATAGATCCAAGCAGAAAACACTACACTTACTCTCAGACTTTTGGGAACTACTGATCACACTTCTAAACAGAACACTTTATAGAGTTCAAAAGTGCTTTTATCATGAGCTATTAAATACAAGGCTTTGTAATATCTGTCAGTTACTCTCAGTTGTGAGTCACAATGTAGCCACACAGAACATAAGTCTAGTCCTGTTATTTTAACTCTGTGCATGTGTCATTTAAAAAAAAAAAAAAAAGATTAGGGTTAATCAGGCAAAGAAACAGTCAAAACTTGTTGCAAATGTGTAATTTTGTGAATAGCCTCTGGAGCTATTTTTGTTATTTGCGAAAAAAAAACCTCAACTTATTTTAAAACATGCAGGTCATTTCCAGTGTCCAGTGCTTATCCTGCTGCAATCTGACAAGAGACAAAAGTGTGCACTACTGCACCACCAGACTAAAGGACAGTTTATGTCCTCATGTAGAAAGACTTCCTAATTCATTTGTCACACTTAAATGTTAAAAAAAAACAACAAGAAAACAAAACATTGTCACTTTCATGAACTTTCTATTTCTTAATACAGTCACATCATTTCGGTTTTAGAAGTAGTTTAAGGGGACTACAATCATCATGTCATTGCGCAACCCTGTATTGTAAATGGGTAATTAAATTGAATTTCTCCTGAAACCTCTCCATGAAAAAGATGTTCCAGAGAAATTTCCTTTCAGGAGAAAGGTAACATTTTTTAGAAAGAGCCTTAGGCTCACTACAGAAAATAGCTAACTGCGGGAAAAAATTGACTTTTATATCCAGTGGCCGATCCAGAAATACCAGGCGTTGCTCTATTTCTTATTTGGTTGTTCTGAATAGTTAAAATATAACCCATTAAACTATCCAAACTTCTGTTTTGTATAGCAGCTTGACTGGCTGGATAAACATCTGGAACATGTTTTTGTAAGAGCTTTTCTTAGTTGATTAAATTGGAAAATAGTGAGTTTACTTGAAACAATAAATATTCATAATTAATATAATTCAACAAATTTTATTATGTTTAATGCTTTATATTGCTACAAAAGGTAGTAATGAACGATGCACTGGGACACTTGAAAGAGTAAAATGAAAATGGCATAGTTTACAATACTTACATATTCAAATCGGTCTTTGCAGAGCTGCACCATGAGGTGGAGAAAGACCAGGGCAGAGAACCACAAACACCACATGACCACCTCCTCCACTGTCTGCACGTTCAACACGCCAAAAATGAAAATGAACTTGTAGAAGATAAAGTTCCAGAATTTATCTTTGAGGTGCTGAGGAAAAAAACATACACAGATCAAGTTAGATGCCTTTTTAAAATACGCATACACATGCATTAAGAGCTGCATTTACTATTAGGACAGTAAGTATTGAAATCGATTAATAACCCCACACATGATAGAAGCTAACATATGATGATCATTTTATCACTGTTCTCTGATACAGACTCACCTGCTTCTCACTGACTCGGAGTGGGCCAAACACCACATACTGGATCATTTTAGCAATTAACATCAAAGAACAACAGAATGTGTTGACTAACACCTGGAGAAACAAAGAGCATACAGCGACAATTATTTTCTGTAACAACGTCATTCTATCAGGCGATGCAAAGTCCGAAACTGAATGACACTTACCCACACAAAGAGACTGTCAGTGACAAGATACCACAGGACAGTGGTTGCCAGTTCTGAGTTACTAACATAATTGCTTAGATGTTCAAGATCCACTTCCGGGGGAGCTGATGCTTCATCAGTTTCCAGGACCCCAAATCCAGGGTCAGTTACTGTGGTGTAGGCACTAAAGATGCTGCCAGCGAGCAAAGCCACACTCAGGGCTGTGTAGGTCTGCAGGCTGGGCCATGGAAACCTCTCCAAAAACAGCAGAGGCATTGCACTGTTTACTGACCACTTCTCGGTGTGTGAAAATGATGTTTTGCCCGATCCAAGAAGTCAAACGACCTGAGGGCAGAAAAGAATTAGCTGTTAGCTTTAGCCAAACTTTGCCAAACTAGCGTTAGTTGACGAAGGTGCAAATTAACTAACGTTAGCTATCACCTGCCGAATTGACATTTCTTCGATTCAGTGTAAAATAACCGTGAACCAGCTACCAACCTCGCTAACGTTAATACTCTTACTAGAGCTAGAGCTAAAGCTAAACGCTAGGAGTTTACGCCCCAATTCAGAGTTGGCTAGTTATCTTGCTAACGTTACCTTTAACGTCAACTGTTACCTAATACTAGCTTACTTGTTAGCTAATATTAGCTACGTAGCTAGCCACCATTAGCAAGCACTTGACGTCAAGCTCATGTTAATTCGTCACTTACGGTTTGTCGCAAATTTACTTAAACGCGATATCCAACGTCCCTTGTTGTAACCAACTTTGTACTTTTAGTGCAGCTGCACTGAGAACATCATTGTTGACAACATCGTCATGTTTATTTCACCGATCAAAGAGGCTGGTTAAGGGAGGCTTCTTCTTCTTCGTGGGATTTAGCCTGCTCTGTTATCACTCTATGTGTTAAATTACTGCCATCATCTGGTGGTAATAAACTCCTGCAGTGTCGTATTTGGTTTATTTCTTACCTAACCTGATCCTGACCTGCTCAATTAGGGAAGCTTTGCCGTATCCACTCTCATCATACTACAGCAGGCTTTGCTCTTTAGCGCTGCTTTTTGTTAGCATTTATCTTTTCATTTCTTCCATCATGTGCTTGCTTTTTTGATGTTTATTTCCTGTAACTGAACACTTTGGGATGCAGATTGCAGATTGCATATTTACAGCCCTATATAACAATATAGCTTGTGAAAAAATTACAATGTCTGAGCATGTCTTTTTGTTTAAGTAATTCCTTATCTACCAACAGGGTTTATAGAAATCAAATAGGGATTTCAGACTGTAACACAATTACTCACAGTGCCTGTAGCAATTCTCTGGTTGGGTGACTGTCTCCATAACCTCTTAAATTCATCCAGTTTTGGACTAGAGGCTGTGGGAGATTCAGCACAGAGTTTGATGCAGATGATCCATGAATAAGTCTTGATCTAATTCTTCTTAAATTGAGGGTCACCTCCCTGAGGGGCACAGAGCTACTGCAAGGTGGATGTGACTGACCAGGGGAAAACATGGGCTAAGTTGAGTGGTTATGATTTATGTGTAGAGAATAAGCCAATGAGAGTTTGCTGATGCTATCATGCTAATGTTCATTTTAGTAAATAGCAAAGCCATAGATAATAAAAATAATAACAAGGAGTCATTAATGTCATTTCATTATGCATACACACATTCATCCATCTCATTAAAGGAGAGAACCCACATCAAACAAAAGTGAATATTTAACTGGCAGAAAAATGAAAAGAATCATGAGACCCACTGTGACCATTTCTCCTCCACTGGCTTGATAGTTTTCATTCCTGCTTTTTCACTTATAGGACAATAATAACAAGAACCTTTTCCCATGTAGCGCAGCACTCAGCTTTGTAGGCCTGCAGTAAATATGATAGTTAAAATAGTTTTGTAGGCAGAATCTTCAACATTTGGGTCTACAGCTTTCTGTTAAGCTGCTTTCAGTTTTCTGCTTTCTGATGTACGATGACAACACTGTCCATCACCAGTGATTGCATATGTGATTTCAACACTTAGAAATGTTCTTTACTTGAACTCTTAACTCTTACTGTAAGTGGGCTGTGTATTATACTGAATTTCAATGACTCCTAAGCAAGGGCAGGTCGCAGCAGTTGTTTTTCGTCAGCAGTTACATTTGCTGTGACATCACCAGGTAAGATGCTCCCATTCTTTGGACATGCTTAAATGTTTTACATTTCTGAGAGCAGTGCAAATAAATAAATATATAAATAAATAAATTTTAAAAAGTTTTAAAAATCAATGTCTTATTTATCTATAAATTCTGGAATTTCTGTTTTCAAGCCGCTTAGCTGCAAAAATTCATGAATAACTTGTATGAACTATGTATTTAAACTTCTTAATCACTAAAACAGATTACAACACAACAGAAAGCCCAGTATGTGGAGTTCAATAGAGCATTAACATAAAGAAAGCATGAGCTAATGGGGCATAACTCCATCCACAAGGAGGTAATAATTATTTTTCTGAGGAAGAGTAAATGTCAAAATTGAAACTGAAAGGCTTGCCCATTTCAAGGGGATAAGGAGATGATGAGAGCACGCTGCATTCATCTTCATATCAGAAGCATATCAGTGGAAGGAGCGTGATCGCAATCTAGCAATACTTCAAAATTTTCCTCAACAACATAAACAATTTATAATTATTGTGAAAGATAAAACAACAGAGGGCAAGGTGGTCTGATATTAGACTGAATATTCCAAATGGCGATTGGGGCTCAGGCATAATTCTGACTGCATCAGCGACAAAGAAAGTGGTAACAATTAACTTATCCAGCGGTTGCCATCCGTTTTATAGATAAGGGTTGATGAGGAGTTCAAAGTTACACTGTGTGGGAGTGTTTGTTTTTCGTAAGTGAATATGCAGAGGTTGTTTGAAGAGAAGAAGAACTGTAAATGCCAATGTGGACACTAACTTAGCTTTTCATCTGCCTCCTCAGAATACTTGATATCCCAGTATTTTGTGATGAGGAAAAAAAGACTTTTGTTCCTTTCAGCTCAGCTGGACTATCACTTTAGGTTGCTGGATTTAACAATTTTTATTTCCCTCTATGTTTAATACTTTTTGGGATTTCCCATACAGAGGTGGGTAAAGGATGGTCAGTATCTTCTGATGGTGATGACCTGCGGAAAACAGAAAGACATAGCACACTTTTTGGAAAGAATAAAAAGTAATGTATTTATTCATTATTTATTATTGCAGGAAGGCATAGCAACTTTTGCTAGAAAATACCATCTTTTCCTAGGATATAGTCCAAATTTCATTTAGCAGGAAATGATGGAAACATAACAGATCTATTACTAACAAAATTGTTTCTGATATACAAATTGATCAGTAGGTGGATGTAATGGACATGAAGATGGATGCAAAATAGAGCAAAACTTGAAGAGGTGAATGAGAGTGAGAACAGCTTTCTTCAGAAACAGGGTTCTTATTATAAACTTAAACTACAACTGAAACCAAAACAAAAATAGACAGTAAGAAAAACTGGAATACTACACATAAAAAGGATTTATTCTTAACGGAAAAGATTTTGCATGGTTATAAAACTAACCATAATAAAATGAAAATAATCATGAATTCATTTCCTGTAACTACTGTAAAACTAACACTAGACATTTTACAAATAAAATGAAACCTTTTTGAAAAACTAACACTCTAGACACTAACTGAAACTATGCAAAATTTAAATAGCAAAATAAAAATTGAATAAAATAAAAACTAAGTGGAGAATTTAACACTATGATTCCCTTGTTTAAAATTGGGGGGAGAGAAGGTTTTAGTCATTGATTTAACTAAAGGAAATGTAAAAGACCTTTGACTCTTTTGTCTGCCATACATCGTTAATCATTACATGGTAATCACATATACTTCATTTCATTCTGGGTTGTTCTGTTGTACCCGGATAATAAAGTTTTAATCACAGAATAGAAACAGGAAGTTTTCAAAATCACAGTATCAGCCATCTACAGCAGATCGATGCCTGTCTGTCCTGACCTACGATATTTGCATAAATCACATCTGTGCTATGTGAGGAATCTGGTTCCTGTTCAATTTATCCATAAAGGGAAGTGAGGACTTGCTTGTACAGCACTTTGTTTTTCTTTTCATGCAGACACCACTGTCAGCACATACACTCACAGCATTAACCACTCGACCGTGCAGTTGCTTTCGATGGAAATGGCCCCTGAGGAGTTTGTCAGTGGGACAGCGTTGGCTTGTGTGATCCTGAGTCTGTCCTTTGTGATTGGAGCTCCCGGGAACCTGCTGGTGATCTGGACCATCCTGAGACACATCAAGCAGCGCTCCCACACCTTAACGCTCATCCTGCACCTGGCTGCTGCAGACCTGCTGGTCCTCATCACTCTGCCTGTATGGATCTACTCTCTGGCTCATTCCTGGGTGTTTGGAGAGCCTCTCTGCAAGGTCTTGAACTACATTGTGAATGTGTGCATGTTCAGCAGCATCTTCTTCATCACTCTGATGGGTGTGGAGCGCTTTTTAGCAATCTGTCATCCATTTGCAATCATGCACTGGAGGACCAAAAGTGCTATGAACAGATGTCTTATATTTTTATGGCTCCTTGCTTTGCTTGTAGGAGTGCCTGCTTTACTTGGCCAGCCTTTGGATGAAAGTGAAGGAGGTGAGCAGTGTTTCAGCAGAGAGTTTGGCCCTTTGACTCAAGAGATTGTTTTGTTATGTCTGGAGACCGTGGGGGGCTTTGTAATTCCTTTTCTCATCCTTTCTGTCTGTTACTGTCTAATAGCTGCCCAACTCAGGAAAATGAGTTTTGACTACAAACAGAAATCCATGGTTCTTGTTTACGCTGTGGTGATAGCTTTCACACTGTGCTGGTTGCCTTACCACATCATCAACATCATCGATCTGGTTTGCATTGGGTCAGGCACAGAACATGAATGTGTGCCGCACAGTATTGTTTATGCCTCTGGTGCCCTTGTTTTCATCAGCAGCTCTGTGAATCCCGTCTTATACGCCTTCTTTGCGAGGAACTTACGAGGGAGTCTGGAGGAGTCCCGACTGGTCAGGCTGTTCCAGGAAATGGCAACTCACACCAGCAAACTCAGGGAGCTGGTTGTACACCAGCAGAATGGCCAGGGGGCAGCAAACACAAAGATTGAGCTGATGTCTGACTCTGTGTTAAAAGAGGCTGAATCTCCAACCTGTGATGAAGGGAAAATGACGCACTCATCCTCTGCTGTTTGTTAACTTGTTATGGAGGTCTATTTTTAATCCAGGGATTTGAAAGCCTGTATGTCACATTTAAATTAGTGCTGACTGTGGTAACCACACCCTCCTCTCCTTGTTTCACATTTACCTCTGAACACAGTCCAAGAAAGCCCATGACTGCCATCTTCATCTGTTTCTCCATTTTGGTGATAATTTGTTGCTGTATAGTTTAACACGTTGACACATGGTTATCCACAGCACTGCAGTGCAGTAGCTACTATTGTTACAATGTCTTTACAGGTCTTAGAAAACAATTAGACAGCTCCAGGTTTTTATTCTTTTTTTAAAAGTGTTGTTTTTTTCATCTTTAACAATTTATTTGCTTGTTTTCAGTTTTTGTTTTTTATAGTCAATTAAATGCAGTTCCAATGTTTTCTTAATGTCTTACTCTATGTTCCTGTAAAGCACTTTAAATTGCCATGTATCTGACTGTTGCATAAATACACAGGCATTTCCTTCATGTTGGATACCATTTTTAGGTGCTTGTATGGGGAATGAGGTTTTCATTCATTAAAACAGTTTCACAACTTTGTTATTTTTCATTTATTTAAATGTTCTACACACTATGGAAGTTCGACAGACTTTGCTCTCATTGCAGATGATCATTGGACTACATGTTATTTTGTCCTATATTTGCTTGCTCTGTTACTCTCTGGTAAGGAAAAAATGTCCGTTTCTATTTTTATGAGTGGACTTTAACTTATTTGAAGCTCTTTTCTAAATCGTTTGGGCTACATGTTTCTTTTAATACACTTGTACATAAGCTGATGTGAAAGATGGACTTATGACGTATGCATGAATCACCGTGCTGTGTCTCAAATACCCAGATGAGGAAACCCCTTTCCTGTGCAGTCTGCTATGAAAGGGAAGTGAGGACTTGCTTGTACAGCACTTTGTTTTTCTTTTCATGCAGACACTTCTGTCAGCACATACACTCGAAGGATGAACCACTCAATTGAGCAGTTGCCTTCAGATGAAATGGCCCCTGAGGAGTTTGTCGGTGGGACGGCAATTGCTTGCGTGATCCTGGGTCTGTCCTTCGTGGTGGGAACTCCAGGGAACCTGCTGGTGATCTGGACCATCCTGAGACACATCAAGCAGCGCTCCCACACCGTGGTGCTCATCCTGCACCTGGCTGCTGCAGACCTGCTGGTCCTCATCACTCTGCCTGTATGGATCTACTCCATGGCTCATTCCTGGGTGTTCGGAGAGCCTCTCTGCAAAGCCATGGTGTACATAATTAACGGCTGTATGTATAGCAGTGTTTTCCTCATTACCCTCATGAGTGTGGAGCGCTTTGTGGCTGTGCGCTATCCCTTTGCTTCCGCTGACTGGAAGAGGAAAAAAGCCTTTAATAAAGTTCTTCTGGCCCTCTGGACTGCAGCATTCTTGTTCAGCATACCTGTTATCCCTACACAGGTTGTAGAGAAGGAGTCTGGGGAAGAACACTGTCTGTACCGGGAGTACACTTCTCGGACCCAGGAGCTGGTGTGTGTGCTGCTGGAGACACTTGTTGGCTACATACTCCCCTTCTCCATCCTTGTAGTTTGCTATGGCTGTCTGTGCAGCCGGATTACCCAGATGACCTTCAAGTCCAAAAGCAAGTCCACATTGCTGATTGCCAGCGTGGTGGTTGTGTTTGCCATTTGCTGGACACCGCATCACATAGGAAACATCCTCTCACTCATCACCTTGGCCATTCAAGACTCTGTCCCTGACGCAGCAGATAATCTGGAGAGTGTCAGGAGCACCATGGCCTTCATCGCTGGAGCCATGGTCTTCATCAGCAGCACTGTTAACCCCATTCTCTACATGTTCGCAGCTCGTTCCTTCAGGAGCTCCCTGCGTGACACCGGCATCCAGAAGCTCTTTCGCCACATCTCCAGCACTCCAGGACAGCTCTCTAATGATGGCAACAGAGAGGTGTCCTTTGTGTCCAAGCGACAAAGCAATCAGACCCACAGTTCTCAGTGTATATCAGAGTCAAAAGACCAAATGGAAATATTAATAAAAATGTGTGAAAATAATCCATCCTGATGTAGAGATTCATGGGGCGATGGTGCTGTGAATGTGTGTAGATATTTCTGTGTATACTGTCTGTATTTTGTGATTAATTTAGCAAAAAATGATGCTCAGTTTGTATGAAATTTACATTGAGGATAGACAGGAAGTCTGTTTTTCTGTGCTTGCCTATCTCTATAAATGACCTAATGTACATGTTTATTGAAATGTGGAACTTATATTTATAAATGTTTTATATTATGAACATAGATAACATCACATGGTGTGCATTAATAGCACAAGAAATAACTTTTTTTTAATGTTAAGATTTGTAAAACAAAAATGGTATTTTTTAATATTTATGTTGAAAATAGTAATGTTGACAAAATCAATTAAAAAAAAGATACATATTGCTTATGTGGCTGATTTTGTTTAAGAATTGTTTCAATTTTACGCATGCGTGGGAGAATGACAAGACAAAGCTCATCAGGTTTTGTCTTGTCATTCTGTGGTTGTTTGCTACTTCTTGCAATTTTACCACAGGGAAATATTTCTGTCACAGCTTAACTGTAAATAAGACTTTAAAGATAACACTTGAAGAACTCATCGATCTTCCCAGTTCTTTCTTTGATGGGGAACTAAAACATCTCTGATACAGTCTTATTGTGTAACTGGGGACTTGTGCAACAAAACTGTTCACAATTCTCCTAAAGTGTTTTTTTTTGTTTTGTTTTTTTTAGTATTTAGAGTGCAAAACTTAAAGCTATTGTAAAAAATGTCCGTGACAAATTTGCTAATAATTGTCCTGGTGTTCCACTACAGTCATGCTTTTGACTTCCTCCCAATGAAAAGATTGCAAAATGAAAAACTGCATGTTCCCGTTGCTGAGCAGCAAAAAGCGGAAACATGTCCTGATGTTTGTCACAGTCTTAAAAAACTCAATTCTGCACCCTCATGAGAGTTCAGCATCAGCTTATTTCCTGACATTTCTCTGTCAGTAATTTATTTTCTAAGTCTTTGGATAAAACTGGTTCTCACCAGTGGACACAGCCAGTGGATGGCAGTGGAGCTGCGTTATTTAGTACAGATTTGTGACACTGTTTCAGTGTGCCATAACACTGATTTCACTTTGGCAGGACTTAAAATTCTCTCAGGCTGACACACATTTTAACATTCAGCAATCATTGCTCGAGTCCTTTCTTGTCAGTTCAAAATAGTCTGGATGTAGGTCTTGACGTGTACAATTTTTACAAAGTTTTAGAAGAAAAAAGAAGTTCAAACATTTGGAAGAATAACACTGATTCTCTGTGCGGTGTCATTTACGATGGCTCACTGTGATAATGATCTGAACTGAGGTTTAAACAAACCAATAATGCTCGTCACCTCTTAGGAGCCAGTGAATATTAGTATGTCAGGACCACTTTGACTGAGACAGCGGAAACTTATGGAGAACAAAGGCTGTCACAAAAATATACGTGTCAGACGAGATCACACGAGAAAACACAGCTGACATGCTTGATTTTTTCTCACAAAACAAGGAAGCAGCATGTATAAGAGACAACAGCGGGCGTGTGTCTAATGAGCCATCTGCCTTTCATTATAAGCACATTCACGCCTTTACTGTGCGCTTTTTATTAAAACACCTTAATGTTCTGAAAGGTTTTGAGGTGTCTTTAAATTATAAAATGTTGATGCATGATAAGCCACAAAGGTGAAAAATAATGTGGGCACCCACAGATCCACGATATTGAAAATACTTTTGACATGGAGTCACAGTAAATTGCTCACTTTTTGCCTTCAAAACCTGCCTCACGGTTATCCTCCTGTATGAGCGAGAATCACTCCACATACATGTAGGTCTAATCCATACTTCCTCCAGCTATTAAGCACACCACAGGATGGGACTTGCCAAAGGGATTACTAAGCCATGAATCTTGGCTATTCCTCAAGTTCATTGAGAACTGTTGGCTGGCATAACACAGTGTTTTTGCCACCGACTCTGTAGAAAAACTGCAAACACCTCACAGCACATGCAACACATACAGAAGCTGAAGCAAAGTAGCTTTCTGGGTTCGTTGTTCCTGGGTTACTTTTGAATTATACAACTTTTTTACTAATCACAGCTGCTGAAACAAAGATAAATTTGTCGTTTTGGTGCCACAGACCAGACGACCCGTAGAAGCATTCCATGTCATGAGGATAAATGTGCTTTTTTGTTGTGGTGGAATATCATTATACGGCTAGGATTTCAGCTGAAGTGTCTTCCAGTCTGTCCCTTAACCAATCAGACTGGTTCAGCGGGAAAGAATGATTCCACATGAGGAAGGAGACACTGGGAAATACACTTCAGACTGACTTAAATGAGTGAAAGGAGGTGAAGAGACAAAAAAGCCTCACATTCACTACAGTCTGCTGGCCCAAAGCGAGCAGGTTTGGGAGTGTCAGGAGCAACAAAACATAGCATTCTGGGAATCAGGCCAAAACTGGTGAAAACTCTGAAAACTCCAGCAGGCCAGTAAGGACCTGTGAAGTTATTGAAACTTTTGCTCTTTTAAAGTGGTGTTTTATTTTACACATGCAGCTATACACACACGCTAAAAAGATTGAGATTTAATGTGACTAGAAAAAAAAAACGATTGCAGAGAACAATTACAGACATGTCCTTCCTGCATTCCCATCTGTACTTTTTATCCCAAACTACTTCACTGTAAAAAAAATTGTCGAGTAAATGTATACAAGGACAAATATTCCAAAAAAATGTTACTGTAGCAAAGATTTGTCATATGCAGGGCAGGTGTCCAACTTTGCTTTCAACCACAGACTACTTCAAACTGTCACTGTGAAGTAGAGCATGGCATTGAATAGGCCAAAGAGAAAAATTACGTTGTGTGTTGCGCAATTATTTTAATGTTGAATCAGCACAGTTGCACTAAAAGACTTCTACCAACTCTCACAACATTTATCCTTTAGAACATAGACTCTAATGTGTCCTGACCATCATAAATCCCACTAGAAATGTTCTCTAAGGATAGAAATTATAAAAGGTCAGACACTGTTATTCCTTAAACATAACAGACATGAACCTTGGACAAGAGACAGCCAATAGGAAAGACTAAGCTCTCTGTCTAAACTCTTTTGTGGAAAAGATTTAGGCCTCTAGGTCACAGTTTGGGAGACTACACAAATTGAAAAAAAACTCTGTGAGCACTTGAAATAGAAAATGTGTATCCTGCAACTTTTGAAACAGAAACTCTCTCCAAACATTCACAAGTCTGTTTGAGGTTGATCTGTAATAAAGGCACTGTTCATTTCTTCGTGCTTCGTCTTTTTCTTCTTCTGATTTTACAGCAGGTGGCAACCATATCTTATAAAGGTGCATACTGCCACCTATTGTATCGGCGTAAGCAGCAAACTACTTTACACCATAATCAATTGATAAAAATAAATTAAATGAATGAATGAACAATTAAACAAACAAACAAATAAATAAATATAATCCTATCCTAGTCACTAAATCCTATGATAAAACATGATCTCCTTTAAATATTTCACTGGAGCTCTATGTGTGTCCACCTCTCCTGTTGTTCCCAAAATACACTCAAAGTTCCATTTCCTGCCAGCCTTATCCTGTCTTCCTTATATTGCTGACAATGCACAGTACATTTTCTACATACTCTGATTTTACATTCAGAGCATTCATCTGATTCACTTTTACTGATCAAAAACAATGTTTTATTCTGCCCTGTATGGTCAAATCTAGTTAGAACTGTCTCCTCCCTTCTTCCTTTACACACTCTGCACACGAACGCTTTTCTGCACATTGTAATATTTCCTTCCAACAATGTCCCTGTGCCATCTATCCTGCCATGTCTTCATCATTTCATTCTCGGGCATTGCTTTAACTTCTCCTTTGCAAAAATATGTAAGCCTGTGTTAGCCTATAGCCTAACATCCTTCATCCTGGTTTCCTTTTTAGCTATTTTATCTGCTTCCTCATTTCCCTCAGTGCCTACATGAGCAGGTGCCCAACAAAATCTCACTTCTATTCCAGTATATAACGTCAGTTGAAATAAACTTTGATAAATTTCCAGCATTAAATCTTCTCTGTTAAACTTTATATTTTTGATACTAAATGGGGCTGCTGCTGTTTATTTACTTTGTACTACCAACGAAACACAGCCGTGATCTCATCTGCCTCATGGAGGTATAGCACAGCTCTCTTTTGCCAGACTGCTTCCTGATTCAGCAGCACTGACCAATGAGATTCCAGCACTCATCCCAGCGTCCCGCCCTCACCTTTCTAAAACAGCCAATAGCCGACGCTTCTGGGACTCGGCTCGCGCAGAGGCCGAGCCACACAGGTAACTCATAAAAAAATAGAAAGGAGCGGGGGGAGAGGAAAAAAAAACTCTACGGCTTGTTATGGAGTTCGTGTGAAGGAGACACGGATTTCCACCCTTCTTTACCAGTTAAACCAGTATCTCTGGATAGAACACACTCAAGTACTTCAACAGGTAGAGTCTCTGACCGCAAACTCTTCCGTGGCTCCTCTGAAAATAATCTCCCCTTTTTTTTCTCTCTCCGTTTACCTCAATTGAGTTTCCAGACCTTTTGTTCGCTCTTCTTATCACTTGGAAAAAGGTGAACCCTCGTGTTATTTTTATTTTAATCTTTGCTTTAATTGTAGTTTTTACCCTTGTGGTCCCTGATGGCTTCGCACAGTGATACTCTGGTGGTGTTCTTTGGGGCAACAGCTGGTGCAAATGGGGGTAAACTGGGTTCGGATGAGAGGGAAATAATTCTCTTGGTGTGGCAAATTGTGGATCTACATGAGAAAAAGGTACGGACCTTTCTGACCTGTTCGTTCGTTGTACGGTTTCTTGTGTATCCAGAGTGTTTGTGGCATAGTGTCTACTCGTAGTGAACAGTATGTTTGACATTTAAATCAACACGGTGTGCTCTCCAAGCCGTCTGTAGCCTGCTGCTCTCTTATGCTATCTCGCGCTACATCAATTCAGCGGTCTCGTTAGCTCACCTTTCCAACAGGTGTGTGACTCAAAATTTAAAAAGCGGGTGAGGAAGGGCTTTTTCCACCCAAAGGAGAAAACACCTTTTTGGTTTGGCATGTCAGCTTCTCGATGTAAACAAAGCTTTATTGACAATTAAGTGCTCCTTGCAACTACATTGTCAATTTGTTTGTTTGACCTTTTTTTTTTTTTTGTAAGAGTTCATTTCCTGAATGTGGGGGGCTGTAGCCTGTAATTTGCCATCAATTAGCATGTTTTTGTCGTGTGTTTGTTTTTACAATGTACTCTGCGCCATGAAACGCTAAATGCTCCCACAGGTCGGGAAGCTTCAGAGATGTCTTGTGAAGCCAGACACTTTGGAGCTGACAGACCAGTGTAAAGAGGAGACAGGACTGACTGTGGACGACATCATCAAAGCTGAGCCTCTGGATAAAGCTCTGCAACAGGTGAGTCTTTAAATGTAAATGATATTTTCCCTCTGAAATAGGCCTTGAACATCCTGGTGCTCAGTTTCTCACAAACTAAAAACCAGAGAAGCAGCTCATAAAATCTGCTGAAACTCAGATGCTCACTGAACCACCTTCCCGTAGACGTTTTTACCTGCAGCGAGATGAGACATGACAAGCCTGAATCAGTATTAAGCTGTTAAGTTAGTGAGAGGAGTGTCAAATTTCTTTAACGACCTTTTAGAAAAAATGGTCTTCCACCTGGTTGAGATGTGTCATGGGTTTGGCCCTGACAGTTGAACTCTGCTGACAGTTTGCAGAAGCTCGGGGGCTAGGATAGGCAGAGCTAGAGGCATCTGGAGATAAGGAGGAGTCGCAGGTCTAGTCTTGTCTCGGCCTGATGCGTGCTGCAGACATCTGGAAGGCGGAATGTTTACCTGGGACCGCACCTCTGTTTGAGGCTGCAGGACAGACGGGAGACAGGGGAGGCTTTCAGATCTCGTGCTTCATCCTCAGCAGCACTTCTTGGTAACCAAGATTTGCTCTCTGGTTCCTTCCTGTCAGGAGGCGTGTTTTGACAGAAGTGCTTATGTTGCCAAACATGTTTTGCCTCCACCCTCATGCCGGAGTGTTTGTTTGCAAATTTTCCCACCCCCTCAGTATCTTGTAGTTTAAAAACCCGTCATTATCATGCTGGAACAGCGTGCATGGGTTGATGTAAGTTTCGCTGTAGGCTGAATGCCGTGCATACGTAAGCAGGTTGGTTTGGGTGATCAACTGAAAGTGAGGTTGTTTTCTAAAATTTCTTTCTGGGGTTTTGTAGCAATGATGCTGCTTGGGTTATAACAGCCAAAGCGCAGTCTACATAGCAAAAATTTCAGGAGAGTTTGGTGTAAATGCTGAAGTCATTTGTGCCTCTCAGACCTGGTAAGACTTCAGCTCCACTGTGGGTTAGTTTGTGTGCTGAACCTTCAAATATTAACCCAGGCAATCAGTTTGTTCTTTTCATACCTTTGTTTCGCCGGCTACTTTCTCTCACTATCTGTCGTTCTAAGATTAGTTTTGTTTCTGTTAATACAGGGAAGAAAGGAAATATACATTTACCCAGATATTTCTAAACGTTGTTTAGAAGTATTCAGTTGACAGTAGTTTTCTTTAGATAAGGCAGTCCATTCAAAATTATTGAACTTTAGAGGGAAACCAGCAGCTGACACTTACTGGTGGACTTGTTATATTGACCTGTGTGGTCAGAGCCCCCAAGGACGTCTGTCTTTTTTTCTTTGTGAGAGAGTTTTTTTTTTTTTAAGGGGGAGAAGGCTGTAGAAGTTAGTAAGGTAGTTTAACACTTCCCGAATGTACAGTTTGCCAGCTGAACTTCACAACATTGTGATTTTATGCTACATTTCATGATCTTCTGTTAGACATACACGCTGGATCTGCAAATTTGAAATATTGCATGTTGGTATCATATCTGTCCCATCAGCCTGTTGATTGACAGACTGACATGTCTGTCTTAATGCCTTTCCCTCACACACAAACTGATCCGCAGAAAAAATGACAAGTGTACACAGTGCATGTTAATGAAATTGTGTAAAGCCAAATTCAAGTTGAAAAGAATAGACGGGAGATTTTTCAGTCCCATCTCCTTTTTTCTCTCATGTGCAGCAGCTCTTGTTAATGTGCTATAAAGTGAACTAATTATATCCTCTTCAATTATATTCATCAGAAGCTCTAAAACTCTTTTCAAAGATAAGA